>NW_021024834.1:1757734-1838473 GCF_004153795.1 Camellia sinensis | reverse complement strand
AGATTTGAAGTCTAACTCTAGATTTGACCATAGATTGGAAGAATTGAGCCTCTAGGTAAGTGAATTCATGAGTTTAATGTTATAAATTGTGAATTCAAGTTTGATTAATAGTCAAGAACATGAGTTAGTTTGATTATAAGGAAATTGGGTTGATTTTGTTGTATTTGAAGTCATGGAATGCTTGCATGTGCATAATAACCATGAATTTGCATAATTGACCACGAAAAATATGATCCATGTAAAATTGTGGCTAGAATCCATGCTTGTGACCACCATTTGTACAATTTGAGTTGAAATGGAAGCCATATCTCACATGCATGTACCATTCATAAGAGGTATGAGCTTGAATGTATGAAATTGTTATGTTGAAAGTGAAGTTGGTGTAGATTGGGACATGCATGTGATTAATTTGTGAAATTGAGGTCCATTGTGTTGTAATTTGGTGTTTGTACCACGTTAGTACATGTATATATGAAGTTTGAGCAAAAAATTATGAGTTTGGAACCTTTGGAGGTCGAATTGAGCTCAAGAACAAATTCTGGAAAACCCAGAATTCTTGATGTCCGCTCGAGCGGGGAAACCGCCGCTCGAGCGTGAAATACGAGCTCCCAGCATATTTTGCAGACATGGCTTCCGCTCGAGTGGGGAGCTATGTAGACAGATCTTCAGCTCGAGCGGCTGAGTTCGCGCTCGAGCGTGAAATTGATGTAACCAGTACTTTTACAGACCTCATGGGTCCGCTCGAGCGTGAAATTGATGTAACCAGTACTTTTGCAGACCTCATGGGTCCGCTCGAGCGGGGACCCTGTTTTCTGAATTTTTAAAAAGACATTCTGTGTTTTGTTTTCTGTTCTCTTTCACTTCTAAGTGCTCTTAGGTATACATTGAGCATCGTAATTGAGTTAAAGAGATAAGAATGAAGCCTAAAGATGAAAATGTGAATTTAGAACGGATTGAATTGTTTGTGACCCTTTTATGTTCATGGGATGTGTAGGGTCGAGCTCCAGGGCAAAGAGCTCCAGGGCAAACCAACCAATCGATCACTGTGAGTAATATCTTAACAAGATATTTGAAATAGGTTATTGTCTAATTGTTTACTTCTATGTAAGTTTTGTAAGTTCATTAATTTAAATGGTGGACAACGATTGACATGAATGATTGGGCCAAAGGCCAATTGACATAAATGATTGGGCCAAAGGCCGATTAACATGAATGATTGGGCCAAAGGCCGATTGACATCAACGATTGGGCCGAAGGCCGATTGACATAAACAATTGGGCCGAAGGCCGATTGATGCAAGTGATTGGGTCGAAGGTCGTCTGTTATAACTGTTTCAAAGATCGCTTATGTATTTTCCTTATTCGATATTATTCATTGGGCCTTCGCTCACGCTCATTCATTTACATGTAGGTGATCCAAGGGACGTCCAGAACCAGCCTCGGTGAAATTGTGAGAAATAGTCAAGGTTTTGAGGAGTCAGCTTAAACGTCTCACGCACGAAACTGTCTTCGCCTTTGTCCTTTGTTCATAGTTTTGACATGTTGGCAAAAGCATTGGACTACTTTTGTATATAAGTCTTGGGTTCGACTGACTTAAACTTGTATGATCCTGTATGTACAGTGTTCTGTGTTAGTACATATTTTGATGTGAGTTATTAGCATATAAATGTTTGGAATGTTATGGTGTGCATATAAGCACAGCTCTATGGACGAAATTTTAAATTTGCTTCCATTTGGCCCCTTTACTCTGATGAGTTTTATTTTATTGGTTTGAGGCCGTAGGTAATCTCGTGATTACTGGCCAGTTATGGCCTTAACCCATAGGGGCGGGTTCGGGTCGCGACAGAAGAGTTCAGGTCATATACAATGTTACATTCTCCAAGTAAGTTAACATGTAAGTGTACAGGCATGCAGTTGCTCATATCGAGAGGTAAGTATCATAGTCAATATAGCAATTTCCAAATGAGTCTTTCATGTAGGCATAAGGTACATAACAACGTGTCATATAAAGTTTCTCAGCGGCACACAATAGTAAAGTATTATGTAGAAGTTTCAAATCGGTCATACAATCCTTAAAGCATAGGCTCGCTGGTCTAGTCAAATAGTCTTGTCAATTATTAACAATCGTAGTTCACATCTAGAGTTTATCGTTCGGGGTCTTTATTTCGGCACACAATCCCAAAGTCATAATCCCAACGGTCAAGTTATCAAAACAAATAACATATCTATCATTCTGAGCAAAGGTACAGTCATATAGGTGCATGTTTAGAATCTAATAACATTCCCAATACGGATTCACGAGTTCAATGTACAGAGGAACACAAAACAGTTTCTCCAGATACGATAGTAAAGGCGACAAGTCATAAGTCTACTCAGTCTAGATACAGATACAGCGGACACAAAGAGTGTGTCAAGTTCAATTAATTAACATCCCACGCAAAGGTATAGGCATATGTAAGTCCAAACATGTTCCATATCCGGTCAATAATAGTGTGTCTCCATATTTAACAGTTCGAGCATAGTTCAACAGGTCAGTCACGATAGTTCATATCAACCAATAAGTCTCTAAGTGTTCATTAACCACGATTCAATTAACATATCCACAATCTATATCGAGTTAAGAAATGTACACTCCCACACAAATTCCCATATAAACAATTGCACATAGTTAAGGTAATACATGCGTCAGTTGTTTCAGTATTCCGAGCATTTCCTGGAACTAGGGTGTGGGAATAGAACCAGTCGTACTAGCATTAGGCCTAGTGTTGTTCGGATGAGTTCGCGGGCAAGATTTAGCCAAGTGCCCTCTCTGACTACATCTAAAACAGGCCCCTGACAGGCGGCGACAAATGCCCCAATGTTGTTTCCCACATTCTTTACAACTAGGTATACCATTGTTCACATTGCTTCCCGGCTTTCTTTGTTCATAGTTTTCGCCCTAGATTTTTCATTCGCAGAAGTTATCTAATTACTAGTCATTTCAACCTTCTGTTTCTTCTGTTTCGCTCTTTCTGATTCAGTTGATGATGTTGATTTTGATATTTTCAATGCTGCTATGTTTGCCTTGGACATTAAGGCCCTATCAAGAACATCCACATATTTTGGCAATTTTAAGACGTCAACTCGATCAAACACATCTAAGTCAAGCCCACCTTCAAAATTTCTAGCCTTTTTGTAGTCAGTGTCTATCATGTGGGGTGCATATCGGGCCAGTTCGGTGAATTTTGTTTCATATTCGGCCACAGTCATATTGCCTTGTTTTAGTTGTTCAAATTCGAATACCTTCCTATCCCGGATGCATTGGGGAAAGTATTTTTCGAAGAAAATTTCTTTAAACCTCTCCCACGTCACACTTTCATTATCATTTCGTACTAACATCCACCATCTCCTAGCTTCTTCTTTAAGTGTGAATGTTACCAACAAAACCTTATGTGCCTCAGTACACGGAAATACCTCAAATATTTTCTCAATTTCTAAGACCCAAGCCTCAGCTTTCAAAGGTTCAATACCCCCCTGAAATTCTGGTGGTTTCATCTTATTGTATTTCTGTGTCAATGTTACCATATCATAATTAGCTGGTTCAGGTACATATATTTGCCCTTGTTGCTGTTGTTTCAGATTTTCGGTTAAGGCTTCAACCATTCTTTCTAACCGGCTAATTCTAGCGTCAGAAGATTCAGATTCGTCTATATTCTTTGTCCTTTCCATTGGCTACAAACAAACATGGTGCTTATTAATATAAGGAAAGTTCTCACTGATTTCACATTTTATTCCATATCAGACGTGTTTATACTTTTATTTCAATTCAAATATAGTCACATGATCCCTTACTTTCACACGTTCACGTTCACATAGATTCCATATTCGCTATTGAAATTAACATCACATGTTATTCCACTTAACTTCTTTGATCATGCACAAAGGTTTCATTTCAATGTATTTTCAATAAGGACGTGTTCATAATAGTTCATACACTTAAACATGGTAATGCAATATCCTTATTTCATTTCTAATACATCCTATAGCTCATATGGACACGTGTGTGCGGTATAACTCGTGCTCTGATACCACTCTGTCACGACCCAAACCCGCCCCTATAGGTTTAGCATCGTAATCGGCCATTAATCCTTAGATTATCGAAGGCCTCTGAACAGATTAACAAAATTAAGGGGCTAGCGGAAGTTAATACATAAATATAATTATCCAATGAGCTGTGCTGACTTATATGAAACGGAATATTTAAAAAATTTATATACATAATCAAAAGTCATTCATACATTATACCCACACACATTAGAGTATCTTAAGTACAGCCAACAGAACAAACGAGTCTTATATATACAGAAACAACAGAACTTAAATACTTGAGACACTCCAGGAACCTCCACGTGAGGCACAAGGGTTGGCTGACAACAGAACACAGATCCAGACAAAAGCCTTCAGGCTCGATCTCCAGAATGCCCACCTATACATATATGTACACACAGTGAGCTAAAGTCTAGTGAATAACATCAATGTAAAGAGGTTAGTGAACGAAATCCAAACATATCATAAGCGTAAAACAGATCATAGCATAATCATTCTCGTATCAGAACATAATAATGGTACATCCCATAGAACACATCACATAATGTCTTCCGACTAGAGTAATCGGTTCCGGGTACCGATTAAACACATATCACCACAATAAAGTGGCTAACGAGATCTCGTAATTACTTGTATGTCATGGACCCGCATTTTCATGTCGTCCCCCATGACTTGGGACTATCTATGGATGCCATAATAGATTTCAAACATGGAATATTCGTTCATGAAAACAGATATCATTTTAGAAATCACAGCTTATCATATTTCATTTAGAACATAATTTATATGAACGTATCTTTACGATAACGTTACTCACAGTAGTTCCAGTAAGCGGTCAATCAATCATCGAGTCTTGACCTACGATCACAAAATACATAACACAAGCATGTCTTATCATTACACATTTAAGTGGCCATTAAGGCTTAGCTTTCATTACATTGGTTCTTATTCTTTCTTATCACATTGCCTAAAACACACACACATTGTGCAGTCTTGGAACTTAGTACATTATTTTCTTATTGTGTTTCTAATCCATAACCTCATTACTATGGCTTAATTAAGGCTTAGGAAAGCCTAAGATGCAATGAGGATGCCAAAACATGTCTTGGAACACTTACAAAAAATTTCTGAAAATAAGGTCCATGCTCGAGCGTAGCTTTCCTCGCTCGAGCGGACATGCAAAATGTGAATGGTTGCTCAAGCGCACATTACTTCGCTCGAGTGATCTGTAAAAGACATGCAACTTATGGGAGCTTGCAATTCACGCTCGAGCGGAATTTTGGTCGCTCGGGCAGAGTGCACACACTCAGAGTGGTCGCTCGAACGTAAACTCCCACGCTCGAGCGTAGATGCAAATTTTGGAATTTCCAGATTGCACCTTCAAGCTCAAAACTCGAATTCCAACCTTCAAAACACATCTCTTGGGCCCTAAAACTTGAGATAACATAGTAAACTTGTAAAACATGAAGAATTACGGATTATTTCATAAAATCATGGCCCAAGAGTTTGTTAAAAACTCACAATTTCAACTTAAAAAATGATGAATGTTCATGAACACAACATGCATGGGTTTTCTTGGTCTTGAGCTTCCCAAAACATGATCAAACACCATAAAACAACTTGAAACTTCATGATTTCCCCAAATAAAGATGAATTTCAAACATGCAAGAGAGGATTCATGGAAATCATGCTCAATTTGTAAGAAAATGTACATGAATGCATGAATTGCCACTCAAATCTTCTTTCTAAGCTCAATACACACCCTTAAACACATAATCTTCATGTTGATAACTTAGATTCATAATTTAGGGGTTGAATTCATACCTATAGTCTTGAATTAATCTACCTCTAGTTTAGTTTTGATGAATCTAAGCCAAGGTCTTCAATTCTCCTTCAATTCCTTCAACTGTCTCTCTAGAATTGCACACACTCTCTCTCTAAAAGAAAACCTCAGATTTTTGCACTAAGGGGAGCAAAGAATTGAGCTCAAAAATGAGTTAAGGCTCATATATATGTTTATGGTGCTAAAACACATTAATTAGAATATTAGGCTAACCAAACATGACTTAATTAATCGTTCTGAGTCAATTTTTAATAAAACTTGCCATATGGGTCTAAAAATTCCAAATAACATATCGGTGTAGTCAATTTCGGTTTCGGATGGCGATAAGGCTTTCAATTTACATATTAAAGTGGAATTCCAAACAGATATTTCTATAAGTAACAGATAGAAGGCCAAATATCATGCAATTTACATATTAATCTCATAATTCATTTGATACACTCAATTAACATCTTTAATCATTGATTAGTAGCTAATTACGGGACGGAATTATTACACTAGTGTAGGATATAGTATAGATAAAGAAAGGACAGCAGAGTTGGGCGAGACTAGGCTTGTAGCCACCCATCTCCATTTCCTACTTTATTAGGGTGGGGCAAGAATGTGGAAAGTTGGTGAGATGGTGGGGCAGGAAAGTTAATTTGTTACTTTAAGTGGGAATGATATTAATGAAAAAGAGATGATATAACATATAAGAGAGCAAATATTAATGCATAATAAGAGCTAAAAAATTTAGAAATAGAAATAGAAAACGAGACAAGAAAACTTGGAAGGTCTATCAGATTTTGTATTCGGCAAACCCCTTATATTCTCTTCTTATATCCCCAATCAAAGAACCCCAAGTCTGAGGCCTATTCGATTGTATTTTCGTTTTTTATTCTGATTTTGCTTTCTAAAAGATCCATTATCTCTAGAGTAGCTCTCCTTCACATCTCTAGATTACAGATTCCCAATTCACATCTAACCATAGTTCCTGGACTGTTACACATACATAGTTCTCATGTCATTCAATTATGTACCCCTTCAGAAATTAACTAGTAAATTTAGGAGGCTGATAGAAATTAGAAATTAGTAATTATTCTTTTTATTTACAGGAATGGAATAATTTTCAACTGATATTTTTGAAAGTGAGATAAGTAATTATTCTACCTTACAAATTAGTCAAGTGATCCCTAGAGATGTTTAGTGAGAAGTTATATTGGACAATGGCATAATGCTATGTTTGCATAATTCCCCTCCCTCCCATCCTTATCTCTGCTCCTACCGGGCCTTATCTATGGCTTCTCTGATCTGATAGTTTGAATTTTATTATGGTGTCTAGAAGGCTTTAGGATAGTTTGGCCTGGCCCTTTATATTCTGGATTTCGTCTTTGTTTTTTCTTTCTTGTTCCTTGTATATCCTGCTAAATTTGCATATTTCAATTTATTTTTTAAGGAAATTCCTTTCCCTTTCCTTCAATCTTCTCCCTCAGTTATGTTCTTGCATGTTTTTTAACTTCATAGAGAGAAACCTTGCAGCTGTTATTCTTTCCTCTTCACCTGCTTCTTCTTAGTAGCTTTGGATTTTTGCAGATCTTACTGTTTCCTTTTTTTTGGCACACATCTCTCTTCTTTTATGCCCATGTGATAACAATTGATTACCAATTTATGGTTGAGGTGAATCTATTGGCATGTCAATTCACATTTCTGGAAATAACTGTGTTGCTTGGTGATCTTCACTTCATTGTGAACAGTGAGTGGATCTGCATCTGAATTGCTCAAATTTCTGCCTGCTAAATGCTTTTCAGGTCTTTCCCTGTGTTTCTGCAACATGTGGCCATTTTTACCATCCACATTGTGTTGCAAAACTGCTCCATCATGGGAGTGCTGCTGAGGCAGAAGAGCTTCAGAAGAAGATTGCTGCTGGGGAATCTTCCACATGTCCTATTCATAAATGCTCTGTCTGCAAACTGGGTGAAAATAAGATGGATCCTGATTTGCAATTTGCTGTATGTAGGCGTTGTCCCAAGTCATTCCACAAAAAATGCTTGCCTATGTACTACTTAACTGTGTCCATTTTTTTATTTTATTTTTGAACGTCAGCATGTAATCTTCTTGTATAAATTTAGCTACTACTTTGTAGCTGTTGATGCTTGCTTTACTTTGATCAAGAAGATTGCTTTTGAAGATGATGAGGATCAGGGCATCGTACAAAGGGCTTGGGAAGGTCTTATTCTAAACCGTATTTTGATATATTGCTTGTAAGTGCTCTTTTGTTTCTAGCAGCTCTTCTTGATCTTCTCCACCTTTTGTTTCTAGCCGCTCTTCTTGATCTTCTTCACAATAGCTTGGAAAATATTCACCGACCTTTTCCCTTTTTTCCAAAGAACATCTGATTGATGATGAACTTTGTACTCCGGATAGAAACCACATAAAGTTCCCAGATGATGGACAACAAAAGAAAAAACAAGCATCACGACAACTGTCAAGCAAAGTTAAAGTTCTGCAGAAGGAGAGAAGTCTGGCCTCATAAGATGCTCCCAGAAAGAGAACTCTTGAGAAAGTGCAGAAAGGGGTTGATTTGTCTTTAAAAATCAAAGAGGGCAATTCTTTTGAAAAAATGGTGAGATTATCGACTGGTCTTGATACTTCAAAGAAACAAAAAGTGGCAGATACATCCAGAAGGCATTTGAACAACACTACTACAACAAAAGTTGGGAAGTCTACCACCAATGCGAATAGGGCTTCCTTGAGAGAGAGGTTGTATGCCTTGATTAACAAGGATTCTAGGAACGAGGACACATCTGATAGTGAACATAAGCAAACCCTGCCTGACAAGCGTGTTGGAAAGGAAATGAGCAGTTCAGTGCCTCTAGATGATGATAGAAAACGGAGGTAACAGACATTTATTACATCATCTCATTGTTACATTGTGTTTATGTCTCTTTGCTGGTTAGTCTGTGAGTATTTGAAATTTATTTGATTTCTGTGGGTTACCATTAACAGTATTAGTATTTTAGCTAATCACGAAAGAAAATCATTGACTCTCATGATTTTCTTGTGTGGTGGGATATGTACTTGATAATTGTTGTGATAAGAGTTCACACTTGATCTAGTCTGCAAGCAGCATGGTCTGCAATTTCTCAATAGCATTTTTATTTTTATTTTTTCTAACATCTGAAACATGCCTTTTAAGTAGTTTAAGATGCACAACCACGAGAAGTTGAATGAACTGTGAGGGAAAGAAAAGGCGGTAGTACAAAGTTGTGGCCTAACAGTTGGTAGGTAGCATAGTGCTAGAATTCTGTGTTGGAAAATCAGAAAATTGTGTCACTGGGCAGTTTAGCTTTATGTTGAAGTTTCAAGTAAGTCCTGATTTGACATGTTTTTTAACTTGATTAGTCGAGGTGTGTGCAAACTAGTCCGTCCAAATATCCGATTATGAAAAAAGAAGAAAAAGTCCTGATTTGGGCATGTTTTTCAGCTTGAGATCAAGCAGTTGGTAGGTAGCATAGTGATAGAATTCTGTGTTGGAAAATCAGAAAATTGTGTCACTGGGCAGTTTCTCTGGTATTTCAACTCTCTTGCTGAGCTTTATGTTGAAGTTTCAAGTAAGTCCTGATTTGACATGTTTTTTAACTTGATTAGTCGAGGTGTGTGCAAACTAGTCCGTCCAAATATCCGATTATGAAAAAAGAAGAAAAAATCCTGATTTGGGCATGTTTTTCAGCTTGAGATCAAATTAGTTGAATTGTTTTCTTTAAGCAACATTTGGATTAGATATGAGTATGAAATTAGCAGGAATTGTGTAGGAAGTTATCTTTGGAAGGCTTGATTCTCTATACCTAACCTGTACCTTATAAAACTTCTATGGAAAAATTTTAGACTTTCTTTTCTGCCCAGTGTTGCATCCCTTGTTCCAATTTGCTCATAGTAGCTTTAGACATGTTTGCATCCCTTGTTCCAATTTGTTTTCTTTATGCATGTTTGTTCATTTTTGCTCATAGTAGCTTTAGGCATCTTTTTCTTTTCCTTTTACGTTATTTTGCATAATTTTTACTTTCTATAATTTATTTCTTTTTAATCAAAGTATAGGAATTTAGTTGGATTTGCATCTTTTATTGAATTGGGCTTGTACACTTGTTTAAATGGGTATTTCAAGCTTCAACGATCTTGTATTCTCTTTCTTGTTTTTTTATGGGTTTTGTAGCCTCTTGCCTGGATTTGAGTTCATGAATACTCTTTCTTGTGTGAAATTGATCATACGTTGAAAAAATTGTTGGCAATTTTTGCAATTTTTTTAGAAAGAATGGTGTTTGTCGAATTGGAGAGCATTAGATGGTGCCATCAATTATTTTTTTTATTGTCAATTAAAGGTCTAGATTTGTTCATCATAGACCTGTTCAACATTGGCCCGGATTTTTGGTTGGATTCAAATTTAAATTTGTATGTGATGGCAAATCTCAATTTGATAAGATTATACACATTCTAAAAGAAAAAATATGTTAAAGACCCTTCAGAAGTCTTGCCTAATTTGACATACATTGGTACAACATGCTACAAATCAACTTATTTATTTATTTGGGAGAGATACAAATCAATAGCGTTTTTATTTTTATTTTTTTCTTTATATGTATTTAGTGCTTCTTGGTATGTGATAAAATCTCCTTGTTAGTGCTTCTTCAAGTTTTAAGTACTGTTTATAAGTATTGAGTACAAATTCTTCAATTTGTGTTTATTTTGGTGAATCTGATTGCAGTTTGTGTTCTAATGCAGGCATGTAGACCAGTGAAGACTACAACTTTAATGCTAAGACATGATTTTTGGATATATGTTAGTTTATGGTTAATGTTAAGACATGATTTTTGGATATATGTTAGTTTGTGGTAAATGTTAAAACATGATTTTTAGATTTTGGATATGTTAATTTTGTGGGCAATGGTGATTGGATATTAATTGAATGAGAAAGTGAATTAATGCTTTATTACAACTATTTGAATGGGAGTTATTATTTTATAGTAGTGCTATTACAAGTATTTTTTTAGTTCAATCAAATAGAATTAGCACAATTTCAAAAAAAAAAAAAGAAAAGAAAAAAGGGATATGACGGCGTTTCTACAAACACCTTTTAAACCCTACATATTAACGGTCATATGTTTTTAAAAAGATATGACGGCGTTTTTCCAAAACGTCGCTAAATATCGTCAGTGACGTCAGCGTGTGTTTAGGAGGACATTAAAACGCCGCCTATACTAATATCACGACGTTTTTAAAACGCCATAAATCTATAGCGACGGCCGCGTCCTCAGCGTTTGGTGCTAAGCGTCATAAAAAGAATTGGCGGCGTTTTTTGCACTTTTAGCGGCGTTTTTTAAACGCCACTAAAAGTTGAATTTCCTACAGTGTATAGGGTATTACTTTTGAGCTTGATGAATAGATGGCTGCAGATGACGACGAAGGGAGGCATTGCAAGAAATTATCAACAATACTAAGTTAAGTGAAGGTTATCTTACACTTGCTCGTGATATAGAGGTCATGGAGCCCAAATCACCTAAGGATAATTATAAGGTTAGGACTTCTTAGATATCCATACTAGCTCTTGATTTGTCCTGTTATCTTGATAGTTATAATTACTGTTGCATGTTTTAAAGGGGTTTGTATGTGTGTTATTCCTAGTTGTTTCTTCATCAAACTAGCTATTCTTGCTTGGATTTAATTAGGTACATTTGCTCGATGGCCGAGCTAGTGCTGGTGCAAGTGTTGATTCAGCCAGATAGAACTTGGCAGCTACATTTGTTAATGCATTTGTGAATGCTGGCTTTGGTCAGGTAAAAGGGTGGTTCATTTGCGTAAGAAATTTTGGAGGCAAACATTTTAGGGATGGCTTCATGTAACATTTGCTGCTTATATTGTGGCAGGATAAGCTAATGACAGTCCCATCAGAGGCTTCAAGTGGTGGTTCTTTAGGAACTGGCTCTTTAAGAATAAAGAACACGGAAAAGTCAGTGCTGCAGCAAGTCTGGTATGTTCCTCTCCCCTTTCAGTCTATTTGCTAGTCCAAGTTTCTTTATTGCTGGATTATCACCATTTTTCCTTGTAGGGTATGATTATGCTTTGGGATGTTGATTCTGGACTTGCCCAACTTGACAAGTATTTCCACAGTAATGACAACCATGTCATAGCCGATGCATTGTTGGGAGTTGGTATTGTGAACTGCGATATCAAGAATGACTGTGATCCTGTGAGTTCTACTTTGGCATTTTCTGTACACAAGTCCTGTGACTGTTATGTATTTGGAAATCCTAAATTTTCTTTTTTCAGGCATTGGCATTTCTTGCTGATTAAATAGATAAAGAGGATTCTTCTGTCAGAATTGGTGCAATAATGGGTCTAGGCCTTGCTTATGCTGGTGCCCAAAATGAGCAGGTGAGGTTCCTTGCATTTTTAACTGGTGGTTTCTTGGTAGGCCATGGAAACAATACTATGTCTGATTCAAGAGGCACATCAGTAGAGTCATTCTGTCTATTCTACCATAGATTGTTAATTTCATTACAGAAGTTACAGAATACACACAAATAGAGAGGGAGAGATAAAATTTGATGAGTACTGGAAGATATCTTCCCTTCTCTTTGTACATGTTTAATTAAAGTTAATGCTGATTAATTTATAATTTTTCTCAGTTCCATAGTTAATTGTCTCGTATCCGTGGAATGCAAAAACATCATTTGACTTGTTCCTCTACTTTCTTTGTTTGATATGTTTATTTCCCGTTGAAGCGAACTAATCTAAATTGTTTGTCAGATCCGTAGTAAATTGACTCCTATCCTTGGAGATAACAAAGTGCCTCTTGATATGATTGCGTTCACTGCTATTTCATTGGGCTTCGTATATGTTGGTTCCTGTAATGAAGAGGTTGCTCTGGCAATTATATTTGCATTAACGGACCAAAGCGTTTTGTACATCACCAAATGGGGTCAGATTGGCACGAAACTTGGCACACACGACCACCGAATCATCATCTAGGACAAACATTCACTTGGAGAACGAGGGCCTACCCAAACACCAACGACTAACCCTGTAGACAGGCCCGTGGGCCTCACGCTACAGTTCGGACTCAATTTTCGTGTCACGGTTCTTAATCTGAACCAAAGAGTCCAAATCCGGCAAATCGTTTTGAGAAAACTGATTTTTGAAAGAAGTGCCAAACATGGACTGCTTTGCCAGATACAGAGTCGCCACCTAAATATTTTATTTTGGTAGTAGTGGCAATGGTATTTAGATTGAGCCTGATGAAGGTCCTGTACGAGCCACCATACAAGAAGTAGCAGTAGCAGTAGCAGCAGCAAAAGAAGAAGAAGATGAAGAAGGCATACCCATTCCAATGATTACCAAGGAGGATCCAATTGAGACTATGGGAAAGCTGTGTCCCAGAAAGACTTCAGCCAGACAACCAAGGGAGAAGACTCCTCTCCCACCTCCTCGTATGACCAAGCAAACAAAGGAAGCAGCGAAGAAGGTGGCCAAACAACAGCAGACAATAGAGGAGGAAGTTGATGAAAAAAGCCCTACCACCTTAAATGATACTGAAGAGTGGCCAGTAAATTCAACTCCAGTAGACGGTGGTTGTGGATAGGCCTTTGCACCTTGTCCTTTCTTTTCATCATACTATTAATTTTGACATTTTTGTATATTCTCTATGAACAAATTATGCTAGAAATTAAGGTGGACAAAGAAAGGTTGGCTGCTAATGATGCTAAGGAGGACTTCTGGCAGGCTATTGCCAAGCTGAAAAGCTTATATAACAGTTTCAAGAAGAGGTTGAATGATGAAGGAAACAAATCCTCCTGGTGTAAGGAAGGCTTCTTTGAGGAAGGTGAAGAGGGGAAATACAAGGATCAACTGACCAACCCACAAGATGCCATCTTCACGAACAATTGGGAAGGAATTTTGAGGAAGGTTGGGTGGCAGAGGACTCTCTTCTCTTCTCCGAAGTCCCACTCCCGGCCTTGTTGAGCAGCAGCTGCCCACTGCTGAAGAAACTATTGACGACGGTGACCATGGTGGAGGGAGTGTTGCAGACTCCAATGGATAGCAAGAGGCTGTTAAGAAGAAAACTTTAATAATAATGGTGCATGTTTTGAGACTAAGACACATTTTTCTTTTCGAATAATACTCTCAATTTATCCACAATGATATGGCATGTTACATTACTACAAGAATCTGCACTTTTAGCGGCCACTTTCCGCGACCAATATAAAAGTTGGTAGTTAAAAGTTACCTTTTGGCAACCAAATATTAATTAGTCACGAATGATCATTATTTTTGGCAACCAAATATGAGTTGGTCGCGGAAGGTCATATTTTAGCGACCAAAAAATGAGTTGGTCGCAGAAAGTGGTATGCTTTTGGCGACCAAAAAATAAGTTGGTCGCGGAAGATCAAAAATAAGTTGGTTGTAGAATTGGCGACCAAAATTTTAGTCGCAAAAAATTTATTTTCCCCGACCAAAAATATTTTAGTTACCGTATATTGAGTTTTGCCTACTAAAACAATTTAGTTGCCGAATGGAAAATACAAAAATTATTATTTTTCTTTGGCGACCAAAAATTGGGTCGCCAAAAACTTTTTTCAACAACCAAAAAAAATTAGTCGCCAAATTAGTACTTTTAGCGACTAATATTTTAGTCGCCGTTGATTGACATTTGGCGACTAAAAAAGTTTGTCGGCGAAGGTAGCTTTTTTGCAACTGATCTGGTCTTTTGGTCGCCAAAAGTTTGGGAGGGAAATTTGAAACGTGGAGGCGGGAATTAAAGTTTTTTTGCAACAAAAAAATTTGGTCGCCGATTGTTAACACTACAACTATTTTTCATTTGGTTTCAATTTTTGAAAACTATTTTTCAAGTTTCAATCCTTATTTTTTTAATTTTTAGTGAATTTTTTTAATATTTTAATTATTTTTTTAATTGAGTAAAATATTGAAAAATTTCAGTTACTAATTTTTTTTAATCAGGGTATATTGATTATTGGCCACTAAAAAAAAAATTTAGTCACCAAAAAATGAGTTTTGGCAGCTAAAATTATTTAGTCATCGAATGAAAAATAAAAATTTACTTTTTATCTTTGGCGATCAAAAGTTTAATCACAAAAATTTATTTTCAACTATTAAAAGAATTTATAATTGCCAAAAAAATAAATTTTAACTACTAAAATAATTTAGTCGCCGAATTAAAAAAATATATATATATTTTGAGCGTCAAAATTTTATTTCCAGCTCTTAAAAAAATTTTAATCGCCAAAATATTTAGGGGATAAAAGCGTTTCGACCTTTCTTTCTCTCCTTTTTTATCTCTATTTTCTCTATTTTCTCAACCTCTCGCTCTCTCTCTCTCTCTCTCACTTTCTCTCCATTTATATATTTTTTAGGATTTCAGTCGCCTAAAAATGAGTTTTGGCAGCTAAAATTATTTAGTCATCGAATAAAAAATAAAAATTTACTTTTTATCTTTGGCGATCAAAAGTTTAATCGTCAAAAATTTATTTTCAACTATTAAAAGAATTTATAATTGCCAAAAAAATAAATTTTAACTACTAAAATGATTTAGACGCCGAATTAAAAAAAAATAAAAAATTTTGAGCGTCAAAAATTTATTTCCAGCTCTTAAAATTTTTTAATCGCCAAAATATTTAGGGGATAAAAGCGTTTGACCCTTTCTTTTTCCCCTTTTTTATCTCTATTTTCTCAGCCTCTCGCTCTCTCTCTCTCTCTCTCTCTCTCACTTTCTCTCCATATATATTTTTTAGGGTTTCGTTCTACTTCTCAATGGAAAATCCAGAGGAATCGAGCCCCCTTACTCCAAGGCACTCAGCGTAGACGACGATGAGAAGAGAGCTACCAAGCCACCAAGCCAATCGCATCTCCGCCTCCTCCTATGCCTGCTGCGGCGGCGGAAAAGCATTCTCCGCCGGCAGCTTCCGGCAACCCCTATTGGACCGACGACGGATTGCCGCTAGGGCACGGCAGCGTCATGGACTAACCTCTGCGTCGAGCTCAGTGGGACTCCAGCCTCTTCGCTTTTCTCGGTCGCAACGATGAGTTCTGCAGCAGCGATCTTGAGGTTTGTGAGTTAAAATTTTAAGTTTTGTGAGTTTGATGCTCAATGTTGATGGGTTTTCCTATTTAATTTTCCCAATTTGATCGCTAATTGTTAATTTTTCCCATTGTGAAATTGGCTAATGAAGTCGAATATTACATATGTATGTTTGCATTGGTATGTTTATGCGTGTGTAAATGCATTGACTATTAAGGGATAGAGAGGGAAATTGATTGGCTGGTGAATTATTTATTTATTTATTGTTAAAAAATTATGGAGTCTGATGTAATTGGACCTGGTGATATCATTCTGTGTGTAGATTGATATGATTGTTGTGGGATATATGATTGCAGATTCAAATATGAAATATTTTTGATACATTAATTGATTATTATCACTATTAGTTGTAGCTGAAATATTTATGAATTGGGAATTAGTTGAGCTCTCTGGCCTCTAAATCTCACAAGGGCTTTCCGTCTCCCATTAACCGATCGGGGAGAATGGTGCATTCTCTCCTATATCTCTATAACCCATATAACATTTTTCTTAACGATCTGGTTTTCTTCTGAAGACGTTCTTATTATAGTCTGCAAAATCTTAGCTCCCTCGGCTGTACCATTAAGCTTGTTGCCTGTACTTAGAATCGTATGACTGTTTGGAGATTAAGTACTGGCCTAAGATGGCTTATAAATGCCGCTATTGTTTTGGTGTTCTGGAAACAAAACTAAAATAAATGGAGTGCAGTTAATGCCAAGCTATTGACAACTAAAGTATTATATACTTATATAAGTATTCAGAGAACTTTGTATAAGAATTTGGAATGGTTCTTAATTTCTATTACTTATGCAATGGTTTTGAAAGCCTTCACAAACATGAAGGAAATGACATGGAAAATGTCAAATAATTGGTCACCTTGAGGAAGAAATGTTGTCAATTTTTCTAATTATTTTGTTTGTGATATTGCAGGTGGACGTTTTCGTTGGTCACCATATATTTTGGGGTACGTTATCCTTATGATCTTCCTGTATATGTTTGTCTTTATTTTTTTTCATTTGAATTTGATGGATATCAAGCGGTAATGAACCTCCTGATTTTTAATTCTTCTGATCTTTTTGGACTACTAAAAACCTAGCCTTCATTTTGTTTATATGTGTTTTTTCCCATAAATGATAAGAATCCTGCCTTTGTCAAGGGTGGGTTGGTTCATGGGTAAGGGGGATGCTAGTGTGTAGCCCAGCCATTGGACCTGGAAAAATAAGAAAAAATTCTTCAACCATGACAGATAATAAGAATGATGGCTATTGATATATCAACTCTTTTTTATATTTGCTTTTTACTTGAAATTTGTGTTCTTTGCTGATTTTTTATTAGTATTTCCATTTTCACGCATATATATGTGCTCAATTCCTTTTTGTGGCTTGCATCTTTATTCTCCATATACGGGTGTTGCCAATATTGCAATGATGTTGGTGGTGATGGGGTTGATCGTGAGGCTTTAGATGCAGAGCAGGGTACTTATGTCCCTCCAGCATTGGAGGAAGATGGCAATATGCTAAATATGTCCAAAAGCTTGAATTCCCTTGAAGAACCTCGTGTTTGCAAGGCTGCAGGCATATGTAGCTATGTATTTCAAATCATTTACTAGGTAAGCATTCTCTAACAATATTGGTTTTTCCTTAATTACGTACAAATTTTAAAACATAATCATATCCAATATTTTCATTTTGTTGTCATCTATTGATTCCTCATATTAAGTAAAGGGTGGGGAATGAATGTAGCAATGTCATTTTTTGAGATTGTTCCATCGTATGGAAGGGGTCAGGTTGAAGGCATTGATTACGACTTCTGTTTAAATATTATTCATTTGAATTTTAGATTCTAGAAGTGAATTGAATGAGGTGGGTAGTTTAAATATTATTCATTTTTTTAAAAAAATTTAAATTGTATTTCTTTATTTTTATTTACTTTTTATTTTTATGTCCAATACACCTACTTAGACATACAATAAACAAGTACATGTAAATAATCAAATTTACTATATGAGTAAGCACTTCACTTTTATGCATAAAATGCTATATTTTAGGAAAATACTCTATATAAACAGATTTTTTTACTAGAGTGCTGCTATACGTAAATGGATTTTTTTTATCAAGTTTTTATTTTTTATTTTACACAGTTAATAGTCCAAATTAATAAATACAAGTGAGACCCATTGTTTTGTGTGTAACAGTAAAAAAATCTAGTGAAAATCTGTTTATGTAAAGAATGTCCTAAAAGATAAAAGAAGTATTTACCAAATGTAAACCTAATTGTATAATGATATCTTGACTTAAAAATTAGATAAATCCCTCACCTAGAAACATATTAAAACGACATTGACACATACCATATCTGAGTCTATGTGACTTAGAACCAAGTTGCAAACAAGCAATTATGTGCACTTTTTGCAAACAATACATGATCGTATAGATGATTATGTCTTATTTGTTTCTAAAAGACTATAACTTTTGGCAGCAACAGCAGCAACAACATTTCAAATTTTAAGGAAATTGTGGGGTCTGGGGTAAATTGAATTTTGTACAAATATTAAAGTATCTTTTGTTTGCTATATATTTTTTCCTATAAGTTTTTCTCATTTCTTCCATTGTATTTGTATTCATTGAGGAGAACGCTAAAAAGGATGAGACTGTCGCAGATTCTTCCTCAAAGAAGGTTGACTCAAATTCTGAAGAGGAAGAGCAGGATATCCATCAAAAAGAGGATATCCATCAAAAAGAGAGAGGTGTCTCTAATAAAAAGAAAAAGGTTTGATTTTCAGTATCTTGTTTTTTGATTGTTGCCGTTATTATTATGTCTACCTTGAACATTTGGGCTAAATTTTTTGCACATGGTCTTTCAGCTAATATGTTAGTTTGGATCAGCTGCCAATCAAGTTGATATGTTAAATCAAGTTTTGTGTCATGTTGTACTTCAAAGAGGATATAGCTTTTGAGAAGACATGCTTACTAAATTCAATTTGACTTGAATATGCCTTGTGCTGCACTACGGTTACATATTTTCATCTTTATTTTAAATGGAATTCAATTATTGTTTGATGATTTAGTGAAGTTACAAGAAAAGAAATTTGTTAATTATTGTTCTTAAGCTTTTTCTTTTTTAAATGTTATTGTTCCTTAGTTGTGGTTGGGTTGAATGAATTTTGTTCGATATTGGATTGAATGTTTATAAACAAAAATTGATTGTTCTAAGAGATTTGGCGACTAAAAAATTGGTCGGCAAATTATACACTTTTGCGACTAAAATCATTGGTTGGCAATTCCTTACCTTTTGGCGACTAAAATGTTAGTCGGCGATTTCTCGACTTTTGGCGACTAATCTGTTTGGTCGTGGAATGTGACAATTTGCAACTAAGATATTTGGTCGGGAAAATATTACTTTTTGCAACCAAAGTGTTTTACCGACAAAATGGATTAGCCGCAATAATGATATATTTAGCGACTAAAAATTTAGTCGGCAAATTTAACTTTTTTCGACTGGAAAAATTTTGGTCACGAATTATTTTTGCCAACCCTCAATTGGCGATCAAAGTAGCGACTAAAAAAATTAGTCGCAGACAACTTTTGCCAACTAAAAATGAACTTTTAGTGACTAATTTTTTGGTTGGCAAAGGTGTTATTTTTTGTAGTGCATGTCAACTTTTTATTTATCACAAACTCAACCATTGCCATGTCATTGTAGATAAATTGTGAATTCTAAATTGGAACACATTTCTTGTGTACTGAATCTTAGGTCAAGTTTGGGAACTTGTAAAAAAGTCAAAAAGTTAAAAAGTTACTTAAAAAGTTAACACTATTTATCAAAAATCAATAATTACGACTGCACAATTCTTAATTCGAATTTTTCCTTATAAATCAATTTTTACAATTTTTTATTACACATTTTTCTATAAAAAGTTAAAAAGTTGACTCAAACATCCATATTTTCAACTTTAATTTTTTAGTTCAAAAAAATAAAAAGTGCACTTATTTAAGACGCTCCAAACAACTCCTTATTAGTGGTTTTAACAATAGCTAATTTAATACTTAAAAGTTAAGCTCTATGTAAGGTCTAACTTTTGGTTTTTAGACCCTTTATATATATATATATATATAAAATCAGCCTTAAAGTTAAGTTCCCAAATGAGACCTTAATGTCAACTATATGCAATTCAAAAATTCACATCCATCCAAAAACACCCTACAAGCACCTAGATATAAAGGTTCATCGACCAATCTGGGTTAGTTTGGATGCTAAGATTCTCCAAATGGAGGTTTTAACTAATATTAAGAAAAGTCCTTTCTTCAAATTTGAGAACTGCTACAGTTCCGTAACAAACATGTTAACTTTTCTCACCAAACTAGTTCATACTATTTTAAGAAGGAAATTACTAATTAAATTTGTATAATCTAGATTATCTAACATATCATTAATATAATTAATCTATTCAATCTTTCTTGTGACATAGTCGGAAAGTAAGATTTAATCAATTCAACTTCAAAAATAACACTTTTCAGAAAACAATTATAATTAATATAATCAACAATATTCTATAAATAATTCATACATTTGTAAAATAGCAGTCTATTACTTTCAAATATTTACAATTGGGTTTTTGGGCCCTTAAGTTCAAAGTTTAGACTTGGATAAATTGGATTGGACCCTCATTTTTTATCAAGTCTTAACAAAAATATTTTTATTTTTGAGCCTAGTATAAATGTTGGACTTATCTAAAAAGCCAGACATCTATTCCCAATATGTTTTTTGAAATATTAACTTACCTAGAGAGGGTGAATAAGCCAATTAATAAAAATTCTTATTAATTACTCAATTTTTAGCCTTTAAACGATTAAACACATATAAGGAATCACATAAAAACACCAAGATTTTATGTGGGAAACCCAAAAGGATAAAAATCAGGTCTTAACACCCAACAAAAATCCACTAAGAAAACTCAATAATATAGGACTTAGACAAAAGGACTTGTAACTATTCACCTAGGTTTACCTAGGAGTGTAAAATGGCCCGCCAGCCTGAAGCCCGCCTAAGGCCTAGCCCGACGAGCCTGGTCTAGACCCAACCCGATGCCCAACATCACTTGCAAGCAATTTTGGTGAAATTTTCTTTTTAAAAAAAAGTCAGTCCTAAGGCTCGAAACCCGATTACCCATGGGTCTGAGCCTATATTTTTTAGAATTAGGCCACCCCGGCCTGGTCCAATTTTTTGCGAGAGCCAAGCGGGCCAAGGCCGGGCTAGGCCATTTTCACACCACTATGTTTACCTAACTCCGTTGACAAATGCATCTGTTTATCCAAAATTATCAAGCATAACTGCAAATACATTTGGTGTTGAGAGAAAAAGAAAAAGAGTAATCGCGAATATTAGAGTCTTTCTTTGTTTAAAGTATTGACAACTTTTCCTGGAGTGATTCTAATTTTAACCATGTATATCAACCATCAAATGTTGGATTTTATTTGCATTGCTACACCAAAAATGCATAATGTTTTTACATACTCGAGAACATACAACCAACACCCAAATGCAAAAATCAAAGCAATCTTTTACTTTCATGATTCCAAATATCATGCCACATATGTGATTATAGACAGACCTAGAACTGACGGGGAAAGTACCAAATGATTCAAACATAAACTGCTGTTGTATAACATTTCTGATAATATTGATATGATTTTATTCAATGTGTGTGTAATGAAATTTAAGAAATTATAATGAATAAATAATAAATACTATCTGGTCATAACACACTGCCTTCTTACGAACTTCGTACAAAAAATTGAACCGGTGCCATCCATGAAGGCCTATTTGTCAAGTGGTATCCCTACATTGGTACTGTGTAGAAGGGATTTACAACACTAATGAGAGAAAACTAGAAACTACATACCTCTTATCCACTTGTTGCAGCAATTCTAGGATCCCAAGGATATGATCCAGTGAACTGCATACTTCAGAGGACTTCGATGATGATGTCTTTTGTTAGAGAGGATCCCACATTCCTGTTAAAATGAATGCAGCAGATCTATGGATGACGCAAATGTCTGAAGACAACCAATACGTTGAGCCAACCCAGATGACTAACCCTAAAGGAGTAACAAATACAAGGTAATTAACCCCGACTTTTTAAATTAAAATAATAATTTCCAAGCAGATGAAAATATTCAAGCATTCAAATACTTTTTAAGACTTGCAAATTATGAGGAAAAAGAAATCAAATGGAATTTTACTTTTTCTTTGTTTGGCTGCATTGGAAAATTGTGCAGGACAACATTTTAAGGGAGTTTTCTTGTTTTAAAGTAACCCAGTTTTCATTATAAAACAGTAAGGAAAATGGGGAAACATGACTAACCACCAAAGGAGGACAATCACATTTCTAATAAATGGATTCTTTATGTTTTTACTTTTTCTTCCTCTTTTTCCCTCGTCATTTCCTTTCCCTTTCTTTTTCGTTTTACCTCACTGTTCCAGGGAAACCCAAAAGAGCCTATGTGTATCTATGAAACAACAAAATCCATACTTTATGAGGGTTTGTGAACTCCTAAGGGTACACTTTGACAGCACCTTTTCTTTGACATTACCTAATAACCAAGGTTTTAAGTAAAGGTGGCAGCTACCAGAATGGTAACGATAGCATTGATGCGACTGCGGAAAGTAACAGCCGTAGCATAATAATTGTGGCAGTCGACCAAAGCCATAAATTTTTTGATTCTTCGCACAACTTCAAGAAAACATACTAACAAACATGTTTTCATTTCAAAATCACATTTTCGTGTGTTTTGTTTAGTTTTTAAATATGATCCAATATGTGTACTAATTTTTATGTAAGGTTTAAGTCACTATAGGGATTTTTCCTATTGTTGGATGTATTTAATTTTCTTTACTTTACTAATTATACTTGTAGATAACTTCCCACTTGTTAAGAAGAAAAAAACGAAACATGTTTAATATTAAAAATGATAATCTCATAAACATAAGTTCATACATAATACAAAATATCAACATACTAATGTAAAAGTACTTAACATGATATACAAATTTTGTTCAATAAATTTGACCCAAGAGCAAATATAGATATAATATATTAATATTCAAAGAATCAAGTGAGAAATTAATGAAAGTTTGGAGAGAGAGAGAGAGAGAGAAGTAAGCTCATTTAACTTTGATAGCAACTCAAGTCTTGTAAAACTTGAATATTGGACATTCAAAACGTGTAGCTCTAAGATTTTTGCATAAGTTCTCTATCCTTTTTGCGCGATTTTAACAACTAGACAAAAATGGCCTTATATACAAAATCTATAAAATAAAATAAAATAAATAATAAAAAATAGAAGCATATGATCGTAATGGCGGCAAAGGTCAAATGAATAAATTTGATCAAAGAGCAAATATAGATATAATATAAGTTAATATTCAAAGAATCAAATGAGATTAATGAAAGCTTTTCAACAAAAAGGTAATGAAGTTTGGAGAGAGAGAGAGAAAGAGAGAGAAGTAAGTTCATTTAACTTCAATATCAACTCAGGTCTTGTAGAACTTGAAGATTGGACATTCAAAACTTGTAGATCTAAGATTTTCACATAAGTTCTATATTCTTTTTGTGCGATTTTAACAACTAGAAAAACGGGAAATGAGAAAAATGGCCCTATATACAAAATCTATAAAAATAAAATAAATATATTAAAAAAATAGAAGCGTAATGATTGTAATGGCAGCAACGAAATTGTAACGGCACTGTAATGGCCATTACGACCTTCACGCAACAGTGGCAACCATTACGAATGTGAATTTTGTCACACCACCATAGCGGCCGTAACAGGTGGCAGTAACAGTCATGGAAGCTTTTTAAAACTATGCTAATAACAGAAATTCTGGTGGCCAACAACAGTTAATCAGGGAACATAAAGAGTGCCAGAAGAACCTTTAGGAACAAAAACTGAAGGGAAGAACTAGTTGGTGGAGATATAAAGAGAGCCTTCAAAAGCAAAGAGGAGGTATCTAACATTGACTCGCTAGCCGTTATACTTGGTTGTAGAGTTTTACTACGTAATCCAATTAACATTACTTTATCTAGTTTTCCTACACATTTTATGTCCTCGTATGCTATTACTATCACTGGTGCTAAGATAGTGTTTGGTTCACTAGAATGAAGTCAAACAGAATAATCATTCTATCAAAATATCCATTCACATATTTGGTTGACTAAAAAACATAATGAAATATGCATTGCAACTGAAATCATCAATCACCATTGTAAGAAAATGATCATTCCATAGGGGAGCTTAAAGAATGACCAGTCCGTTTCATTCCATCTCTTTCCAATGAACCAAATAGAGTGAGAGATTAGAAAAGCAATGGAGCAATTTTTGTACGGTAGAATGGAGGAGGAATTCAAGTAACCATTTGGTAGACTAGGACTCAATTTGTACTCCTATTATAGGATAGGGACTTGGTATCAAGAAGTTAGAAATGCTTAATCAAGCTTTATTGGGGAAGCGGAGGAAAAGTTTTGTGGGTGTGAGGGATATATGATGAAGAATGGTAGTAGCTCTGTAGTATGGGTGTGATTTAGGGGATTGGAACCCTCTAGAAGTGTCTATTTCTTATGGCATATTTGGAAAGGTGTTAGAAAGGAGTGGGAACAAGTTTGTGGTGAATATTAGCATGGTGGTGGAAGCGGGGAGAAGGGTGAAGTTTTGGTCTTCAAAAGAGTAAGCATTGTAACTTTGTGCACTTAGGTTGTGTTTGGACAATGGCTTTGGATAGGTCTTTGGAAAGGAAAAGGTGAAGGAAATTTGCATGAAATATAAGACAATTTTTTTCTCATTTTTCCTTTCTCTTTCCAAATCCCTACGCAAATGCATAATCCAAACACAGCCTTACTGTTTGCTATAGATGAAGATAATGATGAAAGAGAAATCTAACATCAAACCTTAGAGGATGGCAGGGGCAAAAAAGCTTCACACGAGGCCTTTCTAGGTTCTGTTAGCTGTCAAATCTCTCGAAGTTGTTATGCTATATCTTCTACAAGTTGCAGTTGAAAATTTTCCCTTTCCCGATAGTCCACAGAGAAGTTGAGCTTCTGTCTTCATTCCTGCACAATGCTTAACCTCTCTCCGATTCACTCAACTTCCATGTCTATTTTCAATCTTTCATCGTCAATTGCTGACATCAAATTTTTCTGCAGATCAAAAACTATAGATTTCTCTACATCTCCTTGCTTGAAAATCAGCTTCTTCATTCCATCCGGAAATTCATAATTCCTCTCCAAGGGCAAGGGTGTACAGTTTTGCTTATCAATAGACAATACCTCATTAACTGAACTTTTATCCTTTACAATTTCCTTCTTGTCAATGGATTCACTAAGCTATTGGAGCATCAGCCTGTTCTCTCTGTGTGTTCACCATACACTGAATGTCATCTTGTAACTGTTAATTTCCAATGTGAATCATCCGCCTATAAGCTTCAACTTCCCTTTCCAAGAAATGCTTCTCTTTCTGTCTGCTCACCAGAATTTCTTTAAGGATGTTCATTTCTTCAGCATCATAAGCAGATTTTTCTTCTATTATCCTCTGGTATTGCCAAGCCTCCATTTCTATGGATGCCTTCTCATCTTGTAGACGCAGTATCACAGCCATGACCTCATCTGCAGCTGTAGCAGCAGCACTTCTCTCCTTCTCAAGCTCAAGGTAAAGAGCAGCATGAGCAGCGTGCTCTTCTTCAAGTGCCTGTTCCAAGATTCTGATCGCATTTTTCTCATTACCTTCATAACCCAGTTCCTTCTGCACATTACTCTTTGTCTCTTCATAGGATGATTCACTTCTCTCTGTGAGTTTCTTTTCATGAAGAGTTTCATCCAACTGAAAGCCATGTGAAGCTCTATCCCCAAAATTCTTAACAACTGGAGCATCCTCATCATCTAAATCACATACCACACACAATAAAATTGCCATGCATCGTATTAGTAATAACCTAAGCATGGATCTATGAATGCTTCCATTTATGTTGTGTAAGATTCCATGTAAAATCTGATACACCAAGCAAGAAGTCATGGCAACACATGCCAAGACATTGTTTAGAAATGGGTGAAAAGCTCATGCCCTGAGGGCACAAGCAATAATTCTTGAGGTTTAAACATTCAAGCTTACAGATTAAAGTGCTAATTGAAAAAGAGACATAAAAATTGTACTTTCCATATATGTATTGGTGGTATGGTAGTCCATTTGTTTAAAACCAGAACAACCTCTTCATTTCTTTTTCTTTTTCTTTTTCTTTTTCTTTTTCTTTTTCATTTTTTTAAATGCATTTTGATCACCTGAATGGTTCCTAAGGGGTGAGTTTAACCAATATCAAAAATTAAAATAATCCCCTTACAAGCCATCTTACACACACACACACTCACATATATGAATAATTTTGATCATCTGAAGGGCTCTGTACTTTTCCAGTTTTTCTGTTCTTTGCTTTAAGGATTTTAAAATATAACTCCTTCAAAAGCTTTTAATATGTGTATATGGGACCTCCAAGTCTGTCCTTGAAAACCCCAGGAAAATTTACAAATCCTTTTTTTAAAACTAACCAAAGAATTTCAAAACCAGGGAATTTCACATCCCTTTATGGTTTAAAATCTCTTCTCATCTCTTTGCCAAATATGGCCAAGATATTTTAAAAAATCTGTAAGACATAATTTCACTCTTCGCTCGTATACAGGATATATGCATTGTCAGTGGAAATTGTGACTTTTCATGCATGGCATATACAGGGAACAATTTTTGTAAGTTAGTGCACATACAACACTAAGCTTGTTCAATTTCTTTATTCAGCTGTAAGATTATAGCACAACTTCTGTTGATTTTAAAAATGTGAAAATGCATACACATACACATGAGTCCACAAAATGAAACACAAAAGCCTCTCTTCTGTTTTTTCTTTTCCTTTTTAGTTAAGGTGCAAAGTTTCGGATGAAATAAAGAAAACGGATAGAATACAAACCAAGATCAAAATCAACACTCACAATTAAAGTGATTAGCATCAGCTCCAGAATTGACAGGCAGTGAACTGCATTCAATCTCATTATTCCCTTTACGATTGATGTTAGAACATGACCGATCATCTGCAAATGAAGGGTCAAACGACACAGGCGAAACTTTTGCATAATCGGCAAGACCTTTTCGGCGTCGCCTAAGACCATTCCTTGGCCTCTGATTTACAATCCCCTTACCCTTGAGATCAAACCTTCCCTTCTTGACATGAACTGATGAATTCACTACATCAAACACCCTAACCGAATCATTCCTCAAAATCAAGTCCCTTTCAACCACATTTTGCAACTTCCTAGCACCTGATATTGAGCTACAAGACGCTTTGCCTTCCATTTCAACAAACCCATCAACACAATTGTTTTGATCTCTAATTAACTTCAAATTCATTTGGCAATCTCGGTTTTTCTCCCAAATTGAATCAAAGGGAAACTTTGTGTTCACAGACAGTTGAACAGAAGAGACTGTCTCAATTGGGCAATCAATTAACAGCCTCTTCAAGCAGTAATTGCTATTGGAGGTACCAAATAGGCCATTACAAGGACATGGTAAGAAAAGCCCCAAAAAACCCAGAAATTTGGAGGCGAAAAATGCAAGAGTGGATGCACAGAGTAAGAGATAAGCAATAGCAAGATCAAGAAAATCACCCACTAACCCACTAAATGTCCATGAATGAACAGCCTGGCATGCCATTTGGGTTCTGCAAAATCACTTTTTACTTCTTTATTTAAGATTCAAAACGAGCACACCACAATCCTATACCCTTGTTTGTTTCCAGAAAAAAACTGAGGGAAAAAAATAAAAAAATCAATACACAACTTGTTGGCCAATAAGGAAGATAATAAAAGATGAGAGAGAGAGAGAGAGAGAGAGAGAGAGAGAGTTACCAAGAAGAAAGAAAAGGACAGGGAATGAGATTCACAGTGAGAAGCTTCCTTTTCTTGTTGTTGGTTGGTTGGTTGGTTGGTTGTTTTGATTTTTCAAAACCCTAACGTTCAATTGTACTAGTGAGTATGAAAATAGGTCCAAGAACATTACAAAAGATAAAAGCAAAGATATGTACAAGGGTTATTGTTGTTGGTTTGCTCACATGGAAGTGCGTGCGCTTTTGTTTTGTATTTTCCACGTAGATACCTGTCCCTTACCCCCCAAATATTTGCCTCCTTTGATAATTAGCTATTTTAGTTGAGTTTTTAAAATTTTTTTAATACAAACTTCATTTTATTTTTGTAATTTTGATTATATACAATTTATTTTTTTAATATTTAAAAATGATCACATAATTTTTTTTGTGATTTGTAAATTAAAATATATTGTTAGGGCTATTAACAATTTAACAAAAAAAATTAAAATATTCTTATATTTTTTTCATTTATTTGGGAAGTAATGCACTTTAACCCTATATACTTTATTTTATATGCGATTTACTCCCTTAAAATTAAAAAAAAAATGAGCATATAACCCTTTATATTTATTACCTATTTCACACCTGTTGTTAAGTTGAACAAAATATTCAATGATATTTAAAATTCAATCCACAAATTACATAGTAATTACGAAAGCCGAACTCAATAACCTGTTAGAAGTAGGTTTTGGCTTGCCTCTTTCTATGTTATTCTTAAAGCGCTAACGCGCCCCTACAATCAAACAAACAAAGAAGTTGGTAGCAATATAACTACCTCTAAACTACTAGAGACAGTCATTTACAATAATTAGTCTACCTAAGCTACATTATAAAGAGGTGTTTAACACCATGTGCTCGTTGAACAATTTCGAAGTAGCAAGATGAGTGAATGACGGTGTTGTAAGTAGTAGTGAATACTCGTTACATGGAGACAAATCCCGTCTTGTTTACTCACTAGTAAGCAAAATCATAGATTTTGATCTTACTTACGAATGTAGCTATTTCTAAATGTTAGGAAAGTAAATTACACATAACTCAAATTACAAAAGCTAAAATTAAACAAAATAATAATAATAATAATAATGTGACAATTTATAATACTTTTTTTACTATAAAACCAACTTTCAAAATGAATTTAATTAATTCCACGTGTATCATGCGGTGTTGCCTATACTATACTATTATATAAAACAAGAATAATGTATTTTTTTAATGTTTAAAAATGATCACATAATTTTTTTGTGATTTGTAAACTAAAATATACTGTTAGGGCTATTAACAATTTAATAAAAAAAATTAAAACATTCTTATATTTTTTTCATTTATTTGGGAAGTAATGCACTTTAACCCTATATACTTTATTTTATACGCGATTTACTCCCTTAAAATTAAAAAAAAAATGAGCATATAACCCTTTATATTTATTACCTATTTCACACCTGCTGTTAAGTTGAACAAAATATTCAATGATATTTAAAATTCAATCCACAAATTACATAGTAATTACGAAAGCTGAACTCAACAACCCGTTAGAAGTAGGTTTTGGCTTGCCTCTTTCTATGTTATTCTTAAAGCGCTAATGCGCCCCTACAATCAAACAAACAAAGAAGTTGGTAGCAATATAACTACCTCTAAACTACTAGTGACAATCATTTACAATAATTAGTCTACCTGAGCTACATTATAAAGAGGTGTTTAACACCATGTGCTCGTTGAACAATTTCGAAGTAGCAAGATGAGTGAATGACGGTGTTTGTAAGTAGTAGTGAATACTCGTTACATGGAGACAAATCCCGTCTTGTTTACTCACTAGTAAGCAAAATCATAGATTTTGATCTTAGTTACGAATGTAGCTATTTCTAAATGTTAGGAAAGTAAATTACACATAACTCAAATTACAAAAGCTAAAATTAAACAAAATAATAATAATAATAATGTGACAATTTATAATACTTTTTTTACTATAAAACCAACTTTCAAAATGAATTTAGTTAATTCCACGTGTATCATGCGGTGTTGCCTATACTATACTATTATATAAAACAAGAATAATGTTTGGGACCCCCTTTTGGGGAGACCCCCATTACCCCCACAATAATGTGGACCAATGATGTATTTGTATTTAGTTATTTTTTTATTTTCTCTTTCTTACTTGGACCAATCACAAGTGAGTGGGGGTTGTGGGGGTGATGTTTTGTGGGGGTCTCAATCATTACTGATAAAACAAAGGACAACAAGGGGTTGAACCGTAGGTTCCCTAAACAAAGATTCTTACCAATTCAATGACACATAATTTGTAATTAATATTTTATTTTATTTTAACTTATTTAAATTTTATAGATATTGTGTTTTGAATATGTGTAAATTACATTGACATTTTTTGAGATTTCTATTATATAGATCTTATTTCACATTTAAAAAATTACATTTATCCTTCGTCAGATTAAAATGACATATTTGCCCCTTAACCTTTATACATATTAAATAATAAAATAATATTGATATTTTGTTTATGTCATTTCAAGAGAAATAACAAATCTTCTTTAGTTTAACTCATACAAAAAATTGAATTTTTTTATTTTTCATTTTTTTTAACAGAATATTTTGTTTAATATTTTAAGCAATTTTTATTTTTATTTTTTAAATACACCTAATCTAGATATACTTAAGAAAAAAATATTTTTTTGAATTTTTAAATTCACTAAATACAAAAAAAAAAACAATAATATTGTAACAAATGTGAATAACGGTGTTTGGTAATACTGTAATAAATGTGGGTGAATAGACAAGAAAGAAAAATGATTGTACAAATAAAAATTAAAAATTTTATTCATATATAAAATTTTATATAAAAAATAACATAAAAATATTGTGATAGTTATGTTGTTGTAAATATAAATCATGTTTATAGTGTTTTGTTTTAAAGTGAAAAGTCACCATTAAACTATATTATTGTGTTTGAAAATTTTATATAAAATTTATGTTTATATATCAACATTCAATAAGAATATGTTTAGATAGAATTTAATGATGAAAAGTGTAAAATATAGTTATGATAATAGAAAGAAGAAATGGTAAAAAAAAATGACAAAATGGTCATTCAGAAAATCTTAGAGCATGACATCAGCAATTTAAGAGATAATTTGTAATACGATTATAAATCTCAAAGAAAGAAATGTAATGTTTTAAACGTAAGAAAAATTTGTATTAAACAGAAATCTCAGATAATGCCAGTGTAATTTACCCTTTGAATAATAATGGTTACTCGTGTCCGTCAACATGTGATGTTGCTGGCTTTGAGAACTTCTAAATAAATTTTTTTTTTTTTTTTTTTTATCTGATTTCTCTCTAGTCCTAAATCGAATTAGAGGGTACTGTTAGACCATGGAGCCCACCACGAATTCCATTTTAATAATCCAAATCATTCAATTTATTACTTATCGAGTACTATATACTTGTAAAAACATCACTTTAAAATCATCGAGATAATGGAATGGTTTATGTTACGGGGATGCTGTTATAGAATAGGTTATGTTACTGTGCTTTTTTCCAACGACTTTGCTAATGGATTTGGACTGAGAGACCACACTGAAACTCACTTGAAGATGCAGGGTCTGTGCTTAAATGGAAATTGTATGGTTCGGAATTTCATACCCAAACATGTTGATTTTGTTCAGTGTCCAGCTGAATAAAATGAATTTGTTTAAATTTCAAAGTCTGAACAGTAATGGCGTTAAACAGGTTCAATATTCATTTTCACGTAAAATAAAAGATAGAAATCAAGAATTATACTTTGATATTTATGTGAATACTTACCTCTTTTTTGATGGGTTGTTTCAAAAAACAGTTTTTATTATTAATTGTTTGATTTTGTTCAAATTTTCTTTTATTCGCAAGGATAAGAAACAATGATGTGATGATAATGGTGAGTTCGGTGGGGTGGTTTGGAATTTTGGAGTGAGAGAGAAAAAGAAGAGAAAATAATTGAAATTTGGTACAAAAGATAAAGAATACGTATATATGATTAAAGTATACCATGAGAAAAAAAAAATATTTATTTTAGAATTTAATATGTGTTGTCCTTATGAGTAAATTTACATTATGATATATTAGTAAGAATTAAAATTACAAAATATTAAATTAATTAGATGTACTTAATGATTTTTGGGGTATAAATAGAATGCCCTCACATAAATGTGTCACTCATTCATTTGAATCCATGACTTGCTGAAATTTATTTTTTGGGCATTAATAAATTCCAATGTGTTCATCCTTGTTCGTACACAAGTGAAAATTTTGGGAATTTAAGTTAGGTTGTGTAGGTTTTCATTGCTCTATTGAAAAAGTCTTCCATGATTGATACAGTCCTGACCTCTTCCCTATATGCAACACAACCGCCATTCATACAGAATGACAACCACCACTAGCCAACTTCATTACTGACCTGAACAACCATTTTAACCTAACCTTCTGTTTAATTTTTTAAAAAAATATTTTTGGGTATTTTTTTGAAGTCTAGTACATTGAAAATGAAATTCAATGACAACGTTAATGATGTAATTTTCGAATAGAACAGCTTGCTATGATACATTTCGAGTCGTGTTACAGATGTCACTTTTCTAAAGATAATATTTGCTCCCACCAGTTGGTGTGCACCGAATTTCCAGTAAAATCACCTTCAAGATACAATGAAGTTGATCTTAGAATCTTCTGTTTGTATTTTCACAAATGAAGATAGATTAAAATACCTTCGTATACCAGAGAACCGGGGACAATAGTTTCTATTGGAAAATATTTTATGTCTATTCTCTAACAATATCAACCGCCCCCGAGGAAGAGAGAGCTAAAAAGGAACAGAGAAAATGCAACTAACACTCAGCAAGAAAGAAACAAGGATAGACCTCTTTTCAACTACATAGTGAAGCTCTTACTATACCCAAGTTTTGTCAAAATCCACCACAATATAACACTTCCATAAAATAGACACAGCAGGAACAACATATTTAGGAATAAGAAGAACCTACCATTAGTAAATTAAAACTATAAGTCACAGAAATTGTTTTGAATTCTACAGTAATATAGAGTATGAATGTTACAGTATCTGCACAACAGCATGTTTAAGTAATGTACTTTAGACAATTTATAGTTAATTTGACTCCATTTAACTTTCTGCCACAAGAATCTCATCATCAGCATCGATTCCAACCCAATTGATCAAAGCAAAGAGGAACTCTCTGAAGCTAACCTTCCCTTTCTTTCCCAGTCCATTTCTTCTGCATTCATACAAAGCAATCACTAAGATAAGGTAAAGTAACTTTAAGGCAATGCAACCACGGATTTACTACAAAGCAGAATGGAAAAAGATGTCGGTGATACCAAATCGAGTCCTTGTAATGTGTGCTGGGGAAATCTCCAGAGGAGAATCCCCATTTAGTGCTTTGACCATGTCTTTCTTGTTCAGCTTTCCATCACCATTTTTGTCAAGAAACAAGAATGCTTCGATTATAGAATCAAACGTGGCTTCAAGCTGTGGCGATCCCATCTTCGATGTCTTAAAAAACATCCCCAGGATAAGAAAAATGAATTGGCAGTAAATGTTGACCTAAACAAGTGAACTTTGCAATTGAAAAAAAAATTGTTATGGGTTAATTGTGTTTAGAGTGTGAGGAGAGTTCGAGTGATCCATTAGGAGATAAATCAGACACAAAAGAACAATAAACTCTTTGAATTGTATCCCTTCACTCCCATCTACGTCGCACGAGTGAAAAAGATGATCAATTTCCTTCTCTGTAAGATGGAGTTGCAATTTCTGTAAGCATTTCTTGAGTTCCTCAAGGTCAACAATAGTTCCATTAGAATCTTCATCTGCTTAGAGTTAACAGAGAGATTGATCAGTTTGTAACATTACTCCATAAAAATATTTTTCTTTGTAAGAAAAGCAACCTTTATTTCCAGATGGACTTCTCTTGACTTCCATCATTTTCTTTTCAAGCTTAGTGTCTAACCTCTTATACTTGTTTAGCGAATTATGACAGCAGAGCATACCTCCTACTTTGTTGGACAATGACTTCAGAGAAGGGCTAGTGTGAGACCGGCCTTAAGAACAAAAAACCCAACAAGCAAACTGAATTTAAGCACAATAAGCAAGATCAAATTTGGACTGTGATTTGTTTTCACACTAACAAGCAGCATGAAACAATTTGTCTGGTCTTATAATGGGCTAAGACTGCATACATATTTCCCTTAAAGTGGGAAAAACAAATGCATCCTAAAAGTACCTAGGCGGCAATGCTCAGCACCCATATGTCATTCCAAGCAAAGCGGCAATATATGTCATCTATCAGAGCAACAACAAAAAGCTTCCACTCCTTAGCTCAAAGAGAATGGAAGATGAGAGGCAAAGGAAGAGGGTAAAAATTGGCTCAAATGAACATAGAGCCCACCTTGCCCTACATGGTATGATCTTATTGGTTAGGTCTGGCTAGCACCGCACTGTTCAAAGACACCTCGGATGTCTTTCAATCCCTCTTTGATCTGAGGGAACCTCATGATTATGCCATTGATTGATCTGAAATTTTTATTTCCAGATGGACTTCTCTTAACTTCCATCATTTTCTTTTCAAGCTTAGTGTCTAACCTCTTATACTTGTTTAGCGAATTATGACAGCAGAGCATACCTCCTACTTTGTTGGACAATGACTTCAGAGAAGGGCTAGTGTGAGACGGGCCTTAAGAACAAAAAACCCAACAAACAAACTGAATTTAAGCACAATAAGCAAGATCAAATTTGGACTGTGATTTGTTTTCACACTAGCAAGCAGCATGAAACAATTTGTCTGGTCTTATAATGGGCTAAGACTGCATACATATTTCCCTTAAAGTGGGAAAAACAAATGCATCCTAAAAGTACCTAGGCGGCAATGCTCAGCACCCATATGTCATTCCAAGCAAAGCGGCAATATATGTCATCTATCAGAGCAACAACAAAAAGCTTCCACTCCTTAGCTCAAAGAGAATGGAAGATGAGAGGCAAAGGAAGAGGGTAAAAATTGGCTCAAATGAACATAGAGCCCACCTTGCCCTACATGGTATGATCTTATTGGTTAGGTCTGGCTAGCATGTGTCGCGTGGCATGAAACTAAATCACAAGTATGACTAAAGGAGAATAATTTATTTACTTTTAGAAGGGATATTCCAAAGAATATTCTAAGAAGCATCTAGACATACTTGATTACTAAGAAAAGTTCTAGAATACATACACCTACCTCCATAGGTTAAGGCAAGCCATCATTCATTATACACTCTTTACTCTAGGAATATCCATTGATCCCTTCTTGAGGATCGTGGATTGACTTGAGCATCGAAGTGCTCCCGGCCGACCAACGGTTAGGCACTAACAATGGTTTTTTTTGTTGATTACGAACACATGGTGGTCGGTCATCATTTCCGTTGGCTTCTCATCAAGTAGGCTATGATTTGTTACCCCTACAGGTGCCACATGGACATTTTATGAAAAGGAAAAACTTTATTTGATATTTTCCCAAATAACTAGGAAGTGTAGCATATTAGTGAAGAAGATGGAAAAAAGAATGCCAATCCAACTTTGATCAGATCAATCAAGTACCCAAAATCCTATTACATGATGAAACACATTGATAAAAGTGTAAAAATCATTTGCTACAAAAATCAGCAATAGGGTTCTCTTATATATTAATTATATGATGACAAGCTCATGATCTGTGCAATAACAAACATCTACAAATTGATAGCTTTAACTTAAGTGGATACTCATTTGAAATAATGAGATTGTAAGTTTCAGAGATATGTATGTTCTAATGGCAATGTTGAGAAAACAAGGTTAATAAATTAAAAGAGATGAAGAAACAAAGACTTACCCAATGAATCCTTCGTGGTTTCTGGTGTGAGAGATGACATATCTGAGTATTCCTTCAAACATTTATATACATGGGTCTGTATATCTCTGTGTGTGTGTGTGTGTGTGTGGGACTAACATTGAATATGACATGAAGGAGGACAAGCAAAGGAAAAGTAAAAGGGAATTGGGTTCAGGGCCTTTTGGCAAAGTGAAGTGGAAATGCCTTTAAGCATTATGGCTTCGAATTGAAATCTCTCTCTTTCTTTCAAGTGGAAGATTGCTTTGAGAACATTCTCTCTTAACTATTGTACTTGTTTGGCTTTTAGAAATGGCAATTCCGTTACATATTCAGACAAAATACTTAAAATTTTATTTAAAATTTAAATACCTAGACAAGATTCATTTTATTTACGACTCATAATAGATCATCTTCAAAATGTTTACAATACATTTTACTTGGAAAAATTATATATAATTTTTCATGATACATTTCTTCCACATGCACTCGAACATTTGACCTTCTAATAGTCCATGTGTTTAGTTTCAGTTTTCTGAATTTAATTTTCTAAAAATGTATTTTTGTTTTTTGTGTTTTTTTTTTTATTTTTAGGGAATATTTTTAAAATTTTAATCATTTTTTTTTATTTTTTTAGATACATCTTACTTAGATATATATATATATATATATAAAAGTAAAATATTTGTGAAAAATTATTTTAAAAAGTTAATATATACACAAAAATACGAAAAATATACTGAATTTTCAAAAATAAAAATTTGTATTTTTGGTATTTAATAAATTTTCTAATGATTTTTTTTATGAAAATTATACTTTTTAAGTGTATTTATATTATGTGTGTCTAAAAATTTTTAAAAAAAATACTTAAAATATTAAAAAAATTCAGTAAAAATTAAAAAAAAAATGAAAAATAAGAAAGTAAAATCTTCTAAAAAGTGTTTTCAAAAAACTGGAAACAAACATTAGAAATTAATTATTCAATAATCCCAAGATACTCGAAATTTGACAAAATAAACAAACACCCACCGAAGGACACATTCACAAGCCAAATATTCTGCTAATGACATTTTTTCCAAGTCAACAGACAATTTAATTGCTCAACACAGAAAGTTAAAAGGTATCCTAATTGTATTTACCAAAGATCACATCTATCTTTAATCTGCGTTATAACCCTCAATGCATTGCAAACTAAAGAAAGAGCTTTCAAATGTCCACCGCTGTATGAGATGCAACTTGAAATTGACTTTAAAAGGTCTCCCCAAACACAAATTATCAGCTTTGAGAATATACAAACCACTGACGTTGCAGTTGGAAACACCGGACTCGACTCCTCGTTTAGATCAACTAGATGAAAACAATAAACCAAAGAAAAGAGAAAATTAAAAGTTTATTTCTCAGCAGTTCGTCCACTCCAAAGGGATGGAATCACCATTGCTAAACAAGGGCCGTGGTCTCTTTTTCAGTGCAGCCACCGCCTGAGAAGCCACACTACCCATTGGAGAAACGGGACTTCCATTTGAGGTCAAGCAACTGTCAACAGAGCAGTTGCCGAACCGAGCAGGCAGATTAGAAGCAATCTTGTTTTCTATAGACACGGCAAGTTGGGAGAGAGAAGACATTTTTAGGGTCTCAACTGGGACCATCCCATTACAGTCATTTGAAACCTTGATCGCCAGTTCTGAGAGCTCTTCTCTGGCTGCTTCAAGCCCAGCAGTTGCAGCAGCCTGGTCATTCAGAGCTTTACAAGCTTTCTCGAGGATTGACTGCAAGTACTTGCCTTGTGCTTCAATCCGAATTTGGAGACGACGCTGAACCTGGTTCCAGTAGAATCGTAATGATAAGCTTCTTTACAATAATAAATTTATAATCCAATCGAAAAATAAACTCATTCACGGAAATTCTATTGCACCTGAGGTTTCTGAGAAAATTACACGTAGCCCCAACATGGATTTTTGAAATTAAAAGTTCATTGAGATTGACACAGATATCCTCTGTTAAGTCACCATTGAATCTCGTGATTGAAAATGACGACTTTGAGTTTTGTGCCAAGACGATATTTTCACTCTTATTTGCCTTAATGAGATCATGAAGCTCCTATTTATGGTTTTTCTTTTTTCTTTTTTTCTTGTCTCTTAATTTGCTAAGAGAAGGGCATACAAGTTAAAAATAAATAAAAACAATTAAAAAAACTTTAGAAAAACCCTTTTGAGGCAAAAAAGACGGTGACAACTGCATTTTTATTGCCAGATTGAGCATCAAGTAACAAGGTGAGCTCAGTTTTACAATGTCATAAATAAGAAAACAAAGTGTAATTCCAGGACCATTGGAAGTCTTCACTGTTCTAAAAACTCCATAAGACCAAACTGTACACACAGACTTTTCTTTCACTACAAAGCATGTGTAATGCTTTTCAATAGGAATGGACTCCTTTTTTTTAAAAATATTAAAAATAATACTACTTAAATAAAAATAAATAAATAAATAAATCATCACTTTTTGGAGATGGAGCTAACGAAGTACTAAAAATGAAATGGAAAAGTATACGGACACCGAAAAACTCGAAACACCGAAATTACTGATGTGAGAGAAATGTTCACATATCTATACATGCAAACATCATCTATAGATGCAAACATTGTGTCACATCGGTGACTTGGGTAATCGAGATTTCCGGTGTTCGTAGTACCACTCAATTAAATTCCAATAAACTGCATTTTATATATATGTTTGTGTATATTTTTCTATTGTCAAAGGGAAATCTTTCTTCATCTCACCATGGTTTTTATCCAGTCTAAAAAAAAAAAACGAAATTACTGATGTGAGAGAAATGTTCACATATCTATACATGCAAACATCATCTACAGATGCAAACATTGTGTCACATCGGTGACTTGGGTAATCGAGATTTCCGGTGTTCATAGTACCACTCAATTAAATTCCAATAAACTGCATTTTATATATATGTTTGTGTATATTTTTCTATTGTCAAAGGGAAATCTTTCTTCATCTCACCATGGTTTTTATCCAGTCTAAAAAAAAAAAACAAAACAAAACAAAAATGCCACACAGTTCTACTTCTCACCTCATTTCCTTACTCCTAGACACAAGCAAATGAACCCCCTTACATGTATATATTTAATGTGGGCCCCACTGCCTTGAGTATGAGACTCAGACGATGAGATGAGAAATGAGACCATGTATATATAGCATCACTCATAAATAAATATCGCATGGATAATTCATTGTTTCAGTTAAGGTGACTTTGTTTTGTTAACTACTGTATGTGGGGTGGCTTGTGGCAACAATGGTTTTTTCTTTTCTTTTTCTTCTTCTTTTTATTTTATTTTATTTTTTTGTAACTAATGGTTTCAAGATTACCATGAACCCATGTTGACTGTGGGAAAAACACTTTCTAGAAGCAAATATAGAACCAACAAAAGAGACCTTGCGTCGAAGTCAATAAGCTGATATTTAAGGAACACACACATAAGCAAGAAATTAACCTCCAGCTGTTCATGCAATCTTCGCTGGACCTCCATCTGTACTCGCAAAGCCTCAGTAACCTGGAAGCCACTGTTTAAAAGATGCAAAAGCAGCAAAATGTGATGGCAAGCAATTAGACAAACTTTCGTGGCAAAAAGAAGAAAGGAATAACTGCTCGGCTTCAGTGCTTATGTGTCTTGGACATGCTAAAAATTAAAATTTAAAACAGAAGGAAAAAGTGTGTAACATACTCATTTAAATCTTGAGCTAGTTTTGATGATGATGATGTACATGAACCAGTGTCTTGACTCTCAGCAATGCAAGACGCTGCAATTCCAATTACACAATAGCGATGAATCAATAAGAATTTCAACTACTAATACTAATGTCATGAAACATCCATTGTTTTCACTCCCTGATGCATCAGATATTCATCTGCTTCCTCTCTTCAACGACATGCTCCCTCATATCCCACATACACCACACACACCCCAAAACCAGACCTTCAAGATATGAACTTAATGGAAATTAGGATTCTCAGGTTATGCACTGGAGGAGATGACAGGTCAGAAGATTGTATGCAGAAAAAGAATTCCAAATAATTCCATAGCCTCTTCATGAAACTTCATGTTCCAAGTACAAGTTTAGGTACCCCATGCTAAGGATTTTCATATTTTATGCCTAGACATTTCCAATTTTAGGTGGATTTCTGTGCTGTCACATTTGTGTGCATTTAAATTTTCAAGTAGTTCTATCTTATTTTTATTAGCTTGATTTGAAGATCACCTTAAATTCAACATACAAATGTAGTAGATGGGCTAAATTTCATATGGTTTATCAATAACACAATGTACAAACTACTAAGCATTATAGTGAGCACAAGGTTGATACCATCTTTAGAGCTGTCAGGTAACTCCTTGCAAGATTGCTTCCCCAAACGATATTTCTGCAAAAATGAGACACCAAATACTACGCCTGTGAATCCGTTAAAGATTGTTATCTATAGAGTCAGCAAATGAGCAAAGCTAGTAACAAATCAACAGAAATGAATCTGAAAAAGATTGGTTCAAATTGGTATTCAAATGTTCAACCCCTTCCAATAGGAAAGCTCAAAGAGTCTTTTCTTTTTCTCGTATTTTCCTTTGTGCTTGTGAATAGGTAGGGTCATGGGAAGGAGGTTTGACATGTGAGCATGTCAAACAAACAAAACTAGAGAACAATATCAAATTATATGCACACAAAAAAATTGGAAACAACAAACCTGAAGATGTGATTTCAAGTGATAAAGGGTAAGACCCTTTACCCCCATTGTTCTCATAATTGTCTTAGGTGTTGCTTCTGCAATTCACATTAAAATAAAATTCAAAATTAGCTCACTACACCAATATATAATTTTAGAAAGAATTAATCATGAGAGTATGAGAATAATATTAGTATAGTGTATATTATGTGAATATTGTTTCCCATTTAAGATTGGTTTAGGTTTATTTGTTTCCTACATGCGGTTGGATTGGTCAAGCCGAGCATAAACACTGTCATCTCTTTGAGGCAGCTAGGTCTCTTCTTCTCTCTGCCTCAGTTCCGGCTCCATTTTGGTGAGAGGTAACTCTTACTGCTATTTTTCTTCTCAACCGCATGCCTACTCCCCTTCTTTCTAGCTGGTCTCCTTATGAGGCTTTGTTCTCCTAAATTCCTAACTACTTCCTCCTTTGCGTGTTTAGGTCTACCTGTTTTGTCCTTCCCCGCAAAGATAAGACCAAACTTAGTGTCCGGTCTATCTTCTGTGTCTTTTTGGGTTATAGTCCTACTCAAAAAGACTATCAGTGTTACAATCCTGTTTCCCGGCGTCTTTATGTCTCCCATCATGTTTCTTTTCTCAAACGTCTACCTTACGTTCAGCTTCCTCCTCTCACTGCCCCAGTTTCCAAAGAGGATTTGGTTTATATTGATCCATTTCCTTCTGAGGTCCCGTCTGATGAGTACATCTCCACAGTTCCTCCTGAACTTGTTCCATTTTCTCCTCCAGCTGCTTCTCCTCCTCCATTGTTAGTTTATTCTTGTCACAAGGCTCCTCCTCCACCTGTTGTCTCTGCCCTTGCCGCTGATCCTTCTGTTTTTGACAACTCTAATCCTGGTGCACACTGATATCCTACTCGAGCGCGTCATCCTCCAAGCAGGTTGGGTTGGTCTAATACATGTTTTTCTACTTCCTATCGTATTTTTTTGTCTGCTATTCACTCTTTTTCAAAACCTCAGTCTAATGGTGTTACAACCCTATTTCCCGTCATCTTTATTTCTCCCATCATGTTTCTTTTCTCGAACATCTACCTTACTTTCAACTTCTTCCTTTCACCGCCCCAGTTTCCAAAGAATATTTGGTTTATATTGATTCGTTTCCTTCTGAGGTTCCATCTGATAAGTACATCTCCATAGTTCCTCCTTAGCTTGTTCCATTTTCTCCTCCTTCGGTTTCTTCTCCTCTTCTGTTGTTAGTTTATTCTTGTCGCAAGACTCCTCCTCCATCGATTGTCTCTGCCCTTGCTGTTGATCCTCCTGCTTCAGACGACTCTAATCCTGCTACACACCGATATCCTACTCGAACGCGTCATCCCCCAAACAGGTTGGGTTAGTCTAATACATGTTTTTCTACTTCCTATCGCATTTTTTTGTCTACCATTCACTCTTTTTCAGAACCTCAGTCTTACAAGGAGGCCTGTCAAAATCCTCCTTGTGTTCAAGTTATGGAGAATGAATTGTTTGCTTTATAAGAAAACTAGTACTTGGGAGTTGGTTCATTTGCCAGCTGGTAAGAATCTGGTTGGTTGCAAATAGGTCTACAAAGTCAAGACTCATTATGATGATTCTCTTGAGCGCTACAAAGCTCGTTTGGCTGTCAAAGATTTCTAACAGGAGTATGGTATTGATTATAAGGAGACCTTTGCTCCTATTGCCAAGATGACTACTGTCCGTACTTTGATCTCTGTCGCTGCTGTTCGTTCTTAGCCTCTTTATCAGATGGATGTTAAAAATGTTTTTCTTAATGGCCATCCCACTGAGGAGATTTACATGCATCCGCCCCCTGGCCTTTACCATTCCTCTTGACAGGTTTGTCGCATTCGGCGTGCTCTATATGGTCTAAAGCAGTCTCCTCATGCTTGGTATAATCGCTTTCAGACTGCTGTTACTAAGCTTGGGTTTCATCCTTGTGCCCAAGACTCTAATTTATTTCTTCTTCACACCTCTACTAGATTTGTTGTGTTATTACTGTATGTGGATGATATGATCATCACTAGTTTTAACTCTTTTGCTATATCTGATAGCAGCATCTTTTCCGTACATTTGAAATGAAGGATCTGAGCCCATTGCGGTATTTTCTTAATATTGAGGTAGCTTATTCATCGTGCCGGTCTTACTGACATTAAGATTTCTGATACCCCATTGAACTTAATGTAAAACTCAACACTACTGATGGTGTTCTTCTAGATGATCCTACTCTATACCGAGAGCTCGCGGGTTGCTTAGTCTATCTAACAGTTACTCGTCCTAATCTAGCCTATGTTGTTCATGTGGTTAGCCAGTTTGTCTCTGCTCCTCGCTCCACACATTGGGCTACCTTAGTTCGGATTCTTCGCTATCTCCAAGATACTATATTTCAAGGTTTACTATTGTTCTCTACTTCCTCTCTGGATTTGGTGGCCTATGCTGATTCTGATTGGACTGGTGATGTTACTTATCGCAAGTCCACGTTAGGTTTCTGTATGTTTCTTGGTGATTCCTTGATCTCTTAGAAAAGCAAGAAACAAACTGTTGTTGCTCGCTCTACTACCGAAACTGAGTATCGTGCTATGACTTATGCTACTGCTGAAGTTGTCTGGCTTCGTTGTCTTCTCTCTGACTTGGGCATCCCTCAGTCTTCTCCGACCTCCCTCTATTATGACAACCGCAATGCTATTCAGATTACACATAACACTGTCTTCCATGAGCAGACCAAGCACACTGAGATTGATTGTCACTTTGTTCGTCAGCATCTGCAATCTGCCTCTATCTCGCTTTCTTTTGTCTCTTCGGCTCTGCAGCTTGCTGACTTCTTTACTAAGACTCACACCACTGCTCGGTTCCAATTTCTTCTTAGCAAACTCTCAGTGTTTTCTGCCCAAACATCTTGAGTTTGAGCGGGGGTGTGAGAATAATATTAGTATAGTATATATAATGTGAATATTGTTTCCTATTTAGGATTGGTCTAGGTTTGTTTGTTTCCTATTTACGATTGGTTTAAGTTTATTCTTGTTTCCTATTTAGGATTAGTTTAGGTTTATTCTTATTTCCTATTTAGGATTAGGTCTAGAATTGCTATATATATCAGATGTACGCATTGTATTAAACACAATTGAATATACAGTTTCATTCAGAAAGTTATGTGAGAATAATATTAGTATAGTATATATTATGTGAATATTGTTTTCACATGGAGATGTAACCTTGCAATGTACAATAGTCAGCCATAGTAAAATGATCAGTTAAATCAGGCATAAATATGTTCGCAGGATCCGTAAACAAACTGTACTTGGGTTTGATCCCAACGATTACGGGGTTGGCTGGAAAGTGATAGCATTAGTTCAACCAAGCGTTGTTGCGAAAAATTACTGTGAATAGGAAGAAAATCTGGGAAAAACAGAAGGCTTTGAGGCGCAATAAATCAATTTCTTTAAAACAATATTTGCTCCCACTCAATCTGAGTTTACTAATAGGTTCACAACAAATTGTCTCTAGGATACAACAAAGCTTGAAATTCTACAGCAGCATAATTTCTAGAATTTCTGTGTGAAATATCAAAACTGATATAAGAGCAGAGAAATGGGGGAAAATGTGAGATGATCCAAGTTTATTTATACATTTTGTATAGGTAAAATGGCAAGATCACAAATTTTCAGTTTCAACAGTTCACAACTGTTATTAATTAACAGACATCTGTTTTCTTTTTCTTTTTTTCTTTTTTGGTGATATGTAGGTTATCATGGGCTAGCTTACGCACACCAGAGTAAGTCCCTACAACCCGAATAGGCCTTCCGAAACACGGTTTATACGCTATGGTCTGTGGTCCCAAGAGTTTTTGCTAGCGAGGGGAGTCAAACTTCAGACCTTGGAGAGAGCAAACTCCCAAGTCCCAGGCCTCATCCATCAGGCCAAACCCTTGGCGTTAATGGACACCTTCAATTAACAATTATTTGTTGATCAGACATGCCTGTTACAATTTACATTTAAAATTTAAAACAAAAAGTTGAGTGTTTCACACACACTGAGTAATCTGTGTACCACCATGCCAGATTAAGGATTAAGGCATGAGGGTCAAAATTTGCTTTAATTTATTATTAGAGTGTTGTGTTGACAACACCTGCTCCAGAACCATCAAACTTTGAAAATTCACATCTCTTAATCTACTTACTCAAAGATCATGACATTTGGTCAAAGTGTTCCTTATTAAGTCTATTTTCAAATGCCGCTAGTCGCAACAAGTCAGATTGTGTGCAAGTGGAGCTATGATCTAAATGATGAATGGAACTCATTTTTGACAGAAAGACAGAACAAATAGGTGGACTGCAAAAATACTTATCTCTTAAACCACAAACCAAAAAATTAACTTTCCAGGTTTAACCTACTATTGAGTCTAGTTTCTAATCCCACTGATCTTGCTTGATTTGGTTTTGTAAATCTCATTTTCCAAACCTATTTGTCAAATCAACAGAATCTGTTCAGTTTTGTAAAAAGCTATAGTAAAACCCATTTTATAAGGCCAAATGAGGTATCAAATGTAAGGACTCGTGGATCTATTTACTAGAAAATTTTCAGGTTGAGTCTCAATACATATTGGGAGATGTGTCCCTCCAAAGTGGAATGCTCTTCTGTGACATTGCTGAAAGTTTCATAAAATTTGAGTTCTTAATGCCATCAAATAAATCCTACAAACTATAGATCATATAACATTAAAAAAATATGCTTTTAAACTTCTAAATTCAGAATACTAGTCATAAACTTATTATCACAAAATATGTCAAGTTCAAGGCTCCCTATAGGGAGCATTACATGATAAAATGGCTACCAAAATCTCAAGTCATAGTACCAAACAAATGGGAGGCCTTATGGCTTACGCGTCTAAGCACAACAAGATCTATTAAGTATGCCAAGGTCTCTTCCTCCTTGCTAGTGGTCCTGAACCTGAAATGTCAACGAGGTGAGCACTTGAACCATAGGAGACAAAACTAAAAGGCATAATAGTATGAGCATCATGTATGTGAGTGTAAGTTTTCTAAACACAACTGTATATTAGATTGAATTGATTGAACAAAGAATACATACATCATTTATATAGAGTACCACTAATTCCTAACCCTACATGGATACATCACTGAGATATATAGAAGTCTAATAGATATAGGACACTAATCCTAGGAGAACACATATTCTCACACCTCCGCTCAAACTCAAGGTGTTTTAGCAGAAAACACGGAGAGTTTGCTAAGAAGAAACTGAAACCAAGCAGTAGTGTGAGTCTTGGTGAAGAAGTCTGCAAGTTGCAAAGTTGAAGGGATGAAAGGAAGCGAGATAGAGGCAGACTGCAGATGTTGGCGAACAAAGTGACAATCAATCTCAATGTGTTTTGTCCGCTCATGGAAGACAGTATTGTGGGCAATCTGAACAGCACTGCGGTTGTCACAATAGAGAGAGGTCGGAGAAGATTGAGAGACACCCAAATCAGACAAAAGACAACGAAGCCAAACAATCTCAGCAGTGGCAAGAGCCATAGCACGATACTCAGCTTCGGCAGTAGAGCGGGCAACGACTGATTGTTTCTTACTTTTCCAAGAGATTAAGGAATCACCAAGAAACATACAGAAACCAGATGTAGACTTGCAATCAGTAACATCACCAGCCCAATCAGAGTCAGCATAGGCCACCAAGTCCAAAAAGGACGTAGAGGACAATAGTAAGCCTTGAAATATGGTACTCCTAAGATAGCAAAGAACGCGAACCAAAACAGCCCAATGGGTAGAGCGAGGAGCAGAAACGAATTGACTAACCACATGAACAGCATAAACAAGATCAGGGCGAGTGACAGTCAGATAAACTAAACAACCCACAAGCTCGCGATATAAAGTAGGATTATCCAAAGGGACACCATCAGTAGAATTAAGCTTCACATTAAGCTCAATAGGTGTATCAGAAACCTTAGTATCGGTAAGACCAGCACGGTGAATGACTTCATTAGTATACTTAGCCTGAGACAGAAAATAGCCCTTTGGAGAAGAAGCAACCTCAATATCAAGAAAATACCGTAACGGACCCAGATCTTTCATTTCAAAGGTGTGGAAGAGATGCTGCTTGACCTCAGAGATAGCAGAAGAGTCAGAGCCAATGATGATCATATCATCCACATAGAGTAAGAGAGCAACAAAACCAGCCGATGTATGTCTCAGAAATAAAGCAGAGTCAAAAGCAGAAGAATGAAATCCAAGCTCGATAACAGCAGTTTGAAAGCGATCATACCAAGCACGAGGAGACTGCTTCAGACCATATAGAGGAATGGGGAAGACCAGGGGGAGGACGCATGTAAACCTCCTCAGTGAGATAACCGTTAAGAAAACATTCTTAACGTCCATCTGATAGAGAGGCCAATGTCGAACAGCAGCAACAGAAATCAAGGTACGGACAGTAGTCATCTTAGCAACAGGTGCAAAGGTCTCCTCATAATCAATATCATACTCCTGTGAGAAACCCTTGGCAACCAAACGAGCTTTGTAGAGCTCGAGAGAACCATCAGAATGAGTCTTGAATTTATAGATCCATTTGCAACCAACAAGATTCTTGCCAGCAGGCAAAGGAACTAACTCCCAAGTGTTAGTCTTCTGTAAGGCAAACAACTCATCCTCCATAACTTGAACCCAATTACGATCCTGACAGGCCTCCGTGTAAGATTGTGGTTCTGAAAAAGAATGAATAACAGACAAAAAAGTACGATAGGAAGCAGAAAACATGTATTAGACCAACCCAACCTATTTGGAGGACGACGCTCACGAGTAGGATATCGGTGTGTAGCAGGATCAGAGTCGTCAGAAGCAGAAGGAGCAGCTACAGGAGTAGAGACAACTGGTGGTGGGGGAGCCTGACGATGAGAATAGACCAACAACGGAGGGGGAGAAGAAGCTGAAGGAGGAGAAGGAGCCATAGGTGACGTAGACGGAGAAGTACGAATAGACTTAGCAGGAACAGTGGAGATGTACTCATCAGACGGGACCTCAGAAGGAAAGGGGTCAATGTGAACCAAATCTTCTTGGAAACTGGAGCAGTGAGAGGGGGAAGCTGAAAGTAAGACAGACGTTCGAGAAAGGCAACACGACGAGAAACAGGATCGTAACAGCGGTAGCCTTTTTGAGTAAGACTGTAATCCAAAAAGACACAGAGGACAGACCAGGCACTAAGTTTGGTCCTATCTTTGCGGGGAAAAATGACAAAACAGGCAGACCCAAACACACGAAGAAGGGAGCAGTTAGGAATGTGGGAGAACAAAGCCTCATAAGGAGACCGACCAGAAAGAAGGGGAGTAGGCATGCGGTTGAGAAGAAAAGCAGCAGTAAGAACTACCTCCCCCCAGAATGGAGCCGGAACTGAGGCAAAGAGAAGAAGAGACCTAGCTGTCTCAAGGAGATGACGGTGTTTACGCTCGGCTCGACCATTTTGGGCAGGTGTATCTGTACAAGAAGTTTGATAAATGGTACCCAAATTGGCCAAATACTCACAAAACTCATTTTTAAAATATTCCCTACCTAAGTCAGACCGTAACACTTTAATTGTGGACCCAAACTGAGTAGTAATCATAGACTGAAAGGTACGGTATATCTGATAGAAATCGGACTTATGAGTCATAAAATAAACCCAAGTGTAACGGGTGCAATTATCAACAAATGACACATAGTATGCAGAACCCACCTTGGTGAGAACAGGAGAAGGACCCCAAACATCAGTATGAACTAAATAAAACGATGTAGCAGATATAGAAGTACTGTTATGGAAAGGTAAGGCTGTCATTTTGACAAGTTTACACCCCCGACACTCGGTAAGTTGACTAGGAGAAACTTTACCCAATATACCTGACTGAGCTAAAGACCGTAAACGGTCAGCAGACAAATGCCCTAATTTGGAATGCCACAAATAGAAAGGACTGGACAGAGAATCTAACTGAAAAGAAGAAAAGACAGTTAGAGAGGTAGTCATAGGCAGATGCAAGTTCTCCACCACATAAAGGTCTCCAACTCTACGGCCAATCCCAATCTGCTGCTTGGACATCCGATCCTGCACAGAACAGATAGAAGAAGAAAAGATAACATCAAAACCAGAGGCATCAAGTTGACTAATAGATAATAAACTGACAGATAACTGAAGAACATATAAAACAAACGGAATAGAGACTGCAGACATAGCAGACGGTAGGACAGACCCAATAGATATAACTGACATACCAGACCCATTAGCAATATTAACAGTAATAGGAAAGGGAGGGGGAATACAATTTTGAAGTAAAGAGAGATGAGGAGTCATATGATGAGAGGCACCAGAGTCAAAAAGCCAGACAGACGAAGAAATACCTGAAGAAGACTCAAGCAAACCTGAATGAAGAGAGGAAACAACTGAAGCAGACGGGGATGGCTGGGAGGTAGACAGTATATGCTGAAGCTGGCTAATTTGAGTACTCAAGGAAGCCAAGTCAAGATCAGGAGCCAGAGCAGAGACGGTGTATGCAATCAGAGACTGAGAAAAACTTAGAGGTGGAGCTCGGAACTGTGTCGAAGACTGCTGAGAAGACGGAGCATGCATACGTCTCTTCTTAGGACACTGATACTTCCAATGTCCCATCGGATGGTAGAAGGCACACTCATTCGAAGCCAGAGACATCATAATAATAAATAGAAAACTGAGGGGTTTAAAATAGAGCAAAACAGGGGTTTAAATGTAATAAACCCAAAATATAACCAAAGTATAACCAAAGATCAAATTCAGGAATAGATTGAAGAAAAACCAGAGAGAGAAGATCAGCTATCGAAGCATAGTGACCACTTCGAACCGATGGGTCGACCAGATGGGTCACCCAAGACGACCAGCTATCGCTGGAGAAGAGAAGATCAGCTATTGTCCGCGAGAGCAGACCTTTGTGTGAGGCACGAAAGAGGCAGAGACAAACGACCAGAGTCCTCTCGACTCAGATGAACTGCGACGAGGGTTTGTGCGACTTAGACGGGTTACGAAGATGGTTCACAACCTGCACCCAGATCCCAGATGTGTCGCGATGAAACAGACAAATCAAGAGCCCAAAGAACCAGAGAGAGGAGAACTCGGTTCTCGAATCAGATGACCTTCGATGAACCAAATGGGTCTCGCGAGCCTAACAAAGCATAGGCTTGACTTGATGATAACTAGGGAGTTCGATCAAGTCTAGAAAACAGAGTCGAACTAGAAATCAAAACCAAAAAGGATTTCACAATGGCTGCTGGGGTTTGAAACCTAGCTCTGATACCATGTAAGTTTTCTAAACACAACTGTATATTAGATTGAATTGATTGAATAAAGAATACATACATCATTTATATAGAGTACCACTAATTCCTAACCATACATGGATACATCACTGAGATATATAGAAGTCTAATAGATATAGGACACTTATTCCTAATCCTAGGAGAACACATATTCTCACAGTGAGAGCTAGGAACACAACAACCAATTTCTTCTAAGGGTCAAGTGCTCACCCCATTGACATTTCTTCTATGGACCAACCAATTTCTTCCAAAGAAATTGAATTTATCATAAAAACCAATTCATTCAAGAATATAATTCAAACATTAAGTTTTTTTTTCCTATTTCTTTCTATGTTGACAACCTGGTTTGTAAAATTAGCATCTAAACACACTAGATGTTGCACCACTAGTTGCTAAACCCCCACTTCTTGGGGACTAACTCGAAGCAACATGGTACACAACAACGATAATTTTTGGTCTTCCACCGATGAGTTTGTCTAACCCAACTTGTTGACATAGCGTAGAACGTGAACAGTAGTAGAATCAATCAGCAAAGAAAACTGCAACTCTTCTACAATTTGTTGAATTCACAGATTACTAGAATTATAAGAAAAGAAGATAATTCTCTCAACAAAGGGTATATTATCAAAAGTGAATTGTCCCAAGGCTTACACCATTATTTATACTAAAACGAACTCCTAATAAGAATTCAAAAATAAACTAGAAAAGACAATATTTGCTAATTAAGCCTAAATCAAAGAAATTACAAAAATGGAAAGATTTGAGTTAAGCACAAATCTGGAAACTATTATGAAAAATACATATAGTGGAAAAACCTAGCCTCAGTTGTTTGTAGATTACTAGCTTAGTATATGCCAGTTTCTTTTTCAGATGTTTGTGCGATTCGTAGAAAGTCAGTTTCTTTTTCCTCTGCTTTAGCACACTGTTGAGTTGTTGTAAAGGCAGAAGTAGAAGAGGAGAAAGGGAGGAAAGGGAGGAGTGGGGTCGTCGGGAGGGAAGGGGAGTGGCGCCGGAGACAGAGAGGGTCTCTGAGGGGCGTGGGTGTCTTCTCTATCTCTCTTTGTTTCTCTTTTTCACTTTTTTTTTTTTCAACTCAAAACAACGCCGTTTTGAATAACTGGAGGAACACTAGAGAAATAAATTCTAGAGGATCCACACACTTGAAAAATATGCAAAATAGAGGACTATATCTGGTATAAGATTCCATAAGAGGTGTAATAAGCATCTCATTGGCAAAAAAGAAATAAATAAACAAATAAAAAAAAACTTGTTTTAATTGTACAAGCAAGACAAATTAAGGAGAGCTTGACACCTCAAAAGTATGTCAAGACATTCTAGGATTATGTAAGAATAAGAAAAAAAAGCAAGGTCAAGCTTACCTAGAGTGTATGAAATTCAAAAGATAATGAGACAAAGTCATGACTTGAGGCACCAAATTGTTCTTTTTTCCTTTTTCTTTTTTCTTTTTTTTTTTTCTTTTTTTCTTTTTTGTTGTTGTTGTTGTTGTACATTGAGCTTCACATGGCTTGTACCAAGCTAGGGCATATATATGCACACATTTTGTATCAACTATATAAAATATCATCTTAGCATATTTCAAGTTCAAATTATTCAAAAGAGATCTCATGTCATACTTGAATTAGTAAGTTCAGCTTTTCACCTAATCCCTTATTTAATTCACACCATCATTTTTTTCAATCAAGTAAAAGCATATCTAGCTTTAACAAGTTTGGATACATTCACACGTTAGCCAAGCAAGTAAAAGTAGTTCGAGCAATTACCTTGTTGAGAACATTAGTTTGGTTCAAACTCAACTGACAAGGTCATGTAAGCATATACCATTTTGGGCAAAGTCCAGGATACTTTCAAAGTCACCTCCCAATTAAGGTTAAACTAGGAGAATTATATTAACCTTATTCACTTTATAACATACATATGAAATTAATGTGAGCAATTCAAACCAAACCCAACTAATTTATCAATTGTTACCCAAATTGATGGAAAGTTAATTCAATATGGAAAGTTACCAAACCAAACTAAGTCTTGTGTCCCAATCATTATGGAAAGTAGCTTATTAGGAAAATATTATTCATTGCAGAAAGTATAATCTATTAAACCTTCATCTGTATCCTCTTAAGAATCTAAAATTTTAAGAAATGGAAATGCAATTTGATGATTCCCTCCTCCATGGTACCACATTAAGCACTCGTAGTGGTACCGTGGTAGTAACCTTTTACAAAAGCCACTTTACCTTACTTTCTGATTGTTTTTTGAGAAGCCAGGTAACCAAGTGACTGGAGCCCCTAGTATCAAGATTAACGCAACCAAGAAACAAGTTGCTAACAAGGCTGGTGAATTTCATATGGCTTAAAGGCTTTCATGTTCAGAAATTTCATTCAGGTTGACATCTGTATATAATAATTAAACAACCAGGGATGTGCTATATTCAATAAGGTTCTCCAACAGAGTTGTGAAGATCCATGAAAGATTAGTTTGAGAGAGTGAGAGAAGCTAGAGAGCGAGAAAGAGACTCTGAAATGTTTCTGTATTCTGTATTCATTACAAAGAGATGAACTCTCTCTATATAGAGAGAAATGGTGCATTGGATACCAAACCCACCACCACCGAAAGTGAAAGCTAAAAGAATAAAGCTTAAAGCTAAAGTGTGTAAAGCTATAATTAACAACTATATACAAGTAATAAGTATATACTAACACAATGAATGAAGAAAAAAGTGTTTACTATAAGATAATTAAGTTGTTCTACATGAAATTGAATCAGTATTTAATCCAAAAGCTTCAAACAAAAAGGTCTTCATGGTGTTTGTGTATAAGAATGTTGGTCCTTTTTTTGAAATTGACAAGCCAAGGCATGCCCTTTCTCTCTCTCTCTCTCTCTCTCTCTCTCTCACACACACACACACACACACACACAATGGAGTGATGGGCTACAGTGCTTTTGGTTTCCCTAGCAATTCTTGTCCAGAAATCACATTCCAAAGGTATGTCAACTTAACATCAGAACATTCTCCTATTCTCATACATTAGGCAAGAAGCTTACATAAGCCATGAACATGTATTGGGCCTCTCTAATTAGCACGTTTTTTCAAATCATAGAAGCAGAGTACATTTTAAAATTTCATGGCGAAACTATATTGCTTCTAAATTTTCACCAAAATTATTTGTAGTAGTGCTAGGTAACAAATATTTAAAAAATATTAATGCATCACATCATTCTGGATGAGATTCCCTAGTAGAAAAATTATGTTTTGTATACTATTTTGCATTACATAAAAATAGAAATACTACACCAAACAGCAGAATATTCTCTCAATGCAATGACAAGCTGCCATATTCACTTTAATTTGTCCACAACTCTAGACTATGTACACCAAGCATAATTGAACTGAATGGTTCCAAAACTATGTTCTCATCCATCTAGCTATATTTTCACCTTTGCGTAAAGTGCACTCCATAAACATAAACATCACCCAAACAATTGACTGAGAAGAAAATTTAAGGTCCAAAGCTGCATAAAAGCCAAATAATAATAATAATAATAATAATAAACCAGTGAAGAATAGTCAAGTTAGGACAACAATCCCAAACATTGATAAAATATTTTCTTTGGACATATTGCAAAACTATTAACAAAGTAAATAAAGAACAGGAATTGATGGGACCATCATTTTTCAAACTTGTGCTTCTAATAATTAGTTAAAATAAAAAGTCATAGTCAGTATTGATGATAATGATGGCCAAACGAAGATGACCCACAATCATAAAATAAAAAAAAAAACAATGATGGGTGCGTGATTAAATTTAGAAAGGGTCCTACTAATGACACTGCTAAGAATTACAAAATATTTATAATCTTAATTTATTTTCCAAATATCTTAGAGCACTTTTTACACGTTTTTCAAAACTAACAAAGCATTTCCAATTCAGTAATAATATAAATCCAAGCTTTAACTTCTCAGAAATTATCCAGAATTGTTCAGATTTATTCATATGTATGCCACACTACACAAATTTAGGGACTGTCTGAGGTATCTTAAATAAGTGCACTTTTTAACTTTTTGGACTAAAAAGTTGAAGAAAAAAATATGGTTGTTTGGTATAACTTTTTGACTTTTTACGAGATAATGTGTATTAAAAAATTGTATAAATGTATAAGAGAAGATTGGATAGAATAGGTTGTCCGATCGGGTGAATTGAGGGACAGCTTCGGAGAGTAGTGGCTGGGAGATGATTCCATACTTTTCGCGTATTGAATTGGAGGTGTTGTTCGGCCTGTGAGGGCCCACCACGGGTCCCGTTTTGCTAATCAAAACCATTCAATATATAGAACTCGTTGAGTACTATATTGTTGAAAAAAATCACGTTGATCGGATATCGATAGCTATATCATCGGATTAGTTTGTTTTCAACCGTTAACTATAACACCATCCATTTTATAAATTTTAACTGATTTGATCATATAGTTACCGATATTTGATCAACGTGATTTTTTACAAATACATAGTACTCAACAAGTTCTACACATTAAACGATTCAAATTATTAAAAAGAGACCCGTGATGCCCCCACAAGCCGAATAGCACCGTGTTATTTGTACACCTAAACAAAGTAATTTTTCCCAAAAGTCAGTCCGCCTGCTCTGCCGCCACAGTAATTTGAAACTTAATTTTGTGTAAATTAATTTTTTAATATATATATTTTTTTTATAAATAGAAATAACTTTTTAATATTTTAAGTAATTTTTTAATTTTTTAACTTTTTTTTTGTGGGTACTCAAACCAGGCTTAATCTCTACCACAAAACTCTCATTCGGCTAAATTCGGAGTATTTAAGTGGGCTCGTAGCATTTTTCTTTACAATTAGGGTAGGTTAAGGGGTTGTTTAGGGTGTCCTAAATAAGTGTACTTTTTATCTTTTTGGACTAAAAAATTGAGGAAGAAAATATAGATATTTGGGCTAACTTTTTGACTTTTTATGAAAAAATATGTAATAAAAAATTGTAAAAATTGATTTAGGGTTGGTTTGGGATGTCCTAAAAAAGTATACTTTTTGACTTATTGGTGGGTTTGGGTTGGGTTTGATGTGATGTGTTAGAGAGGTGATGTGATTTAAATAAGATGATGTGACTTAAATAAGATAGTGACTTTTTGACTTTTTAGCTTATTTAGTACATGCCAAACTAGCCCTTATTGGGAAAAATTAGGATTGAAAGTTGTGCAACCGTAATTGTTGACTTTTGATAAATAGTATTAACTTTTTAACTTTTTGAGTAACTTTTTAACTTTTTTGACTTTTTTTTTTTTTGTAATACGTCAAACTCGGCCTCAAAAAAAAGAAGAAAATTGAGGGGAATATCACATAATCATTTAATTTCACCAAACAAGGGCAAAATATCATAACAAAAAATGCACATATTTTGTATATGACCAATATATATATGCATATTATTCAGTTACCCAATTAATTAAAAATCACTAAAAATATCAAAAATTACATAAAATAAAATAAAATAAAATGAATGAACCACAAAACCAATCAATGAATATAGAATACTCACTGTCGGGTCCACCGAGCTGAGCGACAGCATCGACAAATCTCTCATGGAGCTCCGAAGTCCATCGGAGTCGGGGCTTCGGATCCGTGGTCAAAACCAAGCAAGCGTCCCCAGGAAGATTGGTACCGTCGAGAGGCCCCTGGAAGTCACCGACGTCCAGCGGGAGAGAATGAATCGCCGAGTACATTTTTCCTGGAAAATCAAAAATTTTCCCGAGAAAGTGAGAGAAAAAGACATTTTTAAGCAATCAGTGGAAAAGACAAATAAGGGTTTTACCTGGTTCGGAGCTCGGAGCCCCGAAAATGGTGAGAGTGTCGGAATGAATCAGCTGTGTTGGAATGAGCGATGATATAGTGGGGAAGAAGAGAACAAAGGCATGCACATATAGCAGAGGGGAGAGAAAGTAGACAGCGATGTCTTGTTGGGTCTGTCTCCAGTGTCGTTCTCTCTCTACGCAGCGTGTCTGCCTTTTGTTTTTTTATTTTTTGTTAAATTATATTACAGTAAAACACAAAAAAAAATAACTCAGGAGTGGGTGGCCTTGTGGTAGAATATGGGGATTAAACTCTCAGGTCATGAGTTCAAATTTTTTCTGGGTCAATCTCTTGGGTATAACACAGTTGGTTAGGAGGTTGGATCTCAAATTGTCTAACCAGCACTTGGTTACTTAAACGGAGTTTGTCTTAGGAGGTTAGACCTCAAGTTGTCTAACCAGCACTTGGTGTCTCCCCCGCTGTGCGAGTCTTGACTTAAGCAGAGTTTGTCTTAGGAGGTCGGGGTAAATTCTCAGATTATAGTCCCCTCGTTCACTTGGTGTCTCCCCCGCTGTGCGAGTCTTGACTTAAGCAGAGTTTGTCTTAGGAGGTCGGGGTAAATTCTCAGATTATAGTCCCCTCGTTCACTTGGTGTCTCCCCCGCTGTGCGAGTCTTGACTTAAGCAGAGTTTGTCTTAGGAGGTCGGGGTAAATTCTCAGATTATAGTCCCCTCGTTCACTTGGTGTCTCCCCCGCTGTGCGAGTCTTGACTTAAGCGGAGTTTGTCTTAGGAGGTCGGGGTAAGTTCTCAGGTATAGTCTCCTTGCTCGGAACGGCTAACAGAACACCCCGATGATCTTTGCTAGGGGCGCTGCCTTGGACTTGCGAGAAGGTAGGGAGGATTTTCCTGTAAAAAAAAAAAAAATCTTTAAATAAAAGTTTCTTACTGATAAAAATTTATAAAAATATGACTCAATTAATTTTTTTTTGAAATTTTTATTGGTTAATAATTTTTATCGATAAAAAACTTTTGATTTTTATAGTGTTTGATAGAATTTTAGAATTATGATTTGAGAATATAGTTGTATTTTGAGTATATGAGTTTTGAAATTATTATTTGAGTGCGAAAAATTTGTTTGATTATGAGTTTTGAATTAAGTTTTGAAAGGAGTTTTGAGAAAAAAATTGAGTTTTGAATTGTATTTTAAATTTGTTTTGGGTTTTATTTTTTTAGAGTAAATATTTTTTCTTTTAAATATTTTTTTTAATGTACTTTGTATTTACTACATTTGCCCGCTATATTTTTTAAAATATTTAAAAATTTAAAATATATTATTTTTATTTTAAATATTTTCTTATTTGTTTATTTCAAATATTTTATTTTATTTTTTTAAATATTTTAAATAGTTTTTAAAAAAAATTTAAGTACTTAATTTTTTTTGAATTTTTTTTTAAATTTTAAAAATTTTGGCATCATTTCCCTATTAATATAATTATAAAATCCATGTAAAATTGTTTAAGTTTAGAATTGGTGTCAGATTCTGGTTTCTCAGCCTTGCCAATATAAATACATGAGTATTAAATATACTAAAAAAATCAAATTAGATAATTTAAATAATAACACTTCACTACAAATGATTAAAAAAAAAAATAACGCCCAATTAGTACACATTAATATGTGTTTGGAAGGAAAAAGATTAGCTACACACCTAACCTCTAACCTTTAGTATAGTGCACAAATGATAATTGAACAAAATGATACTATAATCAGGTTATTAAAAGAACTTAATGAAAATATTAAAGAAAAACAATTAGAAATTATACACGAAGTTCGAAACATCTACTATTAGATAAATGTAAGAAATTAGCTATTGTAGAAAATAAGTAAGAAAACACCACAAATAATTATATTTGTCCTTACAACTTACAGGTGGAACTCTCCAAATGAACCTTTTGAATTAATATCACCAGAGAAACGCAAAATAAATATTGTGTGATAAAATATAAAATAAAATAAAAAGATATTTTCTTAATATAACAAAACTTGAAAGAGGCAAGAATATAATAACTAAAATCTTAGGGTCAATAGCAAAAAAGATCAAAGTGGAACTAGATAGGAAGTGTAAGGACCAAAATTGACAAAAATCAACGTACAAGGACTAAATTGAAACTTTGAGGAAATTAGGAGGATCATTGATGCAATTATCCCTATTATTTATTATTTATTTAGTTAATATTTTAGCTTTTAGCATTTTTTTTTCAAAAAATTATTTACATTTTTGTCTTCTATAAATGAATCTAATAAGTAAAAAATCAAAAATCAAAAAGGCAAAATAAGTTAAAAAAAAAAAAAAGTCTCCTATTTTTGGCTTACTTTTTTGGATTTTTTTAAAAAAAATTTTAATTTTTTTTATAAAATTTTTCGATTCGTCTTATCAAGCTAATCTAGAAACCTAAAACTTTTTAGAAAAATTTCACTAAAGACTAAAATAAAAACAAAAAAAATGGCAAAATAAGCAAAAACCCAAACATCTAAGCAGAAGTCAATACTCATTGTTTCAATATTTTACTATAATACATCCCAATGTGATATCTTCAATAGGTTCCTTTCCTTGTCATTCATACAGGCAAGACTTCTAGTTATCAATGGAGTCCATCCCCTATCTCCTCCTAAACAGGTTTGAGAGTACATCCCCTATCTCCTCCCAAACCATGGAGTACATCCCCTATCTCCTCCCAAACAATATACATATACAATGATCAATCAATACACATATTCGATGCATTATTCCAACTGTCATATTCGATGACATATTCAATATGATTAGTTTCAATTTTCCCTAATCAACATATAATGTCTACAACAATCAAGACTATCCTCCACCGATAGCCCAAAGCAGTTATCTCTAAACAGATAATAAATTTATCCAACAGATAAAATAATTAACGATTTCATAAGTGGGTGATAAATTAATCCAACCACGTCATTCTACCACAATTCCATCCAATTTCATGATTCTCAACCCAATTTCATATTTCCACAAATTAATTATTCAAATTAATTATTCAACATAATTAGGGTATTATCCCCAATTTTCAAATATCAACCCTAATGTTCAATTTCATCAATTTAACAACAATAATCCCATTTTCCAAGGTCTCACACACATATGGAGTTTAACATTTGAAAACCCCCTTTTTTACAACCTCAAATCAAACCCTAACTTTTCCAAAATAACGAAACAACACCATCTAATCAAAATGACTAAAATTTATCTCAAAACTCATAAGATGGAGTAGGATATCCCTACCTCAAGAGAAGAGACTCAAAGGAGAAGATGAAGAAAACTTGAGATGCTCCAAATCTAAAGATTTTCAGATCAAAACGTAGCCCACACCAAGCTCTACACTTTTTACAAAGGAACTAGGACATGAGACCACTAGAACTAGATGGATTTGTAGTGAGAAGATAAAAGTAGAGAGAGATGTAGCCGGGGCTAGGGTTTGAGTAAAGAAGATGATGAAAAAGTGAAGTGTAACCCGCTGTTGCCAACTGATATATTCGAGGCTCGCTCGAGCGAAGAAATGGTCGCTCGAGCGACCAGACACAAAGAAACCTCGCTCGAGCACAGAAAGCCTCGCTCGAGCTAACAATACGATGCTTCAAGTCTACAACCCAGAAGCACGCTCGAGCGCAAGAATGCTCGCTCGAGCGAAGAAACCCAAAACATACAGCTCGCTCGCTCGAGCGAAGGAAAGCTCGCTCAAGCCAAGAAACACAACCTTCAGGTCCAAAACTAGACGCAGACGCAAGCTCGAGCGCAAGACTTCTCGCTCGAGCCAATAGACACACCACTCAACTCTCGCTCGAGTGAAGGAACCCTGGCTCGAGCGAAGAAACTAAAACACAGAACTCGCTCGAGTGACAAAAGCCTCGCTCGAGCGAAGACACCAAAATCTGGGCAGCAACCATTTGTTTCAAACACACCCAACCTGTTACAAACTTGCCCAACACATCCTAAAACTCAAATACAAGGAATTAAAGGACGAAAATGAAACATATACAACAACAGACATCCACGGAACCGAGTCCGGAATACAACAACCAATCTAAGGAAAATCGGGATCGCTATAAACACCCCCTTTAAAGAATTTCGTCCCCAAAATTAGATATAAGTTTCAAAAACAAGAATTTTCAATTCTCAACAATAATGCAATTCCATATTCAACATCTTGACCCATTACCGGTCATCCCATCTCTTTTTAAGAGGCAATTCACAATATAATTCAATATGCATTAACAACATGCTTTTCTTTGAAATTCAACAATTTCCAATACCATATTCCATAATTCCATAACATAATCAATGTTAATGATATATTTGCATTTCTACTATACATTTAACATATACAATGTCAAATTAAACTTCCATTTATCAAGGCATATTCATAAATACTTCAATAAACCGAAACATATACAATGTTTTACAACTTAAGACATATTCAATATTTTTAAAGTTTATCAATATAACAAAATATTCAACATATGCTCAAACATTCACAAATAGATCCGGATACTTCTCTCGGACCTCCAATTCACGTTCCCAAGTGGCTTCCTCCACCCTGTGATGTTTCCACAGAACTTTTACCAAGGGAATGGTCTTGCCTCTCAAGACTTGATCCCGTCTATCCAAGACCCTCACCGGTCTCTCCTCATACGAGGTATCCTCATCTACCTCTAAGTCGGTCCGATCCAATACATGTGACGGATCCGACTCGTACTTCCGAAGCATACAAACATGAAACACGTCATACACTCCGGATAACTGCGGCAGTAAAGCTAAACAGTATGCAACCTGCCCAATCCGCTCAAGGATCTCAAAGGGACTAATAAACCGAGAGGACAGCTTCCTACTCTTCCCAAACCTCATCAAACCCCGCCTAGGTGATATCTTCAGAAAGACATGATCACCCACCTCAAATGCCAAAGGCCTCCTCCTACGATCGACATAACTCTTTTGGCGACTCTGGGCTGTAACAAGTCTTTTACGGATAAGCTCAACTTTCTCCGTCGTCTCTCGAACCAATTCTAGGCCCAACAAAGGTGTATCACCCACCTCGGTCCAACACACTGGAGACCTACAAGGTCAGCCATACAAGGCCTCAAACGGTGCCATACCGATACTCAATTGGAAGCTGTTGTTGTAGGCAAACTCCACTAAGGGCAAGTGCCTCTACCACGACCCGCTAAAGTCAAGGACACAACCTTGAATCATATCCTCAAGAATCTGAATAGTACGCTCGGATTGCTTGTCAGTCTTAGGATGATAAGCCGTGCTAAAGGTCAATCTAGTGCCCAAGGCACTCTGCAAACTCTGCCACAACCTAGTAGTAAAATGCGGATCTCTATCTGAGACGATCGACACTGGGACCCTATGCAAGCTCACTATATCCCGAATATACAAGTCGGCAAGATGATCTACCGAGTCTTTCATGCGCATAGGAATGAAGTGTGTCGACTTGGTCAACCAGTCTACAACCACCCAAATAACATCATTACCCCGTTGAGTCCTCGGAAGACCTATAGCGAAGTCCATCGTGACATGCTCTCACTTCCACTCAGCTATAGGCAAGGGTTGCAACAAACCCGCTGGCCTCTGATGCTCAGCCTTCACTTACTGACAAGTAAGGCACTTAGACACAAAAACAACCGCATCCTTCTTCATACCCCGCCACTAGAACTGGCGCCCCAAATCACGATACATCTTAGTGCCTCCCGGATGCACCGCAAGGCGTGAATGGTAAAACTCTCAGAGTACTTCATCTCGGCAAGACTCTGGCCCAAACAAACGGTCTCGGTACCTCACACTCAGGTCAGGATACACAGTCAAACCCTTCTCAACCTTCCCACTGGAGATCTGCTCCCGGAGGGATTCTACCTCAAGATCACTTCCTTGTGCCTCTAGCACCCGATTCACAAGTGTAGGCTGCGTAACTACAGAAAACAAAGCCGCAGACTCAACAGATTCGCCCAGAAACAAGTCAAACTCTCCAAGTGCACCCAACATTTCCCACTCCCGGATGGCTATACAAGCTACATCACTAATGGATTTCCTGCTAAGGGCATTGGCCACAACATTGGCCTTCCCCGGATGATAATGCAACTCGAAGTCGTAATCCTCAATAAACTCCATCCACCTCCTCTGCCTCAAGTTGAAGTCTTTTTGTGTAAACAGATACTTTAGACTCTTATGATCCGAGAACACCTCGAACCTCTCACCATACAGGTAGTGCCTCCAAATCTTCAAGGCAAAAATCACAGCTACTAACTCTAGGTCATGTCTAGGGTAATTTCTCTCGTGTATTTTCAACTGCCGCGAGCCATAGGCTACCACTTTCCCCTCTTGCATCAACACACAACCCAAACCCTCTCGTAAAGCATCACAATACACCGCATAACCCAAGCCTCTCTCTGGAATAATCAAAACTGAAGTGGTGGTAAGTCTAACTTTAAGTTCTTGGAACGACTTTTCACAAGTTTCACTCCATACAAACTTGACCCCTTTCCGCGTCAACCTAGTCAATGGTGAAGCTAGCCTGAAGAAATCTTTCACAAATCGGCAGTAATACCCAGCTAATCCCAGAAAACTGCAGATCTCAAAAACACTCTTAGGCTGTGCCTAATCTTGCACTGCCTCTATCTTGGATGTATCAATAGACACCCCTTCCCCGGAGACTACATGGCCTAAGAACTTAACCTCTCTTAGCCAAAAATCACACTTTCCAAACTTAGCATACAGCTTATGAGCTCTAAACAACTCAAGCACTACTCTCAAGTGTTCCTCGTACTCTTCCTCCGAAGGTGAATAAATCAGAATGTCATTCACAAAGATGGCCACAATGCAATCTAAGAACTCCCGGAATATCCGGTTCATCAAGTTCATAAACACTGCCGGTGCATTGGTGAGCCCAAAAGGCATCACCAAAAACTCACAATGGCCATACCGTGTATGGAATGCCGTCTTTGGGATATCCTCCTCTCTCACCCTCAACTGATGGTAACCCGATCTCAAGTCTATCTTAGAAAAACAACGGGACCCTTTCAACTGGTCAAACAGATCATCTATACGGGGTATAGGGTATTTGTTCTTAACCGTAGCCCGATTCAATTTCCGATAATCAATACAAAGTCTCAAGGTCCCCATCTTTCTTTTTAACAAAGAGGGCTGGTGCTCCCCACGGTGAAGTACTAGGGCGAATGAAGCCCTTATCTAGCAACTCCTAAAGTTGAATCTTCAACTCACTCAACTCGGCTGGGGCAAAACGATACGGTGCCATAGAAATCGGTGTTGTGCCAGGCACTAAATCAATAGAGAGCTCAATCTCTTGATGAGGTGGTAAACTAATAAGATCCTTGAGAAAGACGTCCGAGTACTCACAAATCACTCTCGGCAATACAGTCTGGGTCTCATCACACTCACTACTCATATAGCTAGCGAGAAGACAACTAAGCTCACTCCGCCCTCGCGGATCATACACTGGTGGTAAAACTTTACCAACCTAATCCCCCAAGAAATGAAAGCAATCCCCACTCAAAGTACATACAGTAACCCTCTGGCAGTAGCAATCAATAACAGCCGGGTATAACGATAACCAGTCCATACCCAAAATCACATCAAAACCCGACATAGCCATAACTACAAAAGAGAATGGAAGCCGTCGGTCGGCGACCTCAATATCACAACCCCTATACCCGTGCTTCAAAATCAATTCACCCTCAACAGGTGATACAACACAAATAGGATATGCTAACTGCGCCAACTCTAACTCCAAAACAGATGCAAATGCAGCAGATATAAAGGAATGTGATGCACCCATATCAATCAACACCGAGTTGCAAAACAAAAAGGTACCTCTTACAACAGATGAAGCCGGTACAAGATCCTGCGCGGTAACAACATACACATGCCCTGAAGGTCTCTGATCTACCTGCTCACCTCTCAGAGCAAAAGACTGCTGCACTGACTGAGACGAACAGGCTCCCTGATTGGCCCTCGAGGCCTGAACTGATTGAGCTGGCTGATGGCTCTGAGTCTGCCTCGAACCAGATGCACCAGATGTGCCACTCAACTGCGGGCAAAACCTCTTCAGGTGCCCCGCCTGACCACACTGGTACCAAGAGAGCGGTTGACCCCTGCCCTGACTCTGGCTCTGAGGATGAGCCGAAGATGAAGCTGCTCTCTGTCCTCCTCCCCTCTGCGAGCAAGCTGGAGACTTGCGGCTCAGCTGACCACATTTGTAACAAGTAAAGTCTCCCTGACTGCCTCTCCCAGAGCCTGAACTCGGCACTGGAAAGGTAGATCTCACAAAAGCACCCTGGGACTACTAAGCGTTAGAACCCCTCTGCCTCTTACCATCCCCCTGGTCATCCTGACTTCTCTTGGAGCCCCTGATCCTCTCCTCCTCCTCATGCATAATAATCTCAAGATGGGCTGCAGCATCCACAAGGCGCCCATACTCCCGAGTCATGGACCCAACAACCCTAAGCTTAAGCCCAGTCCTCAACTTCTTCTCAAATTCAAGACAACGACGTTCCTCAAACGCCACTAATGCAGGAGTAAACCTCGATAAGCTAGTAAATGCGGCCTCAAACTTGGCCACTGAAGTATTCAGTTGCTTGAGCCGACAGAACTGATCCCTCAACTTCTCCCTAACAGCGGGAGGCAAAAACTTCTCCTAGAATGCACCAACGAAAGCCTCCCAAGTGCCACCAATACGGCCCCAAACAAACTTCCACCACTAGCCCCCGTCTCCCTTCAGCTGGAAAGACGCCAAGGTCACCCGCAAACCTCCGTCTTCAATGTCTAGCATTTCAAACGTCTTCATCATCTGCTCAAGCCACTCATCAGCCTTAAGTGGCTCTTTAGGATCCCCTAGAAACTCATCCGGAGTGGACCGAAAAAACTCCCTCTTCAGAAAAGAAGGCCTTACCTCAACCACATGGGCCTGGACTTGATTCTTAGCTCTGAGAATGTCCATGGATTCCCTCAATGCTCCTGCCATCTCGCGGGCTAAGACGCCCATGGCCTGCTGACCTACTGGCTCGGCCACATTGGCCTGACCAACACCCTCCTGTTGCGCCGAAATTTCATCTGGTATAGGCATCTCCTGCCTCCTAGGCCTACCATGCCTACCACCACGTCCTTGTCCTGACATCCTAATAAAGGTAACAAAGACATTAGCACATTCACAAAATGTGTCGAAAATATTTCACTCGCGTCCTAATACATTGGACAGCAGTAATTCATTCCACATAAGCACATAATCACATAAGCACTTACGAATTTCATTTCTGGATAATGACAGTCCCGAGGCATTGCTAGAGTTCTGGTTAGAAACAGCATTGATCAAGTGCTTTTCCAACAGGACTCCCAGAAATCCAAAAATCCAATCAACATCCTAGAAACTAAATCCCATACCCATATAGTCACATAAACATGTTCTCAAATAAACACTTAACACCATACATAAGTCTCTAATAAGCGAGACAAACCCATTGTGGTACTAACCACTTCCCACGTACCCAAAGTATTCAAACTCGGTACGCTCTGATACCAAGTTGTAACACCCTCAAAATAATACATATAAACCCACATTCTTGACATGCATAGACATAAGAGAATAAATCATATTTCCTTATATCAAAAGAAGAGTACTAACTCAAATACACTTTAAGCCCTTGGCTTGAATTTACATGTAATACCAAAAGAGAACAACAAAAAAATCTATCAGCCTCAAAGCCTTCCAAGCTACGTCCTTGGAGGTGGCATATCACCTGAACCTGAAAATGATGTCCCATCTAGGGTGAGCCAATGCCCAGTAGAGATATACTAAACCAAGCATGAAAAATAACTAAAACATTAGCATTTGATAAATGGTTAACACTTGTAAACCAACTTACAACACTTTCCAGTTCAATGACAAATACAACCGTTTTTCATTCCACTTTCCTTTACTTATCCAATTCACATTCATAAACCTGGCTGATTATCTAGCCAAACAATTAAATGAGACTACAACTCATACTAAAACACTTCAATACTCCAATTATCTACGTTATGCAAACGTAATCAAGATTTCGGGACTTTCACCCTGGACACTCCGACCAACTTAGTTATCAATGGAGTCCATCCCCTATCTCCTCCCAAACAGGTTTGAGAGTACATCCCCTATCTCCTCCCAAACCATGGAGTACATCCCCTATCTCCTCCCAAACAATATGCATATACAATGATCAATCAATACACATATTCGATGTATTATTCCAACCGTCATATGCGATAACATATTCAATGTGATTAGTTTCAGTTTTTCCTAATCAACATATAGTGTCTACAACAATCAAGACTATCCTCCACCGATAGCCCAAAGCAGTTATCTCTAAACAGATAATAAATTTATCCAACAGATAAAATAATTGACAATTTCATAAGTTGGTGATAAATTAATCCAACCACGTCATTCTACCACAATTCCATCCAATTTCATGATTCTCAACCCAATTTCATATTTTCACAAATTAATTATTCAACATAATTAGGGCATTATCCCCAATTTTCAAATATCAACCCTAATGTTCAATTTCATCAATTTAACAACAATAATCCCATTTTCCAAGGTCTCACATACATATGGAGTTTAACATTTGAAAACCCCCTTTTTTACAACCTCAAATCAAACCCTAACTTTTCCAAAATAACGAAACAACACCATCTAATCAAAATGACTAAAATTTATCTCAAAACTCAGAAGATGGAGTAGGGTATCCCTACCTCAAGAGAAGAGACTCAAAGGAGAAGATGAAGAAAACTTGAGATGCTCCAAGTCCAAAGATTTTCGAATCAAAACGTAGCCCACACCAAGCTCTACACTTTTTACAAAGGAACTAGAACAGGAGACCACTAGAACTAGATGGATTTGTAGTGAGAAGATGAAAGTAGAGAGAGATGCAGCCGGGGCTAGGGTTTGAGTAAAGAAGATGATGAAAAAGTGAAGTGTAACCCGCTGTTGCCAACTGATATATTCGAGGCTCGCTCAAGGGAAGGAGTGGTCGCTCGAGCGACCAGACACAAAGAAACCTCGCTCGAGCGCAGAAAGCCTCGCTCGAGCCAACAATATGACGCTTCAAGTCTGCAACCCAGAAGCACACTCGAGCGCAAGAATGCTCGCTCGAGCGAAGAAACCCAAAACATATAGCTCGCTCGCTCGAGCGAAGGAAAGCTCGCTCGAGCCAAGAAACACAACCTTCAGGTTCAAAACTAGACGTAGACGCAAGCTCGAGCGCAAGACTTCTCGCTCGAGCCAACAGATACACCACTCAACTCTCGCTCGAGCGAAGAAACTAAAACACAGAGCTCGCTCGAGCGAAAAAAGTTTCGCTCGAGCGAAGACACTAAAATCTGGGCAGCAACCATTTGTTTCAAACATACCCAACCTGTTACAAACCTGCCCAGCACATTCTAAAACTTAAATATATGGAATTAAATGACGGAAATTAAACATATACAATAACAGACATTTACGGAACCGAGTCCGGAATACAACAACCAATGAAGGGAAAACCGGGATTGCTATATTAAGTATATCTAAAAAGTTAAAAAATAATTAAAATTTTTAAAAAACATCGCTAAAAATATAAAAATTTAAATTTAAAATTAAAAAAACTGTTTTTTAAAACTCCTAACCGAACATGATTGACTCCTTTAACTCTTGTTGAGTGTCTTTCTTTCAATTCTATGATGTGGTTTGGCAACAAGCTTTTCTTTTGGGATGAATTAAAAAAGATAATCTATTAGTTTATTAATTTATTTTAATTATATTACTTCTACCTTTTTTCATATTTTTTTAAAAATAATAAAAAAATCTAATTTATAAATCATACTAAAAACAAACTTAAATAAGTAATTTATTGGCTTGTTTGTATCATTTTTCCATAAAAAAAAATTAAAAAATAAGTTATGATCAAATCACCCAATGCAATTGGTGTTTTTTTCAATTGAAAAAAAGAGGGTTGACTCCCACATCCTGCCCCGATGAGAAACTCGAGCGGCATTATGGGTTTTGCCACCTTGCCCGTTCAATCTCACGCTGCCCTAATTTATTAGCCCCGTTTGGTATAGTTGTTAAAATAGTTTATAAATTATAACTTAACAGATTATAAATTATGACTTTAATCAGGAATTGTTAATCTGTTTGGTGTAGTTGTTGGATTATAGATTTAAGTTGCTGAGTAGTGTTTGTTAAATAAGCTGTGAAATAGCTTTTTTAATTAATTTTTATTTTTTGTTTGTCTACATTTCTCATAAAAAATACTAATAATCTATAATACATTTGAGACTTTTTCTATTTTAAAAAAAATAAAAAATAAAAAAATTTAAGAGTATAACCATAAATTAACATGTTCACAGCAGAAGCTGATAATCAGAAGCAAGGGGTGAGCAGCTTCTCAGAATCAACTTTTTTGAATTAAAATAAGCTGTTAGAATCAGAAGCTGTTTGAAATAAATTTAACCAAACAGTCCAAAATAACTTTTTCAAAGCTAAAAGCCATAAGCTGGCTCTGAAAAGCTGAAACAAACACCCCCATTAATGAGTAATTAAAATACCAATCAAATTGTTTGGCTCTAACACTACAAAAAAATTCATTTTTTGCGACGGTAAAGGGCCGTCGCAAATGCTCCGGAAGCCGTCGCTAATACTTTTTGCGACGGTGATGTGGCTTTTTGCGACGGTAAGGGGGGGTCGCGACAAAGGGGGTTGCAAAAGAGCTTTCGCGACGGTAAGTACCGTCGCCATTAGTTTCTGCGACGGTAAGGTGTGTTTTTTGCGACGGCACTTTTCCTGTCGCAAATAATGGGAAAAAAATCAGTTTTCGCGACGGCACGTAATTCCTGTCGCTAAAAGTGAGTTTTTGAGACGGGAACATTACCGTCGTTAAAACTCTGGCATCTTATAAGTATTGGCGACGGCACGGTTATCGTCGCTAAAGGTGTCTTGTACATTCCAATTGGACAGCTTTTGCGACTGTGTTGGTACCGTCGCAAAAGCCTATTAATGGTTTTTGCGACGGGTTCTTCTCCCGTCTCAAAAAAAATAAATAAATAAAACCTACTGAAAAATTATTAAAAAAATTAAAATAACCTGTATTAGATAAAAAATAAGTATAAAAAAATTGAAAAATTACAGAATAATATAAATACGTACATAAACAAAAATTGACAAATAATGAAAATTAATAATATTGTTCCATTCATAGCAATACATAAATAAAAATTCATAACAATAAAAATTATGCCACTACATAACGTCGCATAATACATACATAATGTTGCTCACAAATTTAAATAACATAAATCAAAAGCAAAATCAAAAGTTTTCGTCTTCATTCGTTCGTGGGTTACAAAAACAAAAATTGGTCATAATCTTGATACGCCCGCATTCCAGAAAAAGCCAACTGCTACTCAGGAAATATCTGAAAAAAACAAGATAAAAATAATTAAAAACCATATAATGGTGTTAATATTTTAATTATAGAAAAATATAAAAAAAAATTGACTACTATATAATTAGAAAGATAGTTTAGTAAATAATTTTGACTGGACCGAAATCCGGCTCTAACTCCCAAACCGGGAACCCGATTCGAGCCCCGTCTTCTCCCACAAGTCTCTCGTGCCTAGGAGGTCGTGTGTGCCAAGTTTTGTCCTAAACCGACGCCGTTTGGTGATTTTGGGGCGTTAACGCCACGAATTCAAGTTTCTTAAGGAAGTAATTTGCCTAAAGTGAAATCCGGCTCTAACTCCCAAACCGGGAACCCAATTCGAGCCCCGTCTTCTCCCACAAGTCTCTCGTGCCTAGGAGGTCGTGTGTGCCAAGTTTTGTCCTAAACCGACGCCGTTTGATGATTTTGGGGCGTTAACGCCTCGAATTCAAGTAAAGAACGCAAAGATTTTGCCTAAAGTGAAATCCAAAGAAGAAAAAGAAGAAGATGGGTTTGTGGGGATAAGAGAGAGAGAGAGAGAGAGAGAGAGAGAGAGAGAGAGAGAGAGAGAGAGAGATCTGAGAGAGAGAGAGAGAGAGAGAGAGACAGAGGTTTGAGGGAGAGAGAGAGACAGAGGTCTGAGAGGGAGAGAGAGTGATCCAGGTCTGACTGGGAGATAGATGCAAATATGTGAGGGAAGGGTTATATTAAATATATATATATAAAAATAGATAGTGGGTGCATAAAGGTAGCTTTATTTCGGGGAGGAAACGGGGCGGGGCTCGGGGACGGGACCGGGCCGGGTCCGGGGCCGGGAAAGCTATCCCCGTTCCCGGCTCGAAATTAATCGGGGATGTATTTTTTAATACCATCCCCGGCCCGTGGGGAGTATTTTTCGGGGAAAAACCATTGTAATCGGGGACGGGGGGTCGGGTCCCCGTCGGGCCGGGTTTAAATTGCCATCCCTAATAAGAAAATAAAGCATAAATATATTCTATCAGAGTAATCATTACAAAATGTATTATATGTTGACAACAAAAGTAAATGCCCTATGGACTTACAACTTTCCAAGTCAACACTTGGTTACAAAAAGAGAGTACTAACTCTATACAAAGAAAGTCCTTGGCTTGATATACATGTAATACATCAAAAGAAAACAAAACAACAGAAACAGTCTGTCTGCCTCTAGCCTTCCAAGCTATGTCCTTGGAGGTGGCATGCTACCTGTACTTGAAAATGATGTCCCATAAAGGGTGAGCCACAGCCTAGTAGAAATATACTAAACCAACTATACACAATGACTAAATTAATAGCATTCAATAGATGGTCCACACTTGTATTCCAACGTATGTCATATTACAGTTTCACGACAATCATGTCCATGGCACACTTCAGTTTCCATTTCTTATTCAACTTTGAGTTTGAAAACAAGGCTTAGAACCTAACCAAATAACTTAATGAGATTAAGACTTATCTTTAAAACACTTTCGAGATTCATGATGGATATACATTTTGGTGCTGTATCAATAACACATAGAAACACTTCTATACTTCACAATTGATAACGATATACATTTTAGTGCTATATCAAATCAATTCAAACACTTCCATAATCCACACTTGATACATATTGTAGTGTTGTATCAATGTCACACAAAATTCGGTTTAGAGGTCTATCTCATATCTTCCCCTAAACCGTGGAGTACATCCCCTATCTCCTCCCACACACAATGTATATAAATATAGATCATATACATAATCAATCAATACATAAAGTTAATGTATTATTCCAACCGCTATACTCGATAGCATACTCAATCGATTAGTTTTAGTTTGCCTAATCATCATGAATTGTCTACAACAATCAAGACTATCCTCCACCAATAGCCCAAAGCAGTTATTTCTAAACAGAAAATAAATGCACCAAATGGATAAAATATTAACATTTCAACTAGGTGAGTGATAAAAGATCCAACTACACCCTTTAATCCCATACGATCCCAATTTCAACATTCTCAATTCAACTTCTCATTTCTCAAAATTAATTTCACAAATTAATTCATCAATGTAAGTAGGGCATTTCCCATAATTAACAAAACAATCCTAAGGTTCCATTTCTATCAATAACCCAACATTTATCTCATTTCTCCATGCTAAACTTGCATATAGGCTTATACAAATAAAACCCCATCTTTTGTAAAATTACACAAAGACCCAAACTTTCTCAAAATTACCTAACAATCCCCAACATATCAAAATGCTAAAATTTAAAGACAAAGCTCATAAGGAGGAGTAGGATATCCCTACCTCGAAGTTAGAGCTCAAATGGAGAAGAAGACCAAAACCAAAGTGCTCCAAACTCCACACTTTTCGGATAAAAACGAAGCTCTCGACGATCAACACGCTTTTTATAAAGGCCGAAGGATAGGAGAACACTCTAACTAGATCAAATCCTAGAAAGAAGGGAAATTCCTAGAGAGAGAGGCTCTGAAAAGTGTTTTTAGAAAGTAAGAGAGAGAGAGTGAACGTAAACAGTGATTCAAAAATGCCCAGCTGCCCACTGATATACGACATTCCCGCTCTAGCGGAGAATAGAACGCTCGAGCGTCAAGCACAAAAATCTGGGCACGCTCGAGCGTAAGAAGTCCCGCTCGAGCTCCAAGACACAAGAATAAAATACATCCGCTCGAGCGCGAAAACCAGTCCGCTCGAGCGTAGATTTCCCCATCCCAGAACTTTCACAGACAAAGCACTACCTGCTCGAGTGCCAACATACCCGCTCGAGCGTGAAAAACACACCTGCAGAAGTTTTACAAGGACACGAGATACTGGGAGTGTGTAAATCCCGCTCGAGTGCAAGAAGGCCCGCTCGAACGGACAACCAAAAACCAAAACTCCGCTTGAGCTCATAATGACCCGCTCGAGCGTAACACCAAAAACCTGGGCAACTACACTTGAGACCAAAACTCAACCTACCTGTTCAAAACACGCCCAACACATCCTAAAACTCAAACATATGGAATTAAAGGATGACAACAAGATAAACAACCACCAAATCCACAGAACCAAAGTCTGGAATACAACAATTACAAAAAGGGAAAACCGGAATCGCTATAATTATTATATAGGATAATGGTTAAGAATTTTATTTTTTTAGGTAATTCTGATGAACAAAAAATTTTGACAATGAGATATTTGTAATTTTTCAAACCATAAAAGGCAATCCATATTTTGAGTAAACTTCAGGGAGTGCATTTGTAATTTATCCTCAAAATGGTGTATTCCTCACTCTTTCTCTCTTTCTTTTCTCTGCCTTTATCTTTGTAATCGATACTATCACTATTATCATCTTGTCGCCGTTGCTCCGGTGGGGACAACGTCAGCCGCTGCTCCAGTCACGAGATCTAGATCGTGAGATCCAAATTCGTTGCTTCAACACCACTGTCCGTGAGATCGAGATCTGCCACCGCGAGATCCAAAGTTCTCCAACGCTGGCAACACCTTCGCCTTCAGAAACCTCTCTATTCTCAACCACTACCTCTCCATAGCAAAGCCGTCAAGCTCTGGATTGTCGATCGCATTGTTTCACTAGTCGAGAACACCCTCAGCCACAGCATCCACTACAATCTCCTCCTCCGTCATTGCCTCCACATCGTCGGTGAAGTTTAACTCTTCGTTCACCACTGCCTTCTCGCCTTCCCAAGCTTCTAAAAAGAAGTCTCCAACTCCATTTTTCCACATTTTCTGTTTGGAGAGAGAGAGAGAGGTGGGGGCATGTAAGGTATATAAGGCCTCGTTTGGGAATATGTTATTTTAATAGTTTTTTTAATTTTTTAGTTAAAATATGAAATAAAAAAATTGGTAGGTTTGGAATGACTTCTTAATTTTTTTACGAAAAAATATGTAAAAAAAATAGAGAAAAAATGAAATATTTAACTTTTTGATATAAGTAGTTAGTTTTTTAATTTCTTTTAGTAACCTTTCGAATTTTAAACTAAAATGGTTGCCATCTATTTGAACTATCAGACCTGTGACCTTTGCATTTCCACAAATATGTGACCTTTGCCCCCCTAAAACCCTAGCCAATCTTTGGATCTATAGATATGTGTGTGTGTGTGTGTGTGTGTGTGTGTGTGTTTTGTAACTTGGATGAAAAACCTAACATCCACAAGTACACCCATATTAGGACATATCAGGGGCAATTTAAAGATGAAACCAATTGTCATTTTTGTATTTCTTTACAACACTTGTTGGGTTCAAAAGAAATCATTATAAAAGTATAATGAAGATGGTGAACTTAGAGCTTTCATCAATTGATTAATACAGCCAACCAAACCTTTTCAGGTTTTCTTTAATTTTTTTTCTCTCTTTTTTAAATTTAAAAAAAAATGGAAATTATCATTTTTTCCTTTTATTTTTTAAATTATATTGTTTATACTAACTTTGGTCTTGTTGCTTCTTTTGCAGGATGCTTGAGCATGACAGATGATAAAAAGAAATCCCGTAGCAGTGACAAATTTTTTGAACTTGTCATTGAAAATTAAAAAAATTTTTTGTAATTATTTTTTTAAACTGTTGTCAAAATTTATAATTAGTGGCATTTTTCATGACAATTTTTAAATTGTCGTTGAAAATTAACAATTAATGACATTTTTTAATAGTATATGATGAAAAATGTCAATAATTATAATAAAACTTAGTGGACAATAAGTTCACTTAATAGAACCTACAAATAAGTCCCCCTTTGATAATATATCATTCATTCCTTCTTTTTTTTTTTTTTTTTTTTAAAGATTTATGGAATTCATTATATTTTTTCCAAACTTAATGAGAGGTTAGTGTAATTTATTATAAAAAAAAAAATATACATACCTTTTTATTTTTAGAAAAAAAAAAAAATACACCCCCTGAGGTTTGATTAAAATACAGATTGCCTCATGTGGTTTTGGAAATTACATTTCACCCCTGAACTTTCTAATTTCATAACATATCGCTCCTTTTATTAATAAATTATCGAGTCAATTAACAGTTTTTAATGATGTTATAAATATGTTTCAATTAATAACTTAGGTAATTTTATTATTGTATAGGAGAACAATTATGAATTTCTTTTTTTTAGTTAATTATGTTAAATAAAAATTTTTAACAAGAGGATATTTGTAATTTTTCAAACTATATGTAGCAATTTGTACTTTAAGCAAATCTCAAGGAGTGTATTTGTAATTTACCCTTATTATTATTATTATTATTATTATTATTATTATGCATGGATAACTTGATCAATAAATTTTATAAAATAAACAGTTCAAATCATCGATACAAACTCTAGATAAGCCCATCAAGTCCTCACAGGACAAGTACCCCTCTCGTAAACGTTATAGGTTATAGGTTATGCTTAATTGCGACAATAAATTTGTGTTTAACTATGTGGGTGTTTGGAAAATAGGTTTTTATGTAGATTTTTTTAATTGTATGATATTATTAGAGATTTTTTTTTTTTTTTTTGTGTTTGGAAAGATAGTTAGATTTTTTTTTTGATTGGATGTGATGTTTGTGAGAGAAAAAGTGAAATGATTATGGAGTTTGATATAATATTTTGTTTAAATTTATTTTTTTAATTTTATAATCAATTTATCTTTTAGTAAAAAAAATAATAAAAAAAAACATTTCCAAACACCGCGGTATATATTTTTTGGACATACATTAGTTAGTTGAGGATAATGTTGGGATAGGGGTAGGGGAGGAGAAGTTAATTGGTGGTCTGTTTGGAAGAAGGGACAAGCTGGCAATGAGCTTTCAAGCAAGCAAAGGTCTTTTCCAATTTCCAATTATTGTGAACTTTGTGGGGGTTGATGTTATTGTTGACATGACCCTGCCTTTTCCCAGCAATGGAATGGAATGGCCTCAAATTTGTTGATGTTGTTGTATCCTTTGTTTGTCCCATTCACCCACTCAAATTAAGAGGACCATGTTAGACTCTAGACCTTCATATATTATATGAATTTGAAATTATTAATGTTTAGAAACTAACAAGTGTGTTTTTTTCAAGAGTCAAAAGTGCACAATATTGAAGGTTCACATGGCTTGGACGGCCTGCTTTTTATACAAGTTTTTTAAGCCCCTAGTTTCCAGTGAGATTGGTAAAACCAAAACTAGAATGAGTACTTTGTAAATAACATAATATTTTTTTTCAATGAATTAGAGGAAAATAAGAAAATAAATGTTGCACTCGTGACAATAAAATTTAAACACAAAATATCACCCCTGATAAATTAGTACATCATTTATCCAATCAACTCTTAACTTTAAATAGAATAATATTAAAGGAAAATGCGTTGGACCCCAGTGGGGGTGCTGAGGGTCCTTGCTGATTGGTTGAATTTTTTTTTTTTTTTTGGACTTCAGCCACTGGCAGTGTGCCATGTGGCACTGAGGGTGCTCGGGGTGCCCAGTCACTGGGGGTCCTTAGCATCACCCAATATTAAAAATATAACTTGTTACTATATTTATATTTGTCTCCGAATGAAGGTGAGGCCCACATCATCATATTTTATGAGTTTCACCTCATTTTGGGAGAGCTGTGAGAATTGCATTAGAAAAGTTAGGATTGAGTAGATAGCTCTAAATATTTTTCTAAAATTAGGATTGAGCAGATTTTTTATTTTTTATCTTTTTTGATGGGAGGATTGAGCAGATGTTAGATAGGTAATCATGGTATAATATACTTCTTTTTGGGAATGCATTTCTTTTTTAGATGGACTAAACCTGTTCAATTTAGTTATCATAGGATTCATTTCAATAATTTGAATTATTCGTATTTTAAGCCTCTATGTATAGCTTATCTATGGAAAAAAAAAAAGAAAAAAAAAAGTAGTTTGATTTGATAATTATAATTATATAATTTTATTATATTTATTTTTAAAAAATAGACAAATTTGATTTTTTAAAATATACACCATCCATTTATTAAAAATCAAGTACAATGAGACATCTGACTATAATTATCTAAGTCAATTTAATATTTTTTTTCATATTTACACGCATAAAAGTCTAAACAATGAAGATAGATCATCAAAATTACCCTATGATAGGCCCGCTAAACCATATTGGACTGCCCTAGCTAACTCTTTCAAATTTATGCTATATGCAACTATTACTTTGGGACATAATTAACATAACTTTGAGTTATAATTAGAGTTACAAACAAATTGAGCTGAGCCAAGTTTTATTGAGTTCGAACTTGGTTTGTTTGCTTATTGAACTCGTTTATTGAGTTCGAGCTCGACTCGATAACTAACTGGGTTCGAACTCGACTCAACTCGTTAATATTAATGAAATTTGAACTCGGCTTGGTTTGGCTTGGTTCGATAAGATTTTTTTATTAATTATATTATTTAATACACAAATAATATATTTGTGCTATTATTTATATATTCTGCTGATTTACTAAAAGAGCTTGATATTCAAGTTTGAGCTTGACTCGTTTATTAAATAAGTCGAACCCTGAACGAACTAAGCAGTATTTCGGTTCATTTGCAACCCTAGTTATAACTTTAAAGATTACTTGAAGGCATAATCAAAATAATCACTTTTGCGCATAATCAAAATAATCACTTTTGCACATAATCAATACCATTTTGGAGTTTAACAAAATAGGCTGACCATTTTAATTTGATCATAGACATATAATAGATCTTATGACCACTTCAAAATATAATTAACACTACTTTTTAATATAACAAACACGACATAAATAACATAATTACACACTTTTAAGTGTAGATAACATATTAATGAACTATGGTTAATTATTTTCTTAGGCCTAAACTTAACAAAATGACATGGAGATATAATATGATAGAGAAAAAGACAGATAGTAGTATATGATTATACATATAAATTACTTTGGTCCATGATCTTCCCTAACATTACATTTGTACAAATATATCACTTTCTAGATCGAACCATTAACAAATGGAACACTACAACAAATTTGGGATTTAAAGACGAAACAAATTTGCCTCAAAATGTATATATTTCGTCACCCAAACTAATTACAACGAAAATTTTTCGTCACCTGTTTTGTCGCCAAAGCCTCGTCGCTAAAGGGTCTTAGAGACGAAAAAACAATTTCGTCATTGAAAATAATAAATTTGTGGCGAATTTTTTTGTCTCCAATACGCTCTGTTGGGAACATACTTGTAAGTAATTAGCGACAAAATATTTTGTCATTAAAGGAAGAAATTAGAGACAAAAGTATTTTGTCATAAATATAAGAAATAGAGACGAAATAATTTTGTCACGTTTAATATAAACGAAGACAATTTTTTTGTCAAAGAAGCTACCAATAGAGACAAAAACAAATTCATCATTAAAAATGATGAAATAATGTCAAAAAAAATTCGTCACACATTGTGACAACCCTCATCACTGGTTTGTGCTAATCTATGATTAAGCATGTTAAGTGACTGATTGACTGAAATTCTGAATTGATTGATTGAGTGTATTAGTTTAAATGTAAATCTATCTGTTTGACTGCTAAATGATCTGTTCATGTTTTATGTTTTAAACTGCAAATTGAAGGCCTTATCGGCGGCCAAATCCGAAATTGATTAGTGTTTTATGCTAATTGGAATTTATGTGATTTTATGGTATGTTTAATTGAAATTTGATTTGGAATAATTAAATTGGTTTAAATAATGTTGAATTACATTAGTTGGCTTATTTACCCTTTTGTCATTAGTGGGCCACTACCTACAACATTGTTTGGAGCTTTTGATACATCATTCTTGTTCAATTTTCTTGTGGCCAAACCGACTAGAGAGAGAGAGAGATAGGAGATAGCTTGAGTTCTTCAAGAATTGCATGGAAATTTAGAGGAATTGAAGTGTAGATTGCACAATTCAGCTTCCGTTCTTGAGGTTGAAGATAGGAATGGCAACGGGGCGGGGCGGGGCCGGGGATCACCCTTCCTGTCCCCGATCCCCGATGGTGGAAACTCCCCTCGTCCCCGGTCCCAACCCTGACGGGGAGCTCATAACTGCCCCTGCTCCCGCCCCTTAACGGGGATCGGGTTTCCCCGACCCCGAAAAGTCCCCGATCAAAAGAAAAAAAAAATCAGATGCTACAACAACATCAGATTCAACATCATCAGATTCAACAACAACATAAAATAAATAAATAACAACATCTGTTCTTCATCATCATCAGATGCTACAACAACATCTATTCTTCATCATCATCATCATCAACAACAACATAAAATAAATAAATAAACCAGATCTAACAGATCTGTTGCTACATTCATGCTCAAATATAATATATATATATAACAAATCGAGAGAGAGAGAGAGAGAGAGAGAGAGAGAGAAATCTGTTGTATATGAATATATATACTCAAAAATTAAAAAATCTGTTGTATTGAATAGATTCATATATACATATATATATGAATTTTATATATGAATCTGTTGTATTGTATATATATATATACATATATATATATATATTTATATATATATGAATCTATCATCATCATCAACAACAACTTAAAAAAAAAAAAAATCTGAAATGGCGACGGAGGCAGTGGTGGTGGAGGATCGGCGACGGATCTGTTCAGATCTGTTTCGATCTGATCTAGATGATGAGGAGAGAGAGAGGGGGAGAGGAAAGGGAGGGAGAGAGATGAGACTGAGATGAGATTTGAGTCATTGAGAGTGAGGGAGAGAGAGATGAAAGCCACGGTGAGAGAGAGACACACAGAGGAAGTGAAATGAAAAAATAGGTTTGGTTTATATATATATATAGGAGGGGTAAAAGGGTATTTTCACTTCGGGGATAATTCGGGGACGGGGACGGGGACGGGCCGGGGCTTGAACACTGATCACCGTCCCTGGCCTGAAACTACACGGGGTTTTAATTTTGAATACCATCCCCGTCCCCACGGGGATATTTTTCGGGAAAAAACCATTCTCATCGGGGTCGGGGGATCGGGTCCCCGTCGGGCCGGGTTTAAATTGCCATCCCTAGTTGAAGACTTAAGGTAGAGCTTTTATCTTCTTATTTATGAATTGAGTTGATTCTTGCATGGTTTGGAGGGATGTTGTAGTCTAGAGCCAAGATATGGTTTAAGATGTTGAATTGGGTAGTAATCCATGCATGCATGTTCACATTCTTAAGTTTTGAGGTCTTTCCATGAAATTTACTACATGCATGTCCATATTTGGGTTATAGTCCATGAATTCATCATGTTTTTGAGTGAATTGACTCATTTGATCAAGTATTGAAAGCTTTGGTTTCAATTGAACACATGTATGTTCATTCACATTATGTTCTTGAAGTTATTGTTGAAAATGGTGTTCAATTGACTTACCTTTGGGCTTTGATTTTACAAATTGATCTTTGAAACATGTCATATTATAAGTTTTAAAGTATTTTCCAGAAAATTAGCCCAAAAGAATCGAATTTTATGCTTTAAATGTTGAGTTTCATGCTTAGAGACAAATCTGGAAATTCCAGATTTTGGATCCACGCTCGAGCGAGGAACTCCACGCTCGAGCGTACACTCTGAGATCATGTAGTCCGCTCGAGCGAGAAAAGTAGCGCTCTAGCGTGAAATGCGTGTATCCAGTCCTTTGTATGTGTTTATAGTCCACTCGAGCGAGGGAATGCACGCTCGAGCGAGGACTTGTGTCTCACGCTCGAGCGGGGGTCGAGCGCCCGTCGAGCGTGAATTTCATGCATCCAGTACTTTTGCAGTCCGCTCGAGCGAGGAAAGTCACGCTCGAGCGGAGCTCCCTTGTCTGCATGTCCGCTCGAGCGTAGAAAGCCACGCTCGAGCGAGACCCCTGTTTTCTGAAAATTCTGAAAAGTGTTTTAAAGTGCATCTTTGCATCCTTAGTCCATCCTAGGCACTCCTAGGCCTTGTTTAAGGCATCTTAATGAGGATATTGATGTAGAACCACACCGAGGCAAATTAGGGATTAAGTTATTATTTCCTAACTGTGTAGCTTAGTGTGTGTTCGTTCTATAATTGTGTAGGGTTGGCATCCGAGGACGCTCTAACTGCTTATAGCCTAGTGCTCAGTGAGTAACAATGTTGTAAAGATATGTTCAATTGAGATTATTTTCTGAACGAACGACTGTACTGCTTTATGAAATGACACTGTTTACTGAATGAATGTTTGTCCTATTTGTGAACTGTATTCGTGGCATCCATAGCAATTTACTGTTACTACTACTGTTGCAGAGATCTTTGTCGGTTCCCATGTTTGGGACAACTACTGTTTACTGATATGATGGCCATCAACTGACTGTTCGATCTGTTAAGACCTACTGTACTGTTTTGCTATGGGATGTACCACATATGACTGCTATGACTGAATGACTGATATACTGTTATAACTGACTGTTTTAAATACTGA
>NW_021024834.1:1709830-1756718 GCF_004153795.1 Camellia sinensis | reverse complement strand
TGCCATTATCTCCCCTTGCTTCTTCTTACCCTCTTCAAGATCTTCTATTTTATTGTTCTGCATTTGTATTTGTTCCTTTTGTGTCTCTATTTGCATCTCATGGTCAGTACCTAAGAGAAGGGTTGTTTCACGCTTGGGCTTGGGGAATGGGTAGGAAGAACCTTCAGACGAAAAAACAATTTCGTCATTGAAAATGATAAATTTGTGACGAATTTTTTTGTCTCCAATACGCTCTGTTGGAAACATACTTGTAAGTAATTAGCGACAAAATATTTTGTCATTAAAGGAAGAAATTAGAGACAAAAGTATTTTGTCATAAATATAAGAAATAGAGACGAAATAATTTTGTCACGTTTAATATAAACGAAGACGAAAATTTTTTGTCAAAAAAGCTACCAATAGAGACAAAAACAAATTCATCATTAAAAATGATGAAATAATGTTAAAAAAAATTCGTCACACATTGTGACAACCCTCACCACTAATTTGTGCTAATCTATGATTAAGCATGTTAAGTGACTGATTGACTGAAATTCTGAATTGATTGATTGAGTGTATTAGTTTAAATGAAAATCTATCTGTTTGACTGCTAAATGATCTGTTCATGTTTTATATTTTAAACTGCAAATTGAAGGCCTTATCGGCGGCCAAATCCGAAATTGATTAGTGTTTTATGCTAATTGAAATTTATGTGATTTTATGGTATGTTTAATTGAAATTTGATTTGGAATAATTAAATTGGTTTAAATAATGTTGAATTACATTAGTTGGCTTATTTACCTTTTTGTCATTAGTGGGCCACTACCTACAACATTGTTTGGAGCTTTTGATACATCATTCTTGTTCAATTTTCTTGTGGCCAAACCGACTAGAGAGAGAGAGAGATAGGAGATAGTTTGAGTTCTTCAAGAATTGCTTGGAAATTTAGAGGAATTGAAGTGTAGATTGCACAATTGAGCTTCCGTTCTTAAGGTTGAAGACTTAAGGTAGAGCTTTTATCTTCTTATAGCGATCCCGGTTATCCCTTTACTGTTCTGTTGTATTCCGGACTCGGTTCCGTGAAGTTGGTAGTGGTATCTATCTTGTTGTGTCCTTTAATTCCATATGATTGAGTTTTAGGATGTTTCGAGCAGGGTTGTTACAGGTTGGTTAGGCCTTGGTTTCAATTCCTTGCGGTTCGGTTTTTAAGCGGTTCGCTCGAGCGGGTCTTCTTGCGCTCGAGCGGGGATTTCACACCTCCAGTATTTTGGGTTTCTGCAAAACTTCTGCAGATGTGATTTCTGCGCTCGAGCGGGTTTCTTTACGCTCGAGTGGTGGCGCTCGAGTGGGTTTGTTGGCGCTCGAGCGGGTGGTATTTCCTGGGTGTAAGTTCTGGGAGGGGGAAATCTGCGCTCGAACGGACTGGTTTTCGCCCTCGAGCGCGCGGACTGGTTTTCGCGCTCGAGCGGAAGTGCTTTATTCTTGTGTCTTGGCGCTCGAGCGGGCCTTATTGCGCTCGAGCGTGTCCAGAGTTTTGTTCTTGGCGCTCGAGCGTTGTGTTCTCCGCTCGAGCGGGTCATACGTATATGAGTTATCCGCTGGGTGATTTTAAATCACTTTTTGCTTTTCTTTCTCTCTCCTACTTTTTCTAAAAACCATTTTTGAGAGCCTATCTCTCTAGATACTCCCTTCTCTCTAGGGTTTGATCTAGTTAGAGTGTCCTCCTTCTCTTCGGCTTTTGTAAAAGTTGTGTTGATCGTCGAGGGCGTCGTTTTGATCTGAAAATCTCGGTCTTTGGAGCATTTTGGTTTTGGTCTCTGCTCCATCCGAGCTCTAACTTCGAGGTAGGGATATCCTACTCCTCTTTATGAGCTTTGTCTTTAAATTTTAGTATTTTGAGATGTTGGGGTTGGTTTGGTAATTTTGTGAAAGTTTGGGGGCTTTTGTGTAAATTTACAAGAGTTGGGGTTTTAGCTATATAAAACCTAGATGCCTGTTTGGCATGGAAAATATGATATTAATGTTAAGACATTAGTGAAAATGGAACCTAAGGGTTGTAGTGTAAATTATGGAAAATGCCCTAATTACATTGGTTAATTAATTTGCATAATTAATTATGAGAAATGAGGAATTGATTTGGGAAGTCATGGGATAAAAGGGTGTAGTTGGATTATTTATCACTCACCGAGTTGGAATGTTGATTATATATCCATTGTTGCATTTATTTTCTGTATAGAAATAACTGCTTTGGGCTATCGGTGGAGGATAGTCTTGATTGTTGTAGACAATGCATGATGATTAGGCAAACGGAAACTAATCACTGGAATGAGTCATTGAGTATGATGATTGAAAGAACACGTTAAATTTATGTGTTGTGTGATGATGTGTATAATTATTGTTTATATGCATTGTGTTGTGTTGGCGGAGATAGGGGATGTACTCCACGGTTTAGGGGAAGATAGGGGATGGACCTCTAAACCGGATGTTGTTGGGAGGAGATAGGGGATGGACTCCATAGATAGAGCTCATATGCTTATCTAGTAATGTGTTGACAGAGCTCATATGCTTGTCATTGGAAGTGTGATAGTGCTCATATGCATATCTATGGAAATGATGATATAGCTTGTATGCTTATCTGTTGGTGTGTGATATAGCTAGTATGCTTATCTGTTATGAAATGGGAAAGTGTTTAATATGAGTTACTGTCTCATATGAGTTGTTTGGCCAGGTTCTGAGCCATGGTTATAAATGGAGAATTGAAAGAATTGGAAAATGGGTTGTAATATGGACTTGTATGTCATGAAAATGTAAAGTGTGATAAGGGAAAGTATCAGTGTTGGCCATCTATCAACTGCTAATCTTTTAGTCATTGTTCATATTTGGTTTAGTATATTTCTACTGGGCTGTGGCTCACCCTATATGGGAATATCATTTTCAGGTACAGGTAGCATGCCACCTCCAAGGACGTAGCTTGGGAGGCTAGAGGCAGGCGGACTTTTGTTGTTTTATTTCTATGATGTATTACATGTATATTCAAGCCAAGGGCTTAATGTGTAAATGAGTTAGCACTCTTTCGTTGTAACTAAGTGTTAACTTGGAAAGCTGTAAGCCTTTAGGGCATTTGCTTTTGTTGTTAACATGTAATACTTTTTGTAATGGAACTCTGATGAATAGAAGAATGTGGAACTTTATATATCAATGCATGTCTATATTGATGGGTTCAATGTTGTTATTTTGAGGGTGTTACACTTCTTGTTTATGAATTGAGTTGATTCTTGCATGGTTTGGAGGGATGTTGTAGTCTAGAGCCAAGATATGGTTTAAGATGTTGAATTGGGTAGTAATCCATGCATGCATGTTCACATTCTTGAGTTTTGAGGTCTTTCCATGAAATTTACTACATGCATGTCCATATTTGGGTTATAGTCCACGAATTCATCATGTTTTTGAGTGAATTGACTCATTTGATCAAGTATTGGAAGCTTTGGTTTCAATTGAACACATGCATGTTCATTCACATTATGTTCTTGAAGTTATTGTTGAAAATAGTGTTCAATTGACTTACCTTTGGGTTTTGATTTTGCAAATTGATCTTTGAAACATGTCATATTATGAGTTTTAAAGTATTTTTCAGAAAATTAGCCTAAAAGGATCGAATTTAATGGTTTAAATGTTGAGTTTCATGCTTAGAGACAAATCTAGAAATTCTAGATTTTGGATCCACGCTCAAGTGAGGAACTCCACGCTCGAGCGTACACTCTGAGATCATATAGTCTGCTTGAGCGAGAAAAGTAGCGCTCGAGCGTGAAATGCGTGTATCCAGTACTTTGCATGTGTTTATAGTCCGCTCGAGTGAGGGAATGCACGCTCGAGCGAGGACTTGTGTCTCACGCTCAAGCGGCGGTCGAGCGCCCGTCGAGCGTGAATTTCATGCATCCAGTACTTTTGCAGTCCGCTCGAGCGAGGAAAGTCACGCTCAAGCGAAGCTCCTTTGTCTGCATGTCCGCTCAAGTGTAGAAAGCCACGCTCGAGCGAGACCCCTGTTTTCTGAAAATTTTGAAAAGTGTTTTAAAGTGTATCTTTGCATCCTCATTTCATCCTAGGCATTCCTAGGCCTAGTTTAAGGCATCTTAATGAGGATATTGATGTAGAACCATACCGAGTCAAGTTAAGGACTAGGTCATTGATTTCCAAGTGTGTAACTTAATGTGTGTTCGTTCTGTAACTGTGTAGGGTTGACATCCAAGGACGTTCACTAGCCTATCTGTAACCCAGAACTCTGTGAGTAACAATGTTGTAAAGATATATTCAATCATGAATATTTTCTGAATGATCAACTGTAATGCTTTCTGAAATGATATTTTGTACTGAATGAATGCTTGTCATATTTGCGAACTGTATTCGTGGCATCCATAGCAATTTACTATTACTGTACTGTATTGCTACTGTCACAGAGATCTCTATCGGTTCCCCTGTTGGAACCACTACTATTTACTGATATGATGGTCATCAACTGACTGTTCGGTTTGTTAAGACCTACTGTACTGTTTGCTATTAGATGTACCACTTATGACTGCTATGATCGAATAACCGATATACTGTTTAAATGATTGTTTTATATGCTGAATGGACATTTATTCTTAACTTCTTTACGCATATGTTATTCACTGGGCTTTAGCTCACTGTTTATATATATATATATGTAGGTGTTCAGGCACCGGATCGGAGCTAGGAGCGTTGGGTTAAACTCCTTTTTTGTCAAGCCAACCACTGTGCCTCACTGAGAGGTTCCAAGTCCTTCAAGTTAGGGCTTTTTTGGGGTGTCTTAGATTTATCCTTTCTGTCTCTATTTTTGTATAGATTGACTGTACTTGTACTGTACTATTCTAATAGGGATTAGGTCCCTGTCCTGGATGATTGTATATGTATGTATATACTGTTTTGGTTCTAAATGTGAATATATATGAAAAGTCTTTTTGCATACAGACTGTCACAACTCATTGGACATTTTTTATTACTGTTTTGGCTTCCGCCAGCTGTAACACGTCCGCGGGGGACCTCGCTACAGTTCGGACTCTCGATTTGTGTATCGGTTCTTAATCTGAACCAAAGAGTCCAAATCTGGCAAATCGTTTTGAGAAAATAGATTTTTAGAAAAAGAAGTGCCAAACATGGACTGCTTCGCCAGATATAGAGTCGCCACCTAAATATTTTTTAATGGGGAAATTTAGGAAACCCTGACTCGGTGCCGAAAGCCACATGTCCGTCATCACCGGAGTTGTCTCGGCTCGGGAGCTAGGGTACGATTGGGGAAGGTCAGCTATGAGCACCCCCTCTCGCCCGGTCCGAAGACCGGCCTCTACTAACCGTGATATCTGATTTTGAAAACGTTACGTGTTCTTATTCCGGTTATTAGCCTAGAATTACTATGTTATGCGCACAGCAAACAAATATAGACTAGATTGCCTAATTTGGAAATAAACATTGCATATCCGTTTGTTTTGAAAAAATGTTTTGGAGTTTGCTACTCGCAAGTAGGCTAAAATATGGATTTCAACGAGTTTTTCCAACTCAAACAATCCAACCTTCACCCACAGGCATTCAAACAGTTTAACACGTAAGCATCTAGCCACATGGTAAGCATGCTGTCAAGGTAGCATTCACACTCATGCGAGATGCTAAAGCGAAAATACTTACATCATACTCCGTGCCAAAACAATAAACCCGTTAGTAATCAATGCATGATCCAAGTCCATGTTTAAATGTCTAATGCAACGCATACAGGATGCAATCGAAGTAGGCTCGGCTAACCTAAGCATGGCATATGAAATGCGATCAACTATCACATATTCAATTTTTGAATTGGAATACAAATGCAGTTAGCGTGATGTACCGAGCCTAATGCATGCAATACAAATGCATGAATGCACGCATGTATAGCATAAGGTATGCTAATTTTAGAAATGCCCTAGTCTACCATCATAAGCAGGTAAGTAAAAGGGAAGAAAGACGTGAGGTTGGAAGACATACACACACACTCACGCACACTTATTACATAATTGCCCTCGCTCGGAGGGACCGAATAAATATTACAGTCCGGATGATAAATAAATTATTACAGAATTCCTAATCAATTAAATAGAAAGAACACAACAGAAAGAAGAGGATGGTCGCAGCCTCTGCCTCGGGATGTGCAGATGATGCATGCTCGGGACCCGGCTCGCCTGGAAAACCCGCACCGTACCCCTGCCACCTCTGTTTGTATTGCCCTGTCTCTCTGAAAAATGCCAAAACTCCTGAACAGGTTCCTTGCTTGCAGAAGAGCACCACCGGCTAGACAGAATTCCCACCGGCAGTCCAGAATTTCCACCGGCTGTCCATAGGTTCATCGGCCGTTCAAAGATTGCCGGTCGGCACTGAATTCTGCCGGTCGGCAGAAACTTCCTGCAGAAGACAGTTTTGACAGCAAACAGAGAACAGGCAGTGCATGGTATGGGGTTTCAGGCATATGTGAGCATGGTCAGGCTTCCTATCATGTTTTAAACTCAAGGAAGCATGGTCCTCGATCCTCGAGCCATCAATGGTGCATGATAGCCCAAGGGATCGAATTTGCCACTTGATGTAAGGATGCATGCAACAAACAAAATGAGAACCAAAGCCTTATCAAATCGGAGTCAAAGGCCTCGGTGACCGAGAATCAAGGCGCATTACATCACTTGAAGTATGAATGTCCCTTGATCCCCACATTTGGCTTGACACCCCAAACCAAATAATGAAATGCATGTTATGCAAACATGGCTTAAAATGCGACATGATACCAAGATGCAAGGCATGCCAAATGTTATGGAACTATCATGACAAATATGCAATGCTAAGCATGCAAAGTGCAAATGTGATGCAAACATGGACCAATGCAAGCATATAACTAGAGGCAACAATTCAAGCATGTAGCCATAAACAAGAGTGGATTTAGGTTGAAATGGGAGGCCTCGGCCACACCCCAAAACAGTGGCCAAAGATGCCAAAGTAATGGACAAACAAGCATGGAAGCATACACACTAATAGGCCCAAAATTAAGGCACAACAAAGGAGCATTTTACTATCACTACCCCAAGCCAACATGGTATGAGCTATGCAACCAAAAAGGGAGTTTGAACATATTGAAATCAGCCCTAAAACCCAATGATATGGCAACCTTGGAGGCTCAAATACTTAGGCATGCATAATGTTCATTTCAAAGCGTAAAAAAGGCACATCTTTTAAGCATGAAAGGAACGATGAATGCAAGCATGCTAGCATGATTTGGGGACTGAAATGACATGGCAAGCAACTTCAACTCATCAAAGTAGACTAACTAAGGCACACTTATGACTCATACACTTGAGGGCTCACAAGCCAAAATGCATAGCAACCATGACAAACATGTCAAACATGACCGAATTGATAACCGACAGACTTTAAGCATGGAAAAACAATGCTAAAAACTTCTTAGTGCCAAACCAAAATCATGCTCAAATGGTGTGTTACAACATGGTACTCTTTAAGCCAAATAATGGGATTTCAAAGCAAGTATGCTAAGCATGCAAAAGGCCATAAATCCGACCAAAAACAGTGATCCCTCATGACCCAAAAACACCCAAAAAGTTCTGAAATAAGGCAAAAACCAAGCAAGTATGCATGTTACCCTTTTGGGCCAAAACTCAAGGAAACAAGACAATGAAGGGAGAGGGGTGTCCCTCCCCTATGCAAGACTTCAAACCACCTTCCTTACCACTAAAAATACACTGGTTTTCAGTGGTAAAGAGATCAAAACACTAAAGTAAACAAAGCCCTACCAAAGAGGCAACAAAAGGGGCCAAATAAGGCCTAACAAGGTGAGTTTGCACTCAAACTACAAGACAACCTTAATGAAAGTTCTAAAGCATGAAAATATAAGCCTTTTTCATGTTATGCACAAAAGCTAAATCAGCAAGCAAGATAGGTAAAAAACTATTGCAAGTTTGGGGAAAATAAAGCAAGATGCTCACCCTTGAAGAACCTTTGAAGAACAAATGGTCTAGCCTTCTTCTTTTGATCAAAATCAGTCCAAAAACTCAAGAATCAACCCCCCAAGTCCCTCAAACTCGGAGCAAGGTGTAATGGTGTGTGTAATGGTGCAAAAGTAAGGTAAAATCCACCTTTAGGCCAAGAAAACACACACAAAGGGAGAGAGCGAGGGAAATATAGAGATAGGGTGTATCTATCTATGAAAGCCCTGGTTTTGCCTTCCAACTTTCTAACCTAGAGCCAAGAGGAGAGCCTTCCTCTTATAGAGGTCCCTCTTGCAAAGCTTATACAACAAGCTTGCTTAGAGGGACATCCCTCCATACACGTGTATGGAGGGAGGCAGAGTTGGTGCCAGCTATCACAGCTGGCACAAAATATCTCCATAAAGTGGATGAACAGTGGTCGGCTGCCCAAAAATGTCATTTCGACAAAATTTAGTGCCGACCGGCAACAAAAAGTGCCGACCGGCAATAAAAAGTGCCGATGGCATCAAAAAGCCAGCCGGCGACCTTTAGCTACTGCCGGTGGCGTGTGGGGATGCCTCACAAGGCATTCCCTCCCCCCAAGGCAAAACACAAGTGTTTGGTGCAAAACCAGACACTAAACAGTCGAGTTCGGAGATCCTGAGGCAAGGCGCGTAGCCGAGACCTCCGGGAACTCCAAACGAACACAAACATGGATGATCACCGAGTGTTCAAACGGTGACGTCCAAGTCTTGAGAACGGTCAAAAATGGGGTGTCTACACCAGCCCCTGTACTCTGTATTACTGTTATTACTGTTAAGCAGGCCTTCGATAATCACGGATTACTGGTCGGTTACGGTGCTAAACCCATAGGGGCGGGTTTGGGTTGTGACACACATTGAGGGTAATAGTAACAAAATGTGACAATATTTTTTGTCATGACAAATTCATTTAGCGACGAAATAAAGAATTCATGACAAAATTAATCATCCACCTAAGCCAAATAAAAGACAAAAAAACCTTCTTTAGGGATGGAAAATTTTGTGAATAATTACATAATATTTTTTTCCACATTATATACATATTTTATCAAAATCTAAATTTTAGTTCAACAAATATAACCCTGTTCATGTTGAAACCTGTTGAATATAACAATTCCATCACAACTTAACCTAACCTGTTATCAACACATTTACGAATTAATAAAATGAAAATATCCATTCATCATTACAAATAATTTCATCATAATACAATAAAATAGTGAAATATCCACAAAATATCCAAAAGTTATACCTTGTTCAATTCCACCAAACATCCAACAATAACTAGTGCAACTCCACAAAGTATGTGTATCCTTATCAAACAAAAATGAACATTCAAGCAAATTATATCATTGTTGCACGTCAAAAATGTCACCCCAATCCAATCTGCAAAAAAATAAATTAAAAGTTTTAGTAATTAATCAATTATACAAAAGATTAAAAACATTAGTAACTCATCAATTTACAATTAGATCAATTATACAATTTATCCTTCTAACAGACTTTTTTTAAGATTATGAGAACAAAAAATTAATTTTAAAGCTAATTCACAAATGATGCATCCCATTAATGTGTCGTAAGTTCATTCAACTTATACTGGTCCCTCCTAAGGTGTTTCTATTGGTTCCTGTACAAATCTGTAGTTGTGTGATAATTTAGCATTTCGACGGCTTTTTTTGAAGCTTTATGTAATGCCCAAAATAATTGAACATGAACTATCCACAAATACTCAACCTTTACCCAACAATAACAATAATTTGCCCATCTTTACATAATTAATAAATGAGTCTTTACAAAGGTTCCACATGCGGATATACATTCAATGATAATAAAACACATGAATCTATAGCATGTGAAGCATCTATTCTCAAAGCAACAAAATGCCCTTAAGGGCTTACATTTTCCAAGGCAATAGCTTGGTTTCACAAAATGGTCCCTACAACCCATGCATGTTAGCCCTTGGCTTTACAAAAATTACAACAAAAGAAGAGTCATCTACTCTTCACAGAAATATCCACGCCCTCAGTTCGGCGGGATCACCACATCTTTACCTGCACCAAATCCCATAGGGGTGAGCATAAAGCCCAGTAGAGAAATTCTTACAAAGTATATACAGTTATGCCTTTTCCTCAACATAATAACAAATGTAATTGCAATGCCATGTCAAGAGTAAGGTATTAAGGAAAATATTCATTTCAATGCACCAATTCAAAATCACCATACTTTCAATATCATCATGTGATCTCATCAATTTCAAACTTCCATTATTAACTCAATAGGGGCGGTAAATACGACACTGGTAATCCCTAGGCCGATGTCTGCAAGTAGACTCTACGAGTACTACCAAACTGTCATTTTTACCGGTATTAACCGGAAGGCTCGACACTTATCCGCGCGGTTTTCTGGTCTTTTACTAAGAACACTCAGGCCAACTTAACAAATTCATCTACACCTCCTATCCGGACTTACCAACGTATTTACCCCTTACACATTTTCATGATTCTCAATACAATAACTATACTTTTCCCCATGATGGAAATCCCAATGGTTTAGATTCACAATGTACTATAATAAATGAAATAACATGCAATGCAAATAATTCTTTCCATGCCATAAGACATTTCTCCACTTTTGACTATCTCTACTACAATGTTAACATTCACATTCTCATATTCTCCTTTCAATGTTCATCCACACGATTAACATATTTCACCAACACATAATCACAATTTTCATATCACACGTAGTTTTCTATTTTGCCAAACATTGATGCAATTCACCCTCTTCATCCTTTTAAAACAAGAAAATAAGAAATTTCAAAGACATCTGCCATATTACCCAAAATCCCCAATTTCTAGGGTTTTCATCAAAAACCCAACATTTCCCATCCCCATAAAGAAGCCCCATTAAATCATTCTCTTGAGTTGAAAGACCAAACCAACCCACTAGGAATTTAATAAAATGATTTGAGATTAAACCCATTTTGGAAACTCTACATTTTTTTATCACAAAAGTCAAATCAACATTAATCCTTTAAGGAACTTTAAATCAACAACAACAATACATAACATATATATATAACTCAAGAATTCCCTACCTCAAAGTAGAAGCTCAAGAAGAAGATGAGAAGAAACTCAAAGTGCTCCAAAGCCCAACTTTTTCGAATCAAAACAAAGCCCACGCAAAGCTCCACACTTTTTACAAAGGGAGTAGGGTAGAAACCCTCTAGATCAAGTGCTCTTAAAGAAAGAAGGGGTGTTTTAGAGAGAGAGTGCGCCGAATCTAGGGTTTGGAGAGAAATGAAGATGGAAAGTGATGTTTTACCCGTTGCTCTGAATTGATATACTCGAGGCTCGCTCGAGCGAAGGAGTGGTCGCTCGAGCGACCAGACATAAAAGATCCTTGCTCGAGCACAATAGGCGTCGCTCAAGCGAACAATGCAAAGCTTCAGGTCTGCAACCCAGAAACATGCTCGAGCGTAGGACCGCTCGCTCGAGCGAAGAAACTTAAAACATAGACCTCGCTCGCTCGAGCGAAGGAAAGCTCGCTTGAGCCAAGAATGATAACCTTCTGGTCCAAAAGAGACCCAGACGCACGCTCGAGCGCAAGACCTCTCGCTCAAGCGAAAAGACACACCACCGAAATCTCGCTCGAGCTAAGGAACCCTAGCTCGGGCGAAGGAACTAAAACACAAAGCTCGCTCGAGCGACAAAAACCTCGCTCGAGCGAAGACACCAAAATCTGGACAGCAACCATTTGTTTCAAAACACACCCAACCTGTTCCAAACCTGCCCAACACATCCCAAACTCGAATACAAAGAATTAAGGACAGAAACAAGATGAACACTTCAACAACCAACCATGGAACCCGAGTTCAGAATAGGGCCAAAGGCCAGTTTGACATGAATGAATTGGGCCTAAGGCCATCTGTCGTATAATGTTCCAATGTATCTTCCTTATTTGATATTATTCAGTAGGCTATTGCTCACGCTCATTCTTGTGTTTGTAGGTGAGCCAAGAGAAGTCCAAACCCAACCCCAGTGAAGTCTGTGTGGAACGACCAAGGTTTTTGGAGAGTCAGCCCTCGCGTCTCACGCACGAGACTTGTCTTCGCCCTTTTGTTATGTATTTATGTTTTGTCATGTTGGCGAAGACTTTGAGTCTGTTGTATATAGTTTTCATAAGTTGACTTAGATTTGAATGATCCTGTTTGTACAGAACCTTATGCTACTATACCTTCTGTTGTGAGTTATTAACATTTGTAAATGTGGAATGTCATGATGTGCATATAAGCACGGCTCTATGGACAAAGTTTTAAATTTGCTTTTGTTTGGCCCCTTTACTTTGATGACTTTTGTCTGCTTTGGTTAGAGGCCGTAGGTAATCTCAGGATTACTGGCCGGTTACGTCCTTAACCCGTAGGGGCAAGTTCAGGTCGTGGCACTCGAGCACAAGAGTTCTCACTCGAGCCAAGAGGCACACTACTCAAAGCTCACTCGAGCGAAGGATCCCTGGCTCGAGCGAAGGAACTAAAACACAAAGCTCGCTCGAGCGACAAAAACCTCGCTCGAGCGAAGACACCAAAATCTGGACAGCAACCATTTGTTTCAAAACACACCCAACCTGTTCTAAACCTGCCCAACACATCCCAAAACTCGAATACAAAGAATTAAGGACGGAAACAAGATGAACACTTCAACAACCAACCATGGAACATGAGTTCAGAATACAATACATGAAGGGGAAAAACCAAAATCGCTATACTTTAAGTATAGAGAAAAAAATTATTTTTTAGACTAATTCACAATTTATACATCCTGTGCACCTGTACAAACTGGATGTTATATGCATGTTTCCATTACTTCCTAATTCTTCAAACTTATATTCTTTTATAAAATTTGTTATATTAAGGTTAATATACTTTACCAAGAAGTATGTCCACTTGTGGATGAGTCCCCTCAACTTTCAAAGTGTCTAGTGAATCCTTTGGTCCTCAAAAAGTTGACAACATCAGCCATTATCTCCCCTTGCTTCTTCTTACCCTCTTCAAGATCTTCTATTTTATTGTTCTGCATTTGTATTTGTTCTTTCTGTGTCTCTATTTGCATCTCAAGGCACTTCACATAATCATTTGTTTCAGCATATATGGTAGTGGTCCTCCTAATAGAGGATGAAGGTCTCATGCCAAGTCCCTTCACATAGCCAGACCTTGGCTTTAGGACTTTGATTGATAGCTCTTCTGCAGTCAAAGGGGTTGATCCCGGCTATGAGAGATGATCAGCTTGTATATGTATCATATTTTCCTATCAAATATAAAAAAAATTAAATAATTATTAGAAAATTAAATTAGATCATAACAAATAGTATTCTAAAATTTTGTTAATAAAAATTGCAATATATACTCACATAATTACACTGAGCCTGAGATGAGATCCACTCATGTGTTTTCTCATTATAGTGAGTTTCTTTGTACAACTCTGCTAGATCAGGTAGCATCTTCTTTTCTCGTGCCTAATTCGATAGGCCAAATATTCAATAAATAAAGCTAAGAATCTAATATAATTCTGAAAGTGCAAGGATACGTACCAGTTTTTCTACTCTAATAGGGATTGACCTAGAACCACATCTATGTTTTGTATACATCCTTTCTCTGTTCGCGATGTTGGCCTTTGATTGTTCCTATAAGGAAGAATGACCAATATAACAATAAAATGTATTATTCGTAAGACAAATATGTTGGCTTTTGATTGTTCTTGTAAGGAATAATGAACCAATATAACAATGAAATGTATCACTAGTAAAACAAATTTAATGCTTGATAATAAAGAAATTGCATTGTTCCTCTCTATCATTTTCCTATATATCATTTCAACTTAAAAGATATTTCAAATTATTTACTAGTTTCATTCAATTATTTGAAAAATATATTAGAGTACTTGTTGAGATTTCATCATAAGATGATTTTTCTGGGTGAAAAAAGAAAAACGAGTAATTTACACCGTTCACAAATAGGGGGCATATAAGCATGGGCAAGATAGATTGTGAAAATATCCATTTACATTTCACAAGATATGGAACAATTACTGATACCAAACTCATAACCCTTTCTTTCTTCCGCAACTCTATCAAATCTAAAGTTCTGTCTCAATACCCTATATTAGTTACTTAGCTAGTTGCTTACCATTATCATGAAACTTCAGACCAAACCCAAGAACAAACAGAAAATTAATACAATCATAGAAACTGAAATCTTAGTTCTTTAGTCTATGATGTGAAAGATGCACTTTAAGGAACCATAAATTAATCTCCTATTATGCAAGCCTTCCAATCCATGTTTAATAGTTTCCCTTTCTCATTTTTCCACTTATTTGGTTTTTATTATGTTCCACTTACATGCCTAGAAGATAAAGGGAAAAGAATACATATGGAATTTCACAGCAAATTGATTGTGTTCTTTCTAGTTGTTTTAGAATCTCTCCCTATTCTAATCAAATTCTTTCTTCGCTAATATAATAAAAAAGATGAAAATGTTTTTTTTTTTTTTTTTTTTTTTTTAAATCTCTCCCTATTCTAATCAAATTCTTTCTTCGCTGATATAATAAAAAAAATGAAAATGTTACCAAAAATTCTTTAGTGTTCCACTTTTTATCAATAAGATCTATCCACTTAGTGGGATTAACATTCTTCGGTGGGTGGTTTTTTGCATACTCCTCCCCTTTAGCCTCCTTCAGCTCCATGAATTGTTTGTGCAGCCTATAAGTATGGTTACTCAATCTCCATCCAAATTTTATGTTCATTGTCTTCTCTATATCAACAGGGTCTCCTTGTAAATCAAATTGATCCTGCAAAAAATAGATAAGTCATAGATAATTCTTATAAAAAATAAAATAATTACAATAAATAATTAAGATTTCTAACCTATTATAAAAATGAGTAAAATGTCCTATAATAGAGTAGACAACGAACTTACATTCAAGCGATTGAAACATCGCCTCCTTAACGGAGGTATCAACATACTTCCACCTACAAACACTTGGATCTGGTAAACGAGTTCGCACTTCTACACCAATCTTTGAGGTTAGTTTTGAGGCATAGTCCTTTACCGGTGCACAAAATTCTGGAGGGATAGGCACGTTAAGTTTTCCATCTCTATCAACAAGGCCTTGAACCTCTTTGCCTCGAGTCAGGCCATGAACACGCTTAGCAACTGATATTGTGAAGCCATAATATTGAAATAGTATGTGGACAAATTTAATTAAGATCTCAAATCAATGTAAATAAAGAGTGTGTCTTACCAATAGTATTACTAGCAATCACCTCAAGTTGAGGCTCCACATTGAGAGGTGGTGGCAGATGGCTAGCTACCTCAGGACGTGAAGAGGTATCCCCCTCTTCTGATGCATGGGTCAATGCCTCATGATGAGATTGTGAACGGGCTCTCGATGGTATCTCTAACAGCTGAATAACATAATAAAATATGAATATATGTAGAAAGATATACATGCCTATGTGTGTATGAATTGAAAGTAACAAGAAAGAATATATTTCACAATGCATAAATGTATAGTACCTCATGCTCAAACAAATCATAGGATTCAGTGTCACTGCCATCTTCAGCCTCTGATGGTCGATAATCATCGTCATTTTCCTCAATTGGTATTTGTTTTTCCTTCCTCAATTTCTTATGTTGAACCACAGCCTTCAAACAAGTTGTTATATTCTTCACTCCTAGAGCATTCATTCTCTCATGGTTTTTATTTATATTCTTCATTCTTTGTTTCTCATAGTTCGTTACCTTCTTAGTTGCAGTACTTGGTTTGGTCAACTGTTTTTTTTGTAGCGTCCATTTTGCCCAACTATAAAGCATAATTGAACATTTTTTTGGTGGATACACATAATTGAACATTAGATGTAAAGAAAAGATAATTATATATTTCTATACATAAAGCATAAAGCAACAACAAGTGGATTTCTCAACAAGTGGATTTGTCATATAGGCTCTAAATCATCGAAGAAAGAGAGAAGAGCGGGAAAGTTGTATACATATATGTATCTATATTGTATATTTATGCATTATATACATTTATTTGACTATATCTGGTCACAAGAGTGACTTGGGTTTAGTGGTTTGGCTCAGTGGTTGAGGGACCAAGGGACAAAGCCTAAGGTCAGTGGTTCAAAACCCCGTATCCCTGCATTCGTGTTTTATTTCCTTTTTGCGTGTTTTGTTTACGCGCGATGACGTTAGCTAACAGAATATTCCGTCATAGTAACGGCATATGCTCACTGATGTCCGTAGACAGAATATTCCTTGTCAGTAACGGCGTGTTCTGCAAATGTGTCTGTGTATCTTTTGCTCGTATTTGTCCCTTGGTGAAAATGTTATGCATTAAGTGATGGAGATAGTTCGTTGAAGTTGGATTATCACCAATAAGGTATGGTGTCTTAGTATTTTGAGGAGACGTTTTGTCAAAATTTGTGTTACGCTTAAGGGATTAGATCCTATTTTTGTTACTTTAGGGTATTGATGTGGATAGAAGAATCACTTGATGGTTTATACTAGTAAGGGTTTTTATAACTAATTGTGGTGCAAAAGTAATGGTTTAGTTCGTTACCGGTGTGACTCGTTGAGACTCATGTAGTAGTCGAAGAATTTTTATTGATGCATTGGTAAGTACCTGAGATAGTTTGTGGGTGACTGTAGAATGTATTACATTACTTGATTTAATTTCGAGGATGAAATTTCTTTAAGGAGGGTAGGTTATAATGACTCAAAAAAATAAAAATAAAAAAATAAATAAAGTAAACAAAAGAAGAGAATACATGCATGATGATGTTTCGATGGTGGAAATAGAATAAACAAAAGATGGAATATAGATTATGATGATTTGGGGGAGCTCACAGATGGGCATTGATCAAAAGGAAATTGAGTGATTGACATAAAGAATCTCTAAAAGAAAAAGAGATAGTCATAATAATAAATAAATAAATAAAAAGGTTAGAAAGAGGGAGAGATACACACATGGGGAGACAAGGGTCAGTATTGTTTTAAAGTTTTAAAAAAAAAGATAAAGAAGAAAGAAAAGAGCAACACACAACACCCACATTACACTGAACCCTTGCAAAACCACTAATCAGCCCCCCTGTTTCTACAAAACCTTGGCTATTAGATACCTCAGTAGATAGGAAAACTGATTACACCCTTCAATTTCTAGTTACAAATGTTCCTATCTACAGCATTGCTAGTGGTAAAGTTTTCCTATTACTTCGTAGAATTTGGTATTTCTGTAAATTGTTGGTTTGTTGCTTTATTGACCTTTTCTATTACATTTAATTTAGATGTTACTGGAGGAGGATTGAGTTTGACATTTAGGCGCTGGGCTACTAAAAAGACAGCAGGATCCACAAAGAATGGGCGAGACTTGAAACCAAAGAATCTTGGGGTGAAGAAGTTTGGTGGAGAGGTAAGTCAAATACTGATATCATATTTTTCCTATTCGTATAAACCTTTATCACGTCATTAAGTATATTCTCATCATTGTGCAGAGAGTGATTCTTGGAAATATCATTGTTCGACAAAGAGGAACCCGCTTCCAACCAGGAAACTATATCAAAATGGGGAAGGATCACACCCTCTATGCTATGAAGGAAGGTTGTGTCAAGTTTGAACGGCATAAGTTGAGTGGACGAAAGTGGGTGCGTGTTGAGCCCAAGGAAGGCCATCTGCTCCACCCTGCCTACTCAAGTGTTGACGCAATTCCTAAGCAGAAGACCACTGCTTAGGTATCTACTTTTTTGTGTTATCATGTAATGTTAAATATTTGATGCTCTACTTTAGTGGCCTGAGCTTGTACAACTCATGCTGCATCTGAATTTTTGTAGGCAAATTGTGGTACTCATCTATTGGACTAAAAAAAATGGTTACCTTGGCATGTCATATTGATCAAAGAGAGATGTTTGCATTTATCTTTTCCCTGGCAATAGTCAGAATAGGAAGGTTCTGCAGGGGTCGTAAATTGAAGTGCTTTGGATTTTTGCGTGTTTTGCATTTATCTTTTCCCATTTTGCTTGATATATAGTATAGACTAGCCTATCACCCGTGCTATGCACGGGATAATTATGAATATTTATATTTATTTTAGATTTTTTTTAATATATAAATTATGTTTTTTAAGATTAATTGAAAAAAAATTAATAAAAGCTGATCAGGAGATTTTGACTAAATCAATAAATGTTGAGTTTTTTTTTTTAAAAAAATAAAAAATTTAGAAAATTTAGATTGGGATATTGAAGCTCCTACAGGCCTTGGGGGTTAAAAACCCCATTTTACTTAATATATAGTATAGATAGATAATAGCCTATCACCCGTGCTATGCACGAGATAATTATAGACATTCATATTTGTTTTAGTTTTTTTTTAATACATAAATTATGTTTTTTAGGATTTTTTATAAAAATAATTTAACAATCTCATCCCTAATCATAATGTATGAGAGAAGTTGAAAAGGGTACTGCAATAATTATGCACAGATTGTATCTATAATTATTTGTATGAGGGGATTTTAAATGTTGATCATGGGATTTTAACCAAATCAATAAATGCAGGCATGTGGAAAGACATGTGGATTGGAAAAAGTTAATAAATGCTGATCAGGAGATTTTGACCAAATCAATAAATACTGAGTTATTTTTTTTTAAATAAAAAATTTAGAAAATTAAGATTTGGGAGATTGGAGCTCCCACAAGGCTTGGGGGTTAGAAAAAAAATCAAAAAATTAGAAAATGAGGATTAGGATATTGGAGCTCTCACAAGGCCTATGAGTTAAAAACCCCTTTTTGCTTAATATATAGTATAGATAGTGTACGAGCAAGAAATAATCTTCTCGTATAATCCTGTTGATCAAGTCTGCGCTCCTCCAAACGTCGTCGTTTTACTCCCTGAAAACACAAACGTGAGCTAGCCGACGGGTGTGTGCCAGATACCTCTCCGATGCCTAAATCAGCAAAATAGACAAATAGACAAAAGCTCTGTGTATTAGAGAATCAAAGTTGTGTTACCTCTCCATAGGTGATGTTGTGAGCTCTTATAGGTTCCGCATGGCACAATCCTAGTAGGACTCTTATTCCTCCGCGTAGAGTCCTCCTAAGAGTCACACCCCTGAAAGATAATGCTTATGTTTCAACACTCTCCTCACTACTTAAACCAAGTGAGATGGTTTTACTTCGGCAGTATGACAAAACGACCAGGATAAAACAGCCATGCTAAACTGGCTGAAATGACCGAGCTCTAGCTAGCTCGGTTCTTTCCTCTGTTACTTATACTTCGGTTTCACCTGTTGAGACCGTGTTATCCATGGTGTGCCTAGACCGAGCTATTCAACAGCAAGGTCCTGAGAAAAGGCCCAAAATACCTCGGCTCAATATGGTTTGACCGAACTAACTGTCGCCGCTTTGATCATGCCGACCAAGCTAACTACAAAGCTCTTTTGGACCGGGCTAACTTCAAGGCCCTTTTACTCAGTCCTTACTATGGCCCACAGAATGGCCCATTACCCAGTTCGACCCAATTTACATATAAATTACCCTCTCAGATAGATATAGATATAGATATAGATATAGATATAGATATGGATATAGATATAGATATGGCACATACCATTTATATGACACAAGGACCAAAGTACCGGGACAACTGCTGCAATTTGCCCCCATCTAAATTAAAGGGATTTAAAAAGTAAATATATATATATATAATATTAAAAAACATTCACTAAAAAAATATAGAATAAATATTAAAAATTAATTATTGAAAACTCCATACTAAACAAGGTAATGTTTTCTATTAATTTTGAAAATTAAAAAATTATTATTAATTTTTCCTCTATTTTTTTTCTCACAAAAAAAAAATAGTTACATTAATTATCTTTTTTTTATTTTATTTTATGTGGAGAGGGGTTTTGACCTGCGATTTTTCTAAAATGGGTGTTCTAGACGAAAAGGGTAGAGTTGGTTCAGACAATAAGAAAAAGTGTTTATGCAAGAGGCGCTTTCACTATAAGCAAGAATAGTCGGTTTTGCATAAGGTGCCTTCTTGGATAATAGCTTCAATACTAGCATGCACGAAGGGCTTAAGTGTGAGACATATGAGAGGAGCTTTAGTGCGAAAATAGAAGAAAAATGGTTTACAGAGTGTCTTCTTGCTTCACGACTTCAATACTTGTGAGAGAGGAGTAGGCTCAAGTGCGACAGAGAAATGAGGGCTTGCAGAAAGTGTCTTATTGGGTCACGACTTGAGTGTCCGTGCACATGAAAATGAGTGATAAGGGTCAGAGTGTGTCTCTTGGGGTCACGGTTTCAGTGCTCCGAAACACAAAACCATAGCATATTAATAAAGAGAAATAATTAGTGACATAGAATTTATTAGTGGTGACGAAATATTTTTATCTTACACAACATAACCTTATGAGACGAAAAATATATTCATCGCGCAATCAATCAGAATTTATTAGTGACGAAATATTTTAATCTTCCACAACTTATTCTTCCAAAACAAATATATATTTGTCGCCCATTTAATAGAAAGGTGAAACGACATCGTTTGCATGATGGAGTGTTTATTGGTAACGAAATATTTTCGTCTTCCATAACTTATCATTCCTAGAAAAAATATATTTGTCGCCTAATAAATGGAAATATGCGACGACATCGTTTAATAGGTAGGGAATTTATTGGTGACGAATTACGTTCGTCGCAAAAAATATATATATTTTGTGACAAAAAATGTTCGTCTTCAATGAGCTAAAATAATTCGTGCCAATGCAAATGAAATTGGCACCTGAATTTTGGAGACGAAATTTTTTTTTGTCTCCTATACGTTTGAGAAAAATTAAAACAAATGACAAAATTAATATTTTGTCATCTTTGGGTTAAATTTTAATACAAAAAATAAAAATAAAAATTTGTCATCAAATTTTGTCATAATAGTCTAGATTTCTTATATTTTGTTTCCTTGTTTAATTATTATTATTATTATTTTCTTTTTGTGGAGAGGGGTTTACTGTGAGAAAGAATAGTAGCTTTGCACAAAATGTCTTCTTGGATAATAATGTTTGCATATACAAACGGCTTAAATGTGAGAGAGAATAGAGGAGCTTCAGTGCGAAATAGAAGAGATGGTTTATAAAGATTGTTTTCTCGAGTCACAGCTTCAATGCTTGTGAGAAAGGAGACTCAAGTGCGAGAGAAAAATGAAGGTTTGTAGAGGGTGTCTTTTCGGGTCATGATTTTAGTATTTGTGTGTGTGTGAAAGTAAGTGATTAAGGTGAGAGTGCCTCTTAGTTTTTGACGACATTTTAATAAAGAGAAATAATTAGTGATAAAATATTTTCGTCTCAAACTCATATGTTCGTTGCCTAACAAAAATACAAAAATAACGTTGTGTGGGGATGGAGAATTTATTGGCGATGAAATATTTTCGTCTCCTTCAACTTAACCTTATGAGACGAAAATATATTCGTCGCGCAATCAATCAAAATGCAACACGACACATGGAGAATTTATTAGTGACGAAATATTTTCGTCTTCCAAAACATATCCTTCTAAGACAAAAGTATATTTGTTACCTAATTAATAGAAAGATAAAATGAGCATGAAGAGTTTATTGGTGACGAAATATTTTCGTCTCCCATAACTTATCCTTCCCAGACAAAAAATATATTTGTCACCAAATAAATAAGAAAATGAAACGATATCGTCTTATAAGTTTGGAATTTATTGGTGACGAATTCTTTTTGTCACAAAAATCTTTAAATTTTGTGACAAAAATGTTCGTCTCCAATGAGCTAAAATAATTGGCGCCAACAAGAAAAAAAATTGGCGCCTCTTTTTTTTTTTTCCTAACGAATTTATTTTTTCGTCTCCTATAGTTTTGAGAAGAATTAAAAGAAACGACAAAAGTAAGATTTGGTCATGTTTGGGATACGTTCTAAAACGAAAATAAACTTTATCACCAAATTTTAAAAATTAATTATTGAAAACTCCATACTAAACAAGGTAATGTTTTCTATTAATTTTGAAAATTACAAATTTTTTGTTATTTGTTTCTCTGTATTTTTTCTCACAAAAAAAAAATAAAAATAGCTACATTAATTATCTTCTTTTTTTTTTTGGTGGAGAGATTTTGACCTTCGATTTTTCTGAAATGAGTGTTCTAGACGAAAATGGTAGAGTTGGTTCAAACAATAAGAAAAAGTGCTTGCGTGCAAGAGGGCCTTCACTGTGAGAAAGAATATTGGGTTTGCATAGGGTGCCTTCTTGGATAATTGCTTCAATGTTGGCATGCACGAAGGGTGAGACAGAAGAGAAGGGCTTTAGTGCGAAATAGAAGAAATGGTTTGCAGAGTGTCTTCTTGAGTCACGACTTCAATACTTGTGAGAGAGGAGTAGACTCAAGTGCGAGAGGGAAATGAGGGTTTGTAGAAAGTGTCTTCTTGGGTCACGACTTCAAGGTCCGTGTACATGAAAATGAGTGATAAGCGTCAGAGTGTATCTCTTGGGGTCATAGTTTCAATGCTTCAAAACACAAAACCACGCCATTTTAATAAAGAAAAATAATTAGTGATAAAATATTTTTGTATCCTTAAATACCAGAACAAAGAATTTATTATTGGTGATAAAACATTTTTGTCTTTCACAACTTAACCTTATAAGATGAAAAATATATTCGTCACGCAATCAATTAGAATTTATTACTGACGAAATATTTTCGTCTCCCATAACTTATTCTTCCGAGACAAAAATATATTTGTCGCCTATTTAATAGAAAGATGAAATGACATTGTCTGCATGATGGAGTGTTTATAGGTGACGAAATATTTTCGTCTTCCATAACTTATCCTTCACAAACAAAAATATATTTGTTGCATAATAAATGGAAATATGCAACGACATCGTTTAATAGGTATGGAATTTATTGACAACGAATTATGTTCGTCACAAAAAAAAATTATATTTTGTGACAAAAATGTTTGTCTCCAATGAGCTAAAATAATTCGCGCCAATGCAAATGAAATTTGCGCCTCATTTTTGCAGACGAAATTTTGTTTTCGTCTCCTATACTTTTGAGAAAAATTAAAACAAACGACAAAATTAACATTTCGTCATCTTTGGGTTAAATTTTAAGACAAAAAAAAATTCCGTCACCAAATTTTGTCACAATAACTTAGATTTCTTGTAGTGGAAATATGGAAGTTGTTATCTCTTTTTATGCTGGAAAGCAATTTTCAGATGATGCTAGTTATAACTTCAAAGATTACTTGAAGGCATAATCAAAATAATCACTTTTGGACATAATCAATACCATTTTAGAGTATAACAAAATAGGCTGATCATTTTAATTTGATCATAGACAGATAATAGATCTTATGGCCATTTCAAATTATAATTAACACTACTTTTTAACATAACAAACACGACATAAGTGACATAATTACACACTTTTAAGCCTATATAACATATTCATGCACCATGATTAGTTATTTTCTTAGGCCTAAACTTAACAAAATGACATGTAGATATAATATGGTAGAGAAAAAACAAATAGTAGTATGATTAAACGTATAAATTACTTTGGTCCATGGTCTTCCCTAACATTACATTTGTACAAATGTATCACTTTCTAAATTGAACCATTAACAAATGGAAATATGGAAGTTGTTATCTCCTTTTATGATTGAAAGCAATTTTCAGATGATGCTAGTGAGAAGGGTTAAGGCTATTGAGTCATGGTCAACCCCCCAGAAGGGCCTGGACCAACCACCCACCCACCCATAAAAAACTTGAGCCCTATACCCCACCCTTACACCACCATGGTAGACTTCAATCATTGAAGTCAACTTTGGGGACAGCCTAAACTAATAAATACAAAAAATCCTAACAACCTATATGTCATCATGAGCCGATTATCATCATTCATCAATTGTAAGAATTATTAAATAAGACACTATTCTCTATGTTTGGTTATGATTTTTAGAATTTATTTTTTACGAAATTGAAATTTTTTATTTTTTTTTATTTTTTAATTTTTATTAATTTTTTAAAATATTTTAAATAATTTTTTAATTTTTAGATATATCTAATGTAACATAAATACACTTAAAAACTATAATTTTTTTGTCAAAAATCTTTAAAAAATTAACTAAATACCAAAAAAAAAAAAAGGATTATGAAATTCAATACATTTTTTGTATTCTTGTGTATTTATTAAAATTTTAAAATATTTTAATTTTTAAATACATCTAAGTAAGGTGTATCTAAAAATATAAAAAAATTACTTAAAATTTTAAAAATATTCACTAAAAATAAAAAAATACGAAATACGAAAAACAAAAAACAAAAACTCATTTTCCAAAAAATTGAATTCAGAAAATTGAAACTAAACAAACTGATTATTTTTGTACTCCTCATTTGTAATTGCACTTTTTTTTTTATTTTTTTATTTCTTCTTGCTTTGTTAAATATAAAAAGGGAAATTTCAATGCATTGTAGCTTTTAAAAAAAAATTACACGAGTAGTCAATTTTATACATATTAATAATTAAAATTATAAATTTTTCCATAAATGTGTAATAATTTTTTGATAATACCACTGTGTGGTAATTTCCCCAATATAAAAAGAACAATTATTTTCTTCCTTTAATTTTTAATAAATTATATCAATTTTCTCTTAGGTTTAAAAAATTACAACAAACTTTATAAGTTTATATAGGGACTGTTTGGTATGACTTATATGAATTGCTTATAATTTTTTTTTTTTTTAAATTTTTGGAATCTATAGCAGATTGTTTAGTATAACTTCTGCTTACAATTTATTAGGTACAAATATATTAAATAATTTTTTTTAAAAAATATTACCTAAAAGTTTGAAATTATTAATTAAAATTTTGCTTGTAATAAACTGAACCAAATAGATCCATAGTTACACTCTTCAAATTTAACACTTTATCCTCTTTCTCCAGTCATTTGTTAGTTATATAAATAAAAAATAATGTCATATATTTAATACTAAAATTTATACTTTACCTTTAATTATTTTTGTGTTCACATACCACCTGCATTAGTTTCAATTGTTTTACTCATGGAATTCGGTGTAATTATATCAAATTTGTAAAACTTGTTATATTTATTCCATACTTTATGTGAAGCCAATATAATTTACTATCTTTTTTTTAATATTAAAGCATCTTTGGTTAGTTAAGTGTATGACTGGAGTTGTGATAACCACAGCATCATCCATACTTCATACATATATATATGTATATATATATATTCCTAACTCTATGTACATGCATCTTGCGCCGGTTCATATATAATATCATGCCGAACAACATAGAATTATCTTCCACTTATTTTCTATTTCTTTAAATAATCTCCACAAATCTCTTATTGAGAACACTAACATTGTGTTTGATTGAAAGATTTGATGAGAGATTTAAAAAAGAAAAGAAAAAAGGTAGGTGAAATATAAATAAAATATATTTATGTTTCACATAGTTTCACACACTTTTTTTTTTCTTTCCCTTTCCAAATCCCTCCTTAAATCCTCTAAAACACAGAGTAAAACATAAAGAAAAAGGTGAAAAAGGTAATCCAAAATAATTTGTAGACGCTAAATAGTAGAACTTACCATGATTATCTTTGTATCTATTTCTCACTTGTATTAGACTTGTTTGTTTTATCTTATTATAAAACTTATCAATGTAATTATTGTTGGAAATGGTAGAAAAATTCTAGGTAAAATCAGAATTTTTTCTTAAGTTTGGTCTAATTTTTTAGGTGGGTCCCGAGCGCCGATTTACTCGGGTCAAAGTGGTAACGCGTTCTATGCCGCGTTGTGATTCACGTGGTATATTTGGTTGCTCTAAACCATTACCGAGTGAATGGAAAATTGAAGCCAAATTGTGCTCCATGGAAATGGAGTTATGGTGGAAATTCCTTAAGGTTGTAAATTGGCTTGTCCCACATTGATTTGGTGGGAAGTTTTGAAAGGGTTTATAAGACATGGGTTTGGTACTTGTGGTGAGCCCCAAGGGGGCCTGGGCTTGGGCACAGGTGCGTGGTGTGCGGTTGGGTTGGGCTTGTTCGGCCTAATACTAATTTTTTTAGGTCAAAAACATTTTAATTTAATTTTATTTTTGGTAAAATAAAATCCAGAATTCAAATTAAACTGATTTGAATTTTCTGTACATCCAAACAGGGCCCTTCCCGTTTTCAAACAGAAATAAACTAGTTTGGAATTAGTGCACACCCAAACAGGGCACTTCCCGTTTTTTTGCTATCTGTTTGAATTATTAACACATTCAAATCTGTTTGAATTCAAAACCAACAGGTATCATACCTGTTCAATTTAAAACCAAGAGCCACCTTTACATCTATAAATAGGACCACCCTCATTTGATGTTATTGATTCAGAAATTTCGTATTTCACCTCTGCTTATTCTATTCTTCATTTTGTTGCATTTTATTTCTGAAAGAAAGAGTGTAAACACTTAGTGTGTTCGTATGAAAACAGATGGTTCAATTGAACAAGTATAAAGCAAGACTTGTTGTTAAAGGTTACAGACAAAAGGAAGTCGGGACTATTTTGACACTATATTCCCCTGTGACAAGAATAACATCCATTCGCATGCTTATTTCTATAGCAGCGTTGTTTAATTTAGAAATACATCAAATGGATGTTAAGACAGCTTTCTTAAAGTGATCTAAATGAAGAGATCTATATGGAACACACCAAGGGTTTGTAGTATCAGGGCAAGAAAAGAAAGTTTGTCGACTTGTAAAATCCCTTTATGGATTAAAACAAGCACCTAAGCAATGGCATGAAAATTGATCATGCAATGCTTACTAATGGTTTAAGATAACGAATGTGACAAATGCGTCTATGTTAAAAACCTGACCAAGGATATGTCATAGTTTGTCTTTATGTGGATGACATGCTTATCATGGAAGCAGTCAAAACATGATCAAATCAACTAAGCAGATGCTTAACAAAAGATTTGATATGAAAGATATGGGGTGCGCAGATGTTATATTAGGAATGAAAATTACTAAAAATCTGACGGATATGCATTATTCTCAATCTCATTATATTGAGAAAATTCTTGTAAATTTATCAAGGATGATTGAATTTAGCTAGAACACCTGTAGACTCATCTTTATTTATCGAAAAATAAAGGTGATGCAGTGTCTCAGTTAAAATACTCCCAAATCATTGGAAGCCTAATGTACCTAATGAATTGTACTCGTCCTGATATAGCTTATGCTATCAGTAAATTGAGTAGGTACACTAGTAATCCTGGAGAAGACCATTGGAAAGGATCATTCGGGTTCTTAGATATCTAAGATTACCGTTGATCTTGGTTTGAACTTTACTCGATATCCAGCAGTACTGAAGGTTATTGTGATGCAAATTGGATATCGGATACTAAAGATTCAAAATCCACTAGTGGATATGTCTTTACTCTAGGAGGCGCTGCTTGTTTCTTGGAAGTCCACGAAACAAACATGCATCGCACGATCCACAATGGAATCCGAGTTCATTGCTTTGGACAAAGCAGGGAAGAAGCAGAATGGCTTCGTCACTTCTTAGAAGACATTCCAATGTGGCCAAAACCTGTGCCAGCTATTTGCATTCATTGTGATAGTCAATCTGCAATAGGCAGGGCACAATCATATGTATAATGGTAAGTCACGACATATTCGTCGTCGACATAATACCGTAAGGCAATTGTTGTCAAACGGAATAATCTCAATAGATTATATAAAATCTAAAGAGAATATTGCGGATCCGTTAACAAAAGGTTTGACAAAAAGAGCTAGTGTATAGTTCATCGAAGGGGATGGATTAAGCCTATTACATAAGAGTCGTCATAATGGTAACCCTACTTATAGACTGGAGATCCCAAGAACTAAGTTCAAAGGGACAACTAAGTTATGTATGGCTCACCAGAAATCACCAAGGGATTAAAATTCCTACCCATTCCTATGGTGAGAGTATATCTGCAACATATGTTGTATGCAGGGGTATAAGGATAAGCTTTGCTTTTAATGATTACTTATATCTGATTAAGATAAAATCAAGACGAGTATAAGGAGATACTCACAATAAGAATCACCTATATGAGTGTTTGAACTGGGGCCGTTCTATAGAATGAAAAGGCTAAATTCTCTAGAAACACTTATGAAAACAGGCGCGTTTCAAGGCCAAAATGAACACAACATGAGAACCACGATGTGTTAGAAGATATTTTTGTGAAATCTATTGTCTTGCTTACACAAACGGCTGAACAATTCAAGGCATCGCGTCCATTGGTTAGCCAGTAAGTCCGATAGGTTATCACTAGGGAAGGTTCAAGGCCGAAAACTACCTATCCTGATGCAAGATATTTTCGACTTATACTCTTTCGTTAAAGTCTGCATATTGTTGCATTTCCGTTGTCATCAAATTCCATTCATGTGGGGGACTCTTAATTTGGCCCGGTTTCTCCATGAAGAGGCTCCAGCACTTAAAGAGGGTGAAAGTGATCGGCAAGTTGTTGCCGCTGTAGATGCTTGGAAACATTCAGATTTCCTGTGCAGAAACTACATCCTAAATGGCCTTGACAATATGCTGTATAATGTATACAGTCCTCTGAAAACAGCAAAAGAATTGTGGGATTCTTTGGAGAAGAAATACAAGACAGAAGATGCCGGCACGAAGAAATTTGTTGTCGGTAAATTTCTGGATTTTGTTATGGTAGACTCCCAAACGGTAATATCTTAAGTTCAAAGTTTTCAAATAATTTTGCATGATATTCATTCAGAAGGTATGTCTCTTAGCGAGTCATTCCAAGTCGCTGCTTTAGTGGAAAAGTTACCACCGGCTTGGGAAGATTTCAAAAATTATTTAAAACATAAACGCAAAGAGATGATTATGGATGAATTGATTGTAAGATTAAGAATTGAAGAAGATAACCGAAAGGCTGAAAAGAGGAATGGGAAAAATCCCATTGAGTCCAAGGCTAATGTGGTTGAACAAGTTTGTAAACCACATAACAAAAAGAGGAAGTTTACTGGAGATGGTCCTAAACAAGGCGACAACAATGGCAACAAGAATTTCAAAGGAAAATGCTATAATTATGGCAAGACTAGACATCGAGCTTCTGACTGCCGCCGCCCTAAGAAGGATCATGGAAGTACAAGTAAGAAGACCACAAATCAGGCCAATGTAACAGAATTGGATTACATCTCTGACGAAGTGAATGGCATCAACCTCTCTGCTGTGGTGTCTGAGTCTAACTTGGTTGGAAATCCCAAATAGTGGTGGGTTGACACTGGAGCAACTCGTCACATTTGTGCGGACAAAAAGATGTTCACTACCTACAATGAGGCTGCAAATGGTGAACAACTTTTCATGGGAAATTCTTCTACTTCTACTGTGGCTGGACAAGAAAAAGTTATCTTGAAGATGACATCAAGGAAAGAACTGACCCTCAACAACGTACAGCATGTACTTGACATCCGGAAGAATTTAGTTTCTGGTTCTTTGTTAAGTAAAAATGGATTTAGGCTTGTCTTTGAGTCTGATAAATTTGTATTAACAAAGAGTGGTATGTATGTTGGTAAGGGATACATGAGTGATGGTCTCTTTAAGTTGAATGTAATGACAGTTGTACCGAAAGTTGCTATGAATAAGAATAACACATCTTTTGTTTATATTCTTGAGTCAAATTTATGGCATGGTAGATTAGGACATGTGAATTTTGATGCTTTGCGTAGATTAATTGGTTTAGATTATATACCAAAGTTTGAAATTAATCCTAATCATAAATGTGAAATTTGTGTAGAAGCGAAACTAACTAAGGCTCCATTTAAATCGGTTAAAAGAAAAACCGAACCTCTAGAATTAATTCATACTGATGTATGTGATTTAAAATTTATTCAAACTAGAGGAGGCAAAAAGTGTTTCATAACATTTATCGATGATTACACAAGATATTGTTATGTTTATTTACTTAGAAGTAAAGATGAAGCCTTAGAAATGTTTAAACTCTACAAAACAGAAGTTGAAAATCAACCTGGTAAAACCATTAAAACAGTTAGAAGTGATAGGGGTGGTGAATATGATGCACCATTAAATGAATTTTGTGCACAACATGGCATTATTCACCAAACTACAGCCCCTTATTCTCCACAGCAAAATGGAATTGCTGAAAGGAAGAATAGAACTCTCAAAGAAATGATGAATGCCATGTTACTAAGTTCAGGTTTACCACAGAACTTGTGAGGGGAAGCAATATTGTCTGCTAATTATGTTCTTAATAGAATACCCCACAAGAAAACTAACAGCACTCCTTATGAATTGTGGAAAGGTTGATCGCCTTCCTACAAATACTTAAAAGTGTGGGGGTGTTTCGCAAAATTTGAAGTTCCTGTTCCTAAAAAGACTAAGATTGGACCAAAAACAGTAGACTGTGTGTTTATTGGTTATGCTTAAAATAGTAGTGCATATCGGTTTCTGACTTAGAAATCAGAAATACCTGATATAAATGTGAACACTATTATAGAGTCAAGGAATGTTGTATTTTTTGAACATGTCTTTCCTTACAAGAATGGACATGAATTAAGTTTACAGAAAAGAACTTATGATTCTACACAAAGTCTAGAGGCTAATGACAATCAAACACAAGAGACTAGTAATAGTCTCGACCAACAGGATTTAACTAATGATGAACCAAGACGAAGTAAAAGAACAAGAACATCAAAATCCTTTAGTCCAGATTTTCTGACATACTTGCTAGAAAATAAACCTCAAAGCTTTGAGGCAGCAATGACAGGTCCTGAAGCACCTTTGTGGAAAGAGGCTGTTAATAATGAAATTGAATCCATTATGCAAAATCATACTTGGGAATTGGTGGATCTTCCATTAGGTTCTAAACCTCTTGGATATAAATGGATATTCAAGAGAAAAATGAAAGCAGATGGTTCAATTGACAAGTATAAAGCAAGACTTGTTGTTAAACAGACAAAAGGAAGGTTTGGACTATTTTGACACATATTCCCTTGTGACAAGAATAATTTCCATTCGCATGCTTATTTCTATAGCAGCGTTGTTTAATTTAGAAATACATCAAATGGATGTTAAGACAGCTTTCTTAAACGGTGATCTAAATGAAGAGATCTATATGGAGCAACCCGAAGGGTTTGTAGTATCAGGGCAAGAAAAGAAAGTTTGTCGACTTGTAAAATCCCTTTATAGATTAAAACAAGCACCTCAGCAATGGCATGAAAAATTTGATCATGCAATGCTTACTAATGGGTTTAAGATAAACGAATGTGACAAATGCGTTTATGTTAAAAATGCTGACCAAGGATATGTCATAGTTTGTCTTTATATGGATGACATACTTATCATTGGAAGCAGTCAAAACATGATCAAATCAACTAAGCAGATGCTTAACAAAAGATTTGATATGAAAGATATGGGGGTCGCAGATGTTATACTAGGAATGAAAATTACTAAAACATCTGACGGATTTGCATTATCTCAATCACATTATATTGAGAAAATTCTTGGTAAATTTATCAAGGATGATATAAATTTAGCTAGAACACCTGTAGACGTCAATCTTTATTTATTGAAAAATAAAGGTGATGCAGTGTCTCAGTTAAAATACTCCAAAATCATTGGAAGCCTGATGTACCTAATGAATTGTACTCGTCCTGATATAGCTTATGCTATCAGTAAATTGAGTAGGTACACTAGTAACCCCGGAGAAGACTATTGGAAAGCGATCATTCGGGTTCTTAGATATCTAAGATTCACCCGTGATCTTGGTTTGAACTTTACTCGATATCCAGCAGTACTTGAAGGTTATTGTGATGCAAATTGGATATCGGATACTAAAGATTCAAAATCCACAAGTGGATATGTCTTTACTCTAGGAGGCACTGCTGTTTCTTAGAAATCCACGAAACAAACTTGCATCGCACGATCCACAATGGAATCCGAGTTCATTGCTTTGGACAAAGCAGGAGAAGAAGCAGAATGGCTTCGTCACTTCTTAGAAGACATTCCAATGTGGCCAAAACCTGTGCCAGCTATTTGCATTTATTGTGATAGTCAATCTGCAATAGGCAGGACACAAAATCATATGTATAATGGTAAGTCACGACATATTCGTCGTCGACATAATACCGTAAGGCAATTGTTGTCAAACGGAATAATCTCAATAGATTATATAAAATCTAAAGAGAATATTGCAGATCCGTTAACAAAAGGTTTGACAAAAGAGCTAGTGTATAATTCATCGAATGGGATGGGATTAAAGACTATTACATAAGAGTTTTCATAATGGTAACCCTACTTATATGACTGGAGATCCCAAGAACTAAGTTCAAAGGGACAACTAAGTTATGTATGGCTCACCAGAAATCACCAAGGGATTAAAAATTCCCTACCCATTCCTATGGTGAGAGTGATATCTGCAACATATGTTGTATGCAGGGGTATAAGGTTAAGCTTTGCTTTTAATGATTACTTATATCTTGATTAAGGTATAAAATCAAGACGAGTATAAGGAGATACTCACAATAAGAATCACCTATATGAGTGTTGAACTGGGGCCGGTTCTATGAGAATGAAGAGGCTAAATTCTCTAGAAACACTTATAAAAACCAAGCGCGTTCAAGGCCAAAATGAACACAACAGTGAGAACCACGATGTGTTAGAAGATATTTTGTGTGCAATCTATTGTCTTAGCTTACACAAACGGCTGAACAATTCAAGGCATCGCGTCCATTGGTTAGCCAGTAAGTCCGATAGGTTATCACTAGGGAAGGTTCAAGGCCGAAAACTACCTATCCTGATGCAAGATATTTTCGACTTATGCTCTTTCGTTAAAGTCTGCATATTGTTGTATTTCCGTTGTCATCAAATTCCATTCATGTGGGGGATTGTTGGAAATGGTAGAAACATTCTGGGTAAAACCATAATTTTTTCTCAAGTTTGGTCTATTTTTTAGGTGGGCCTCGAGCGTCGATTTACTCGGGTCAAAGTGGTAACGCGTTCTACGCCGCGTTGTGATTCACGTGGTATATTTGGTTGCTAAAAATATTACCGAGTGAATGGAAAATTGAAGCCAAAGTGTGCTCCATGGAAATGGAGTTTTAGTGGAAATTCCTTAAGGTTGTAAATTGGCTTGTCCCACATTGATTTGGTGGGAAGTTTTGAAAGGGTTTATAAGGCATGGGTTTGGTACATGGGGTGTGCCCCAAAGGGCACCCAAGTGTTTTAGAGGGAGAGGTTATGGGCAAAATGGGCTAGACTCATTAGACCCAAAAATCACCACACGCGCGCGCGGCCGCCGCCGTCCGTTCGGTCGGGCGGGCTGGGCTTGGGCGCTGGTGTGTGGTTGGGTTGGGCTTGTTCGGCCCAATACTAATTTTTTTGGGTTAAAAACATTTGAATTTAATTTTATTTTTGGTAAAATAAAATCCAGAATTCAAATTAAACTGATTTGGATTTTCTGTACATCCAAACAAGGAAACAGGGTCCTTCCCGAAATAAACCAGCCTGAACAGGGCCCTTCCTGTTTTGTTATCTATTTGATATATAACCCAACAGATTCAAATCTGTTTGAATTCAAAGCCAACAGGTTTCATACCTGTTCAATTCAAAACCAATAGCCACCTTTACATCTACAAATAGACTAGCCTCCCATTTGGATTTTAATTCCAATTTTCGTACTCCATCCTCTGCTATAAATCTCTGCATTGTGCTGCATTTATTTTCTGAAAGAAAGAGTGTAAACACTTAGTGTGTTTGTAAGACAAACAATTTGTAGTGCTGCTATTGTTTGTGGTAGATCATTTCAACCTGGGAGATAGACGTCCAAATTCTGAAAGGACCGTAGAGAGGACGAATCTGTCTTAAGGACACAGTGTCAAACACTGGACTTAATCAGAAAATAATTCGAAGAAATTAAATCAAGTAAGTTATTTAATTTATTTTCAGTGTTGTTTTTATTTATTTAATCTAATTTTTTTTATCACACTTCCAATAAAAGTGAGATCTTTTTTTTTTTGTCAAAGTGTGATCTTTAACTATTTTTGTAGTAGTGATTTTTTTTTTCTTTCCCTTTCCAAATCTCTCCTCAAATCCTCTAAAACACAGAGTAAAACATAAAGAAAAAGGTGAAAAGGTAATCCAAAATAATTTGTAGACGCTAAATAGTAGAACTTACCATGATTATCTTTGTATCTATATCTCACTTGTATTAGACTTGTTTGTTTTATCTTATTATAAAACTTATCAATGTAATTATATCAATTTTGTAAAACTTGTAATATTTTTTTTTGAACGAATTTGCTTTTGTTTTTTAATTAAAAATAAGGGCATCTAATGATGGAAGTTCTTAGCCACTGCACCGTTCACATTTCATGCACATGTTCCTTGCACTGTAACTATATATATATAATAGATCCATTCAATCATTTCTTTTCTCAAGAATAACACAAATTATTGTCCACTTATTTTCTATTTCTTTGAAGGGGCATTGTTTCTAGTTCATTAAAGTAGATTGGATGGCTCAATTAATCCGGTGGAGTTTCATATCAATAATCTAATCCTGATGACACCTATATATAGGTTATTTACAATGTATATATATATATATTAATCTGTTAAATGTAACGACATTACTATATTATATTTAGGGCAAAAAGTACTTAATCCTATGTTTTTGGACTGTTGAAAACATGCAAACACATTCCTTATAGTTTTGGACTAATCTACAATTATTACCTTTTCCTTCCAAACAAATGGCAAATGGCCTGCATGTGTCCCATTTGCATGTATTGGCTTGTTTGATAGATTTCCCTCCAAAAATGGTTTGATCAAAAAACCAAAATGGCCTTACCCTTTACTATATAAGACATTGCCATGAAATGGATGTTATACTCTACCCAAATTGAAGGAAAAAGTAGAACCATCTTTATATGAATTGTTTATTTCTATTATATTTTTATATCTTATTATATTATTTATTTCTATTATATTTTTATATCTTATTATATTATTTTTTATTTAATCAAATATTTATTTGCTTATTTTGTCTTCCACTCTATAGTGTCTTTTTTTATTTTATTTTATTTTTTTTAATTTTATTATACAATTTGTTAGGAATATTGAAATGTCTTCTGTAAACAAAATTGGAGGGGAAACACTTGATTATATTTTATTAAACTTTATTATACAATTTGTTTATAGAATCATAAGAAAATGATCTTTTCTTTAACAAATTAGTTTTATTTTCTTTTTAGAAAAATAAAAGACAGAATTCAATCAAATATGATAAATTGGATTTCTCATGACATAAATTTTTGAAACTATTTTTAATGCTAAAATATATGTGACTATTTTTTGGTTATTTTTAGTGATTTTTTTTTTGTATTAATTTTATTGAATGATTTGAGTTAATAAAAATACAAAATAATATTTGTATAGTTTAATTATTATTATCTGTATGGTTTATTACTATTTTTCTATTTATACAATTTAAGTTAACATTTGTGCAGTTTGAATATTATTATTATTATTATTATTAATTTTGTACAATTTGATTTAATATTTTTTTATTATTCTTTACATTTTTTTAGTCAATAAAAAATAATTTTTTTCTATTCAAAAAATAATTATGAATAATTGTTATTTACATTAATTTCAAACCATACAAATTATTTTAATTATGTAAGTCTTTTTAATATATTTTTTGGATTATTAATTTAAATTTTTATTAATTATGTTAAATATTAATCTTATTTAAAGATTTTGTTGATATTTTTTTTTGAATAATATTAATTTTATAAAAATTATAAAAACTGAATATATATTAAAAATTATATGTATTTTATTAAAATAAAATTGAATAAAATTTGTTTTGTTTTTAATTAAAATAGTGAGGTAGGTGAGTGATGTGATATGATATGTGTTGTAGAGAGAGAGAGAGAGAGAGAGAGGAGAGAAGGAAAGTGCATGTGTGTAACGTGTGTCAGTGTAAGGGTAAATTAGTTTTTTTTGGCATAAACATTAACAGCGTGACAATTGTAGATCAGTCCAAAATTATAGAGGAGGTGTTTGCATATTTCCAAACGTTAGGGTTGGGGTGTGGAGGAGGAGGGAGGAGGGGTTGTTTTTGAGTGCGTCAGTGTAAGGGTAAACTAGTTTTTTTTTATATAAACATTAACGGCGTGACGATTGTAGATCAATCCAAAATTATAGAAGAGGTGTCTGCATATTTCCAAACGTCAACCGTCTAAAACCATAAGGGGGTTAAGTGCTTTTTGCCTTTGTATTTATCTTCAAAAAACTAAACCGTCTATTTTCAAACTTATATTTACCATTTTTTTATACTTTGAAAAAAATTTATGAAAATAGAAGTACAATTACTAAATTAATTTAATTATGTTTCACGGATGATTTACAATAAATCATGCAAAATATGGACAAGAGACACTCCGTTTCTTTTTTGAATAAACTCTACAAATATCTTAGAGCAGCTACAATGGGTTGTTATTTGAACTGTCATAATTATATTATAGCAAGTGGGGTAGCCATTAGAGTTGCCAAATTTGGCAAAAGTTTTGACAGACTACCAAATTTTTGCAGTACTAAATCAATGACCAGATATAATTGATAGAATCCAACGGCGGTTGAACAAATAAAATGATGGTTGTGCAAAAAAAAATAACACAAACATCGTAGCAAATTTATCAAATTTTGGCAAAAGTTTTGATAGACTGCCAAATTATAGCATTAATTACTATATTAATGACTAGATATATTTTTATAGAAATCCAATGATAATTGAAAAGATAAAATGATAGTTGTGCCAAAAAATAACACAAGCATTGTAACAAAGTTTTCAAATTTTGACATTTTTATAATGTAGCAAAGGTAAAATTCGGAATTGCATATGGAGTTTGACATTTTAGTATTAAAAATGTTCTTATACGTCCTTTTCATGCTGAAAACACTGAACATAAAAAATAATAAAATAATAATAAAGAAGAAGCAGAAGAAAAGTAACAATAACTTTTTCCTTCATATTTGTATAGAATCCTAATGACCCAAAAGTGTTTTTCTAACCACCCCCCAAAAAAAAAACCAAAAAATAAAAAATAAAAATTGAAGGGATAAAAAATTAATGAAAATCGAAAGCAAAAGGTTCAAGAATCATTTACTTTCCTTTATTTGACACCCTTTTGGGTTTTCATCTGAGGGATTGGATGAGTCTTGTTTCGATAATTTGAATCGTTTATTTTGTAAAATTTTTAGTAAATATACATCATTTGTGAAAAAAATTAAGTCGTTCCGATAATCGTAACATTTTTATTTTCTCATGTTTGTTTTCGAGAAAAAAAAAAGACAAAGTATATTTTTGAAAAGAGGCCATCTATTTTTTTTTTTGAAAACATATATGTAACGCCCCGAAATAATTTGACATGAACTACCCACAACTAATCAACATTCACTCAACAATAACAATAATCTGCCCATCTTTTCATAATTAATAAAGAGTCCTTACAAAGGTTTTACATGCAGGTATACATTCATCGATACAAAACATATGAATCTATAGCATGTAAAACATCCATTCTCAAAACAATAAAATGCCCTTAAGGGCTTACATCTTTCAAGGCATAAGCCTGGTTACACAAAAAATGGTTTCTGTAACCCATACACATTAGCCCTTGGTTCAAAAGAATATCACAAAAATAAAAGAGTAAAGTACTCTTCTCAAAATATCTACGCCTTCAGTTCGGCGGGATCAACACATCTTTACCTGCACCGAAAGCCATAAGGATGAGCACATAGCCCAATAGAGAATCCTTAGCAAAGTATGTACATTTATGCATAAATTCACAATATTTTATGTAGATGCACATGTTATGCCATGCTGTTTAAAGGAAATCTCATATTATGCTATTCTTGAAAATTGCCATGCTTTCAATCAACATTTATGAAATCTCATTAATTCCCACACCTCCAATTTTAAATCATAAGGGGATGGTAAATATATCACTGGTAATCCCTAGGCTGGTGTCTGCAAGTAGGCTCAACAAGCACTACCAAACTGTCATTTTTACCGGTGCCAATCGGAAGGCTCGACACCGATCCGCGCGATTTTTTGGTCTTTCACCAAGGACACTCAGGCCATCTTATCAAATACAACTACACCCCCTATCCGGACTTACCACGTATTTACCCCCTTTAACATTCTCATAATTCTCATTACAACATAATCGTTCTCAATGTAAATGTTTTTCCAAAACTCATGCCATGATGTATAAAAATGACAAAATTTACATGAAGATATGATGCAACGATGACATTTCATAGCATTTCTTCCTTTACCTTCCTCCAATACCATCACACAATTAATTACATGTTCCACCGGTGTCAATTAACACGTAGCATTAGCCTATAATTATACATATTTCATAACATTCTAGTCATTCCATGATTATGTGAGACTTTCAATATCAACCTCCAAGTTTTTAATTCTCAAAAGTCAATGGTGTTCAATAACTACCTTCTCACAATAAATTATTTTTCCATGCCACTAGCAACAATCTTAAAAGTAAATTCTCAATTTCATAGATCAAGGAAATTATCATTTTTCTTACCAAAATGTAAACTCTACACTCACACACCCATTTAAACACAAGAAAAGATGTTTACTCCATGAATTTCTATGTTATCACAAAAAGCCCCAATTTTTAGGTTTTCACAAAATCTAATCATTTTTCATCTTCTTTATGAACTCTCTCCATACATATCAATCTCAATCTACAAGGATCCACACTTCTCAAATATTCTTTAAAAGAAAATAAGATGGGTTTTTCTTTAAGCAAAATCAACAATTTTGTGAGCCTTAGACTCCATTTTCGAAATACATAGAGGGCTTCACAAAAATCAACAAAAACTTGCATAAATACACATATAACTCAAAGGAAACCCTACCTCAAAGGTTGATGATGAAATAGAGATGAAACCCTAGCTTCAAGAGGGAGGATTCCTTCACTTTCTCCTACACCCAAGAAGCCCTAGCTTTGATATTCAAGATTAGAGGATAAGGATGGTGATCTAAACCCAAGGGATTTCAAGAATCAAGGAGTTTCTAATGTTTTGGAGATGATTTCTAGAGAGAATGGGGAGAGAAATTAGGTTTTTGAGTGAGAAAAATAATCCCCAAATGAGATACAATTCGGCCAAAAAGGGCATTTAAAAACAGGGGTCTGGACTGCCTGACTGCCGCTTGTGCGGCCTTCCCCACCGCTTGAGTGGCCCACCTTGACTGCTCGTGCGGCCCATTTTCTCCACTCGTGCGCTCTAGACAGTAGCCAAAATTCTGGGTGTCAAACTTGGCCGCTCGTGCGGCCCCTCCCATCGCTCGAGCGGTATAATTCCTCACGTGCGACCCTGGCCCAGCAGCTCAAAGTTTCAACTTCTTCCTCAACACCCCGAACTCACCCGTGCGCCCTCCGGGACAAACAAAAATTTCAACACAGGAAGAAAAATATTTGGAAACCCTTTCCGGACACTTCAATTCAACAAGAATAAAAGAGAGCGAAGCGAAGGAAAAAAAGAATAAAGAGAAAAAGAAGGTCGATCGTCACAATATACAATAAAATAAGAATGTTACAATTATTGAATTGAATTAATTATTTCATGAATGATATATACGCGAAAGACTCTACAAAATGAACACTTTGAATTATCAAAACGAAACCCGTGATGAATCCCATGAGTCTGTCAAGTAGGGGTGTACAAAAAAACTAGTGGAATCGATAAACTGATCCAATTTGGTCTAAACTGCCGGTTTGGTCTAGTTTTTTAGTTTCAGTTTTGCTTCTGGTTATGAAAATGATAGAATCGTTCAAATCTGTCCGATTCTTGGTTCCAAGGCTTTGGTTACGATTCTGAACCGAACTAAACCATGACATATTTATTTATTATGTTTTTTATATTTTTATATGTAAAAACTAAAATATAAAGAGTCTCTTATAAAATTTGAACACTAGCCTTTATTGTGAAATTTATGAACTCTAACCAACTTAACCAAATTAATTATTATTATTTTATTTACTAACATAAAATATATATTATATTTATATTTATTGTTATATAAAATTTTTAGAACCATAAAATCGAACCGAACCAAACCAATTTTTATGGTTCGGTTCCAACCCTGTTCCACAGTTTAACAGTTCGGTGATGATTCTAATTTTTCTGGAACCGATTCTTATTGTTCAGTTCTTGATTTAGTCTAATACTGGACCAATTCAATTTGTGTATATCCCTACTATGAAGTTCTCAAATTCATATTTAAATTTGAAAAAAAAAAAACTCAATCCTTCATTCTAATAATGAAATCATTAACCATTTTATATTTTTTACTCAATAAAAAGAATGGAAAAAAATAATTACTTTTAACACTGCACCATTACATTAACATAAAAAATAAAAAATAAAGTCAAATAAAATGTGAGGGCTGTACATGGAAGAAGGAAAATAAAATGTTTTGGCAACTAATTTTTTGGTATTTTTTTAGGGACAAAGCATTTTAGTGGTAACTTTAAAAAATATTATCACTATCATGGAAAAGTTTATTTAGAGGGTAATTTTTGGTGAAAATTTGGCCGAGTTATGAAATGGACTTTATGGCCCCAAAGTACGAAGGACCGGGTAAAATGGGCCGAGAAGTTACTCCGGCCCATGAGAAATAAAGTTACATCGGTCAAAAGAGATGAAGTTACTTCGGCTCAGGAATTGTAAAGCTACTTCGGTTTGGACAACTTGAGTTAGTCCGGTCTTCGAGTTATTCCGGTCATGACGTATTCTGTATAGATCGGTCAAGGCCTTGCTACTCGGTATCTCGGTCAAGGCCTTGCTACTCGGTAGCTCGGTCCCAACACATCATGGTTCATACATGGGAGAACCGAGATACGGAGTAAAAGGAAGGGCCGAACTAAGGATAGTTCGGCCTACCTTGTGGCTCAGCTTAGCCAGTTTACTTCAGTTAAATGGTAGTTCGGCCGTAGTAAAAACCATCCCACTTGGTTTAAGCAGTGGGGGGGGGTGTAAAAGGATAAGCATTATCCTTTAGGAGTATGAATCCTAGGAGGACTCTGCATGGAGAAATAAAAGTCGTACTAGGATTGTGCCACTCGAAACCTATAAAAGCTCACAAGCATCACCTTGGAGGAGGTAACATAACACAACGAATAGAAGTCCTACTAGGATTGTGCCACTCGAAACTTATAAAAGCTCACAAACATCACCTTTGGGGAGGTAACACACAACTTTGCTTTCTGAATATACAGAGCTTTGTCTATTTGTCAAGTTTGCTGACTTAGGCATCGGAGAGGTTTCCGGCACACACCCGCCGGCTAGCTCACGTTTGTGTTTTCAGGTGACAAAGCGACGTCATACGGAGAAGCGTGGACTTAGTCAACAGGATTATACGAGGAGAATTATTTCTTCCCCGTACAATTGGTGCCGTCTGTGGGAAAAATAGACAGAACAAAACCTCTTGGAGCCCCAACGACATACCTCCAGGAGGGATGCTAGGGGAAGATGGACTCACAGCCCCCGTCAATCCCATTCTCAAAGTCCCGATAGGCAAAGACGGAGGATTGACCCTCAAGCTCTGGAAGATCGCGTGAAAGAGCAAGATGAATTGATAAAGAAGATGGCAGCGGACATGGAGGCCTTGAAACACCAGATGAAGAAAAAAGAAGTGGCGACAGGAGAGGGGTGCAAAAACAAGACGCCCCCTCGCCACTCAGAAAATCGTAGTAGGAATACTACACCCTCGCAAGGAGAGAGCAGAAGCCTCAGGACAGGCGACACTCAATCCTGGTCTTCCAGAACTCGCCACTCCAGGTCTGAGAGGACGAGATCCGAAAGATCATACACTGAAGGAAGCACATATTGGCCCTCGCATTCACACCAATTGAGTAGGAAACAGACGGAATTACCCAGATCATCCGACTTACGAACCGTGCTCGAAGAAAAAGCACGATGCAAGGAGGATGCCAGGGCAAGGGATCCACATAGAGTTTCAGCCTTGCAGCGGTTGGCTCCTCGGACGCATGGAAGCGTCGAGGTTGGAATGCCAATACCGCGCCCTGCCTATGAACCGACGGACAACGCATTAGCAAGGCTGCATACTTCACCGTTTGTTTCAGCGATCGAAACGCGGCCCCTACCATCAGGCTTCCTTCAGCCGAAATTCACTACATATGAAGCGAAGACGGATCCCTACTCACACTTAAGCCATTTTCGCCAAGTCATGGCTGTATATAGGTGAAACGAGGCCTTAATGTGCATACTCTTCCCATCAAGTCTTGGCGACCTCGGCTTGACTTGGTTCGAGAAACTTCCTGAGGGCAGCATAGCCTCTTGGGCGCAATTGGCAGAAGCATTCGAACAAGGTCCGAATGAACACTAAAACCCGGTGGAGATCGACCAGCTTCTCTCCATCGACATGGGTGAAAAAGAGACCCTCATATCTTACAACAGTCGCTACTGGGAGACATTCAATCAGATAGGGACTGCCCCACCAATCTCGCCATTGCACAATATAAAAGAGGCCTTCCAGTTGGGAACAGACTGATGGACTCGATTACCATGACGCCACCCCTCACTATGGAAGCCCTGATGGAAAGAGTGCATCAGCACATCAGGGTAGAAGAGGATGGCGCACGTGCTAAAGCAAATCTAGTGCGACCGCAATACAGAAAAGAAAACCTCAGCCAAGGTCACACGGTAGACCGAATAACAGAAACGGACCGTGGCCGACGAGATAACGGAAAGACCCCGATAAGAAGATGGTTGAGAATCCGCACTGCCATAACCACGGTGTTCAAGAAACCGAATATACTGATTCTAAGTGAGATAAGGATGAGCCTTTCGTCAAGTGGCCAGCCAAGCTAGGAGAAACTCAGAAGGACTATGACGAGAGATCACGGTACACCTTCCACAAAGAAAAAAGGGCACCGCACTGAGAATTGCACACCATTGAGAAACACTTGGAGGAATTGGTGGCAGCAGGCCACTTGGATAAGTACATCGAAGGAGGAACGCAACCAGCCCCCCAGATCACAAAACCCCAACAGAATGCCAATTGACGCCCCGCCTCAAGGCGTTATCAATGTAAATACATGGAGTCTTTGAACCTGAACGTGTATGCGAGCTCAGGGGAATCAATCAAGAAGGCAGAGCACTTAGAGAGGTGTTAAGTGCCCAACCTGCCATCAAGAAGGGAAAGACAAGGCAGGCAAACGTCAATGCTTTTTCGCGATAAGGACCTGGACTCGATTATACTGTCCTCACAATGATGCTGTCAGTCACTCTCCCGAGTCAAGACTTTGAGTCAAACGGATTCTGACTTTGACCAGGGTTAGTTCATTGTGAGATCATGTACTACGACACATTTAAACAACTGAAGCTACAAACAAAGACTTGGCGGCCTGCAGTTTCTCCCCCTAATTGCATCAACTCCATGCCAGAGTGGCCCCGTCGGCAAGATAATTCTTCCAGTCAGAGCAGGAAGCGGAACAAAACAAGTTGCGAGTTCTGAGTAAATTGAAGGTCCCCTCCACTTACAACATTCATCTTGCGATCAGAACGTGCTGCCCACGCCATGTGTTCGGTGGCGTCATCACCACCAGACATTGCGGTTCCCCAACGACCCACCGGGTATAACTGTGAAAAGTTCATGCGAGACAGATCATGTCAAAACAGTGTTCGCTACGGGTAAATGGCAGCCCGCGCTGCCCAAAGGATACGTTTCATTCGTGAGAACTGAAAGCAATGAACTATTCGGAGACCGTCGGCAAAGAGGCTGATCAAGAAAAGCAAGGAGGACTTGGTGAGGTAAAAATAGATGAGAAGAACCCAGGATAAGTTCTTTTTTGCTGGCTCATCGTGCGCGGCACGAGAGAATAGATGTCTTGGAAATTCTCTGACTTCTAACATTGAAGTGTTAGCTGGACGCCCTACCGGACATGCCAGGCATTGATCCAAACTTCATCAGTCACCCAACCTCGAATGTCCAGCCCAATCCGCCAGACCAGTCATTCAGCCGCACTTGCAGATCGCGCACTTCACCATGCCGAAATAGTGCAGAAGAAGTAAGTGGTAACCTGCTGGCAAGGCGAGGAGCAATTAGAGATAGTGCACTTACCCAAGGAAATGGATCTACTAACACATCGTAGTGCCCAAAAAAGAATGCGTAAATGGCGGTCTGCATCGACTATAAAACAGTCAACAAGGCATGCCCAAAAGATAGCTTTTCCTCTACCAAGATAGAATCAACTGGCTTAAGACCTGACGCGCGGGCACCAATCGACTTATTTTTGATGCAGTACAGAGGCACCACCAAATCGCCATGCACTGAACCAGACCAGGAGGTCACAATCCTTTACAACACCAAGAGGAATACTGCATACAAGGTCATCTGCTTTGGCCTAAAGACGCAAGGGGCGACATTCCAAGGATGCCGTCACAAGATGTTTGAACCATTGTTAGGCAGAACAATGGAGGCTTACATCGACAAATGAGTGGTCAAAGCAATGGATTGAGAAATAGATCTCAGAGGACTTGGGAGAATGTTGTGAAGTTCTTGAAGAAACAAGTTGGCCTAATGGTCCAAGTGTGCTTTCAGATAGGATCTGGAAATTCCTGGGCTTCCGTGACCAACCGAGGTATAGAGGCAGACCCCTCTCAAATCAAGGCAATCCAAGATCTGGAGAGACCAAACCAGATAAAAATGCAGCATCTCACCGGCATGGCAGCTGCACTCAACCGGTTCATAAGCAGGTCGTCAGATAGACTACGACCATTTTTCATACCTTAAAAGCCAAGTTTTAGTGGGATGAAGAATGCGACCAAGCTCTGGAAAGCTTGAAGGAGTATATGTCTTCCCCACCACTGCTTGTTTACTCATACACTGGTGAAGAACTCTCTCTTATACTTGGCGGTTTTCTCTCAGCAAGCAGTAAGCGCAGTGTTGGTTCGTGCAGAAGGAATCCAACACTTGCCCATCTATATGTCAGCAAGACACTGCTAGAGCTTAAAACAAGGTATTTGCCACTGGAAAAAACTGCATTAGCCTTAATGATCCTCCAGGAAATTGGCACACTACTTTCACCCCACACCATAGTCGTCCCTCACAGCTTTTCCACTAAAAGCTTTGTTTGAGAGGGCGAACTTTTCTGGGCGAATTTTGAAGTGGGCGGTGGAGTTGGGACAATTTGATATCAAGTTCCAACCCAGAACCGCAATAAAAGCCTAATCTTTGGCGGACTTCGTCACAGAGTGTACTCCTGGAAGTCATCATATTTGCCCGGTCGACCTAACTGACACAACCGAACTAGGGACGGAAGTTGACGCCGGAATAGCGCAACCCCTAGTAGAAGGTACTCAGTCAAACTCCGAGGCAGACCAGACTAAGGACAACAAGGAAGAAACAAACAAAGGTTCACCAACAGTACAATCAGATGACGAAGGGCAGACAGCAAACATGGACCTTGAAGAAAACACCATCCTTGACCCCACGACATCATCTGGCCCCTCTACGTGCTGGAAGTTGTTCGTTGGAGAGATGTGGAAGCTCTTTTTGGATGGAGCATCCAACTGGCATGGTGTAGGGCTTGGCATAGTCCTCATCTCCCCAGATGGCCTGGTTGTAGAGCAAGCAATCAACCTTGGCTTCCCAGCATCAAACAACGAAGGGGAGTATGAAGCGCTTCTCGCCGGACTCAAATCAGCATGCTACATGAAGGCCACCGAACTAATGGTTTACAGCGACTCACAACTGGTGGTAAATCAAATTTCTGGCGACTATGAAGCGAAGGACGATAGGATGGCCAAGTACCAAGAGTTGGTCAGAACAGAGATCAAGAAATTTGAAGTAGTAAGGATAGAGCAAATCGGTAGGGAGGAAAATAGCAGAGCAGACGAACTAGCAGGTTTCGCCTCCATGGCAGATACCTCCATACCCCATCCACTACTGATCGACTACCTACCCAGACCAAGCATAGAAGACTCCGAAGCAGAAGAAGTATGTTGCACAGAACTAGGCCCCTCTTGGATGGATCCCATCATCCTGTTCTTAAAAGACGACATCCTACCAAAAGAGAAAAAAGAAGCCAACAGAATAAGAGCGAAATCACAACGATTCTGGCTCTCACCATCCTTATCATTATACAAGAAGTCATTCTCAGGACCCTACCTAAAGTGCGTACATCCCAGCAAAGGAGAAGCTTTCTTATACGAGATACATGAAGGGGTGTGCGGAAGCCATCAAGGTGGAAGATCGCTAGCTTACAGGGCCATTTCACAAGGTTACTGGTGGCCATACATGCAGGCAGACTCAGAGAAATATGTCAAGAAGTGTGAGAAATGCCAAAAATTCACACACCAAATTCACCAACCAACAAGAGAACTCCTACCATTGACCAGCCCATGGCCTTTCGCAATGTGGGGCTTGGACATAGTAGGATCACTTCCAACAGCACCCGGCAACAGGAAGTTCTTTATCGTAGCAACAGACTACTTTACAAAGTGGGTGGAAGCAGAAGCATTGGCATCAATCAAAGAAAAAGATGTGAAGAAGTTCGTTTGGCAGAATATCATCACTCGGTTTGGCATACCAAAAGCCCTAATCTCAGACAATGGAACTCAGTTCGACGGCAGAATCTTCAGAAGCTTTTGTGAAGAATACAAGATAGAGTTCTACAATTCTACACCAGC
>NW_021024834.1:1671052-1709681 GCF_004153795.1 Camellia sinensis | reverse complement strand
GAAGCAGTAATCCCACTGGAAGTTGGCCTCCCCACAATTAGAAGCGAAAATTCTGATCCAGACTTAAATGGAGAAGCCATAGCATCGGAGCTCGACCTTGCGGAAGAAATAAGAGAAAGAGCACTGGTTCACATCGCCTCATACCAACAAGAGTTATCCAGGAAATACAACAAAACAGTGCATCCAAGACAATTCAAGATCGGAGATTGGGTACTGCGCAAAGTGATGGGAAACACCTTGATACTAGGAGATGGCAAGTTAGGGCCAAACTGGGAAGGTCCTTACAAAGTGGTTGGATTAGCAGGCAAAGGGGCATACCACCTAGAAGACAAGGACGGCAAAGCAATCCCTAGGCCATGGAACACGGCCAATCTCAAGTTGTTTTATTTTTAGCTTTTTTTCTTTCAAACATGTAATTTCTTTTTTTTTCTCAATAAAACAACCAATTCTTTTTCAGCATGAGTTGTTCTTTGTAAAAGTCAGTTTTAGTAAAGATAGGAATATTGTAAATCTTTTGTCCTAAGTTAGCTAGGAAAAAAACTAACTTAGAGGTTGGCTGGAATAAACCAACACCATTCCTAAGCCTAGGATATGGATCCAGGCTGCAGGACGTTTGGTCGGAATAACCAAACAATGTTCTAAGTTAGCTGAAAAAACTAACTTAGAGGTTGGCTGAAATAAACCAAACTCTTAGTACTCTTCAGCCGAAGTAAGGGTATGGCTGAAGAGTGGTTGGCTAGAATAAACCAACTCTCAGTACTCTTCAGCCGAAGTAAGGGTATGGCTGAAGAGTGGTTGGCTCCAACTCTTAGTACTCTTCAGCCGAAGTAAGGGTATGGCTGAAAAGTGGAATAAACCAACTCTTAGTACTCTTCAGCCGAAGTAAGGGTATGGCTGAAAAGTGGAATAAACCAACTCTTAGTACTCTTCAGCCGAAGTAAGGGTATGGCTGAAAAGTGGAATAAACCAACTCTTAGTACTCTTCAGCCGAAGTAAGGGTATGGCTGAAAAGTGGAATAAACGAATAAAACCGACTCTGAGTACTCCTCAGCCGAAGTAATTATTTCGACTAAGGAGTGGTTGGCTGATAAGCATAGTTCTACCATTTAAAACCGGAATAGCAGTTGGAACAATAGAAGACATTACAAGTGCAAGCACACATGAAAACCGGAATAAGAGTCCAACAAAATTTTCATTCATCGAAAATAAGACATTACAAGTGCAAGCACACATCAAAACCGGAATAAAAGTTCAAACAAAATTTTCATTCATTGAAAAGCAAGTACAGAGGGGAATAGCCCCGGTTACAAAGAAAAAAAGGTAACAAAAAAAGAGAAAAAATCAAGAAAAAAGATCTTCAATTTCGGCGTCAAAAGCAGCATCGGCATCAACATGAAAATCGGTTTCAGGCGGAAGGACGTTTTCAGCCGCAAGAGTGGTTTCGGTCGGAACCACGGTTTCACCTGGTGGTTCAATAGTTAGATCTTCCACCATGGGCTCCGACCGAACTGCCTGATCTACATGCACAACCGGAGTATCTTCAGAGGCAGAGTCTTCATCAGAGTATGAGCCCTCAAGAAACTGCTATTGCATGGCATTTGCATATTCCATGAGGGAGTTCGGTATAAAGTAGGCTGGAGGGTTGAAAACCTCGGTCTGTGGATCATGACCGAGCTTCTCAACGGCTCCCCTCCAGCCGCACTTAAAGAACAGCTCCTTGGCGGCCTCACACTGTTGGACATATATATCCTCTGCCTTCTTGTAGCCTTTCTTTTCGGCCTCTTTTGCGTCCTCCTTCGCCTAGTTATTTCGGCATCTTTCTTCCTTTCCAGCTTCACCAGCTCGCGTAGGTACTTGTCTTTCAGAGTAATGGCAGCCTTCTGCTTTTCAGCTTCGGCCGAACTAACCAGTCCGGTCAGTCTGCCTACCTCACCTCGTAGTTCGACCATTTCCTTTCTGGCCTCCTCCAGCTCGCCGCTTTTGCCTCAGCTTCTGCCGCTGCTTGCCTGGTTACTTTCCTAAAGTCTCTAAAACACTTTCCTATGGGTGATTTGGTTTTTCTGAAGGGCCTGACAAAGCAAAGATTTCCCTTTAGCCGAAGTAGAAGTTGAAAAAAGAAAGTAGACAGAAAAACGACCGAAGTTGCTTACCAGAATCATGGATTTAGTCGTAGACCGGATGGCCTTCAGTTCGGTGTTTAACTGTTTGTGGTGGTGCTCTATGTCTTTGGGCAGACACACACTCTTGGCCAGATTTATGGCCAACAGGTGGTCTTTCTCAGCTACAACCGAGTCTGTATCTCGGATGTCTCGGTCGTTGAAAGTAAGTTTTGGGGCCCAGCTGCCGGTAGTTCGGTCAGAAGGTTCCGGTTGGGGGCTCGGTGGCAAGCTCGGTGGAAGTGCAGGTTCTGCTTCATCAACCAAAATTTGTTCGGTTTCAGCAGTCCGGGCGCTTGGTTCGGCAGGAAGAGGACGGCTGTTGAGAAGGGAGGGCCACAACAGCAGGTTACGATTGGCTGGGTGGCGTTACTTCGGGCCTGGTTATCTCGGTTAAAAGAGCCCTGACTCTGTTCTTTTTCGCCGTTTCTTCTTCGGCTGTCAGTGGGACTAGTCTAATCTCGGGCAAGGATGGGTCCGGTTCTGGGGCGTCTTCAAGAAGGAAGTCAGTTACCCTAGCTTTCCGACGACCGCTGTATCGATAGGTCGGCTCGAATTGTAGCAACTTGGCCCAACTACGTTCAGGATACCGTAGTGCGGCTCGCAAAGCTGCAAGATTTGGATAACTGTACAAGGAATGAAGGTGAGCAGAATCTGCGAAAAAGAGACAACTGTTAGTTCGGTTGATAGACTAGCAAAACCGAAATAAAAAAATGCAAGGAACAAGACCGAAGTTAAATTACCGGGCTCCCCTTTTTTCCAGTTTATAGGTCGGCCAGGAATTTGAGCTTGAAAATCCTCAAAGTTCCCAAAGACCTAGAAAAAGTCGTCGTCATTTACGTCTTTGTCCGGTGTATATTTAATTATCTTCTCTCGGCGGCGGCGTATCCTAAGGTAATAGACCCACCCATCTTCTTTTGAGCCGATGGAGTATTGATGGAAAAGTTTGGCTAGGCCAAGATTTAGTCCGGCTTGGCGGTTTAGTTCGGCTATTCCCATGATGATGCGGTAGGAGTTGGTAGACAGTTGGGTAGGGCATAATCTGGTCTGCCTAAGAAATTCACAGATCAACGGTTGAACCGGAAACCGTAGTCCGGTTTCTATGATGGATAAAAGGGTGAAGGGGACGAAGCCTTCATTGTCCCAGGGAATGACGTCATCCCTTCGGAATTCGGCCATGCCACCAGGGGTTTCTACCAAAAACCTATACTTACCCATTTGTTGTATAATTTATGAATAAGTTATATTGGTGCAAAAATTGTGCTCAGTAGCACGGTTGAGTGCAAGAAGAAGTGCCTGGGCAACCTAAGTCTGCAAAGTAGAAAACAAAGGGGTTAAGCACAGATCATAGGACCGTGCTACAAATTAAAAGCAAGGTAGAAGAGCCCTACTTCGGTTTTGTGGACAGGTTCTATCTTGGTTCGGCAAAAATTCTTGGTAGCTCGGTTTGAGCAGGGTTTTTATTAGCCAAACCATGGCAAGCATCTCAGCATACTTACTTTGGAAACGATTTTGTTAGACCGGTTCGTCGTCTAGGGGCAGCTTTCTGAGTTCGGTCTAAAAAACTAAGAAAGCTGGCTTTGCCCCAAAGGCCTAAATCGGTTGAACTATGAGTTTTGTTACTTCGGTTGAGCCTCTAGGGGCAGCTTTCTGAGTTTGGCTTAGAAGCTAAGAAAGCTGGCTTAGCCCCAAAGGCTTAGCTCGGTTGAAAATCGAGGTTCCTAGTTTAATGTCTTCAAACTTCGTTCGGTGATCTTATTTCGGCTAAGGTGAATCGGAAGTCGGTTATTTTTTGAAGCTGCTGTTATTTCTACAAGTTTTAGTTCGGTTATTTTCTGTATTGATCTACCTATATAGCACAAAACGTATCCTAGTTCGGTTGGAACAAGTTTTTGGATCAAAGACTAGTCTTCTACAGGATATTACATACACGCACGAGTTCAGTAAAGTTTTTCCAGTAAAATACAGAAGCAAAGTAGAAAATAGACTAATATGTTTCGCAAAAACATGGAAAACAAAATACAAAAACAAACAAAGCAAGAAGGTTAGATTTGCCTACCAGAGTAAAAAGGAAGAAGCTAGAAGATGAAATCAATGGCAGCAATGAAGGGCACGAACACAGCAAGCTCAAACTCAGGGCTCAGGAACAAGGGAGAGAAGAAATGAGGAATAAAGTAAATGATTCAAAAATGAAAGGGTTGTTTTGTGTAAAGGATGAAAGGCAAAAGGGGGGGACTGTTCAAAAATTTCGTGGTACGATGGCGACGTGACAGCTGCTCACAGCCTATCAGAGCCTGCCACGTGCCATTGGAAAGCGAAGCGTTACAGTCAGTGATTGAAGAGACGTTTTGACCGAATGCGTGGAGCCGGAGTAAAATAAGCTCGGCTGGAGAGGCTAAGTGATTTTTTAGTTCGGCTGGAAAAGCTTATAGACGTTAGCCCGGTTGGTCACTAGGTAATCCCAATCATGTCGTGCAGATAGAATTAAGGGGCAATTGAGAGGGTAATTTTTGGTGAAAATTGGGCCGAGCTATGAAATGGACTTTATGGCCCCAAAGTACGAAGGACCGGGTAAAATGGGCCGAGAAGTTATTCCGGCCCATGAGAAATAAAGTTACTTCGGTCAAAAGAGATGAAGTTACTTCGGCTCAGGAATTGTAAAGCTACTTCGGTTTGGACAACTTGAGTTAGTCCGGTCTCCGAGTTATTCCGGTCATGACGTATTCTGTATAGATCGGTCAAGGCCTTGCTACTCGGTAGCTCGGTCCCAACACATCATGGTTCATACATGGGAGAACCGAGATACGGAGTAAAAGGAAGGGCCGAACTAAGGATAGTTCGGCCTACCTTGTGGCTCAGCTTAGCCAGTTTACTTCAGTTAAATGGTAGTTCGGCCGTAGTAAAAACCATCCCACTTGGTTTAAGCGGTGGGGGGGGTGTAAAAGGATAAGCATTATCCTTTAGGAGTATGAATCCTAGGAGGACTCTGCATGGAGAAATAAAAGTCGTACTAGGATTGTACCACTCGAAACCTATAAAAGCTCACAAGCATCACCTTGGAGGAGGTAACATAACACAACATACAATTTTGCTTCCTGAATACATTGATCTTTGTCTATTTGTCAAGTTTGCTGACTTAGGCATCGGAGAGGTTTCCGGCACACACCCGCCGGCTAGCTCACGTTTGTGTTTTCAGGTGACAAAGCGACGTCGTACGGAGAAGCGTGGACTTAGTCAACAGGATTATACGAGGAGAATTATTTCTTCCCCGTACATTTATACTTTTACTTTTTAATGTTGCAAAAATTTTCATTAATTTGAAAATATTTTTCTTAGTTCTCATTTTAATGATATTTTCTCATTTTTTTTACAGGTTCTATAACATGTAAAGTAAACAAAATACAGTGAAAGATTGTAAGTCAATGGTGGTCATGGGCCCGAGGGTCTAGCTAGCCCAACTTAAATATTTGTCTACAGGACCAGGTTGGACTCAAAGTTTGAGTTCATATAAATTTTAAATTAAGTTTGGGATGAAGGATTATAAGATAGTTCTAGCCCAATCAGTCCATTTATAAAATAGTAATTTTTAGTTTTATATTATTTTTAAGAAAAGAAAGAAAAGTGTAAAAAACTCATTTTAGTATTAAATTTTGTTAATAATTTAAAATTAAATAATTATTAAAAGGTAGTTTTTGAAGATTAAAAAACTAATTCTTTGAGAGTTGAATACGGAATGACACGGTCAGGCTTAATTTTAAGCTAGACCGAATTTGAATTGACACACATGCTATTACTAAACAGGACCCAAACCAGGCATCATTTGCTCTATGCCTGCTCCTAAGTCACACATGTTACTATTTTGACTAAAATATTCTTGAATTATTGAAAGTTCATATTGCTCTGGTTTCTTCTCTTTTGATTTGGGAGGAAGGGAGGGGGCGTTTGGAAAGGGAGATTGGATTCATAATTCATGAGCCCCACCTATATTATGTTTGTTTGGAAAGAACTTATAGTGATCCCGATTTTCCCCGTCATGTATTGTGTTCCTGACTTGGGTCTGGTGGTTGTATGTTGTTGTCTTATTCTCGTTCCCATCCTCTGATTCTGTGTATTTAAGTTTTGGGATGTGTTGGGCAAGTTTGAAACAGGTTGGGTGTGTTTTGAAACAAATGGTTGCTATCCAGATTGTGGCTTCTTCGCTCGAGCGAGACTTTTGTTGCTCGAGCGAGCACTAGATTTTAGTTCCTTCGCTCGAGCCAGGGTTCCTTCCCTTGAGCGAGCTTTCGATGGTGTGTCTCTTGGCTCGAGCGAGAACTCTTCCGCTCGAGCGTGCATCTGCGTCTGCGTCTGCGTCTGCGTCTCTTTTTGACCTGAAGGTGGGTATTCTTGGCTTGAGCGAGCGAGTTCTATGTTTTGCGTTTCTTCGCTCGAACGAGAACTCCTGTGCTCGAGTGTGCTTCTGGGTTGCAAACCTGAAGCTTTGCATTGTTCTCTCGAGCGATACTTCTTGTGCTCGAGGGAGGCTCTTTTGAGTCTGGTCGCTCGAGCGACCACTCCTTCGCTCGAACGAGCCTCGAGTATATCAGTCGGCAACAACGGGTTATACATCACTATTTCATTTTTTTTTTCATCCAAACCCTAGATCCGACTGCTTCTCTCTCTAAACATACCTTCTCTCTACAAATACACCTAGTTCTAGTGGTCTTCTACCCTAGTCTCTTTGTAAGAAAGGTAGAGCTTCGTGTGGGCTCCATTTTGATCCGACAAGTTGTGGGTTTGGACCATCTTTCAATTTTACTCTTCACCTTCTTGAGCTTCCACTTCGAGGTAGGGATAAACTACTCCTTGTTATGAGTTTTAACATAAATTTTAATCATTTTGTATAAATGGTGAAGTTATGGAAATCTTGGAAAGTTAGGGTTTGATTTGAAATATATAAAGAGGGGTTTTCAATTGTTGAGCCCTATGTGTATGTGAGACCTTGGGAAAATGGGGTTATTGTTATAAGATTGATGAAATTGAACCTTAGAGTTGTTGTTCGAGAAAATGGGAGAAATGCCCTAATTAAGTTTAGATAATTAATTTGTATAATTAATTCAGGGAAATATGGAAATATGAAATTGAGTTGAAAATCATGAAATTGGGAAATTATGAGATTGAATGGTGTAGTTGGATTGATTAATCACTCACCTATGAAATTGTTGATAATTTATCTGTTTGATAAATTTATTATCTGTTTAGAAATAATTATTTTGGGCTATCAGTGGAGGATAGTCTTGATTGTTGTAGACACTGTATGTTGATTAGGGAAAACTGAAACTAATAAATTGGGTTATGTCATTGAACATGACGGTTGAATTAACACATTGAATATGTGTCTGGATTGATCATTGTATATGATAAAGCGTTTAAATACATTGCATATGTATCTTATTTGAGAGGAGATAGGAGATGTACTCCATGGTTTGAGAGGAGATAGGGGATGTACTCTCAAACCTGTTTGGGAGGAGATAGGGGATGGACTCCATTGATAACTAAGTTGGCCGGAGTGTCCAGGGTAAAAGTCCCGAAATCTTAATTACATTTGCATAACGTAGATGAATTGAAGTATTGAAGTGTTAATAACATGAGTTGTAGTCTCATTTTAAATTGATTATGATTGAAGTGTTGGTAGTATGAGTGGCAATCTCATTTTGAACCATTCGGATAAACAATGAACCATATCTATGAATTGATTTGGATAATGAAACGAAAAGGGATTGGAATATGGTTGTAAATATGAATTGGTTATGGAAGAGATGTACGTTGGTTGATATGAGTTAAACATTTATCAAATGCTAATATTTTAGTTATTTCTCATATTATGTTTAGCGTATCTCTACTAGGCTTTGGCTCACCTTATATGGGACATCATTTTCAGGTACAGGTGATATGCCGCCTCTAAGGATGTAGCTTGGGAGGTTTAGAAGCCGAAGGCTTATTTTTGTTGTTACCTTTTTGTATTACATGTAATTCAAGCCAAGGGCTTAATATGTTAAGAGTTAGAGCTTTCTTTTGTTGTAACCAAGTGTTAACTTGGAAAGTTGTAAGCCCGTAGGGCATTTATTTTTGTTGTCAACATGTAATACTTTTGTAATGAATACTCTGATAAATGAATATATGTTTATTTCTCCTACGTCTATGGATATCATGAATGATTGGTTTATGCACTTAAATTTGAGGGCGTGACAGAACTGCTATGAGATTGCTAATCCCATGAGATTATTAAACTCCTCTCACGGTGGAATTAAAATTCCTATGAGAGGGTTGGGATTACTAGTTCACTCCCATGGACTCATCGTAAAAAGACTATTTTGCTCCTCATTTTACAAAACCAACAAAGTTATTTTCTATGTAATAAGGCTTTTACAAAAATTTGTATATTTAATCCCAACTAACTAATAATACCACACTAGTACACAAACAAACACATTTTATCTTACATTTTCAACATAATACAACTACACTAATAATCTTCTCATTCAATTTTACCGTACTCATAATCTCATATAATTTAATCTGTCAAACAAACTGAGGCGTCTCTTCTAGGTGTGTGCGCAGTGTTGTTCGATGCAGCTTGAGAGTAAAATTATAAACCAAACTATGAATGACGAATTGACAAATAACCAAACTACAATTTGGGTAGTTTTAATTAGGTTGCTCATTGAAGAATATTCTTAAATAATTATCAAACATTTGCATAATATATAACACTAACTAATTTTACATAATATTTTATATAGACATATAATACTAATTTGCAATAAATTTCATATCTTAAATATCTCTTACATTGATTTTTATTTTAATATTTCATTAGAGTTTTTTAAAAAATAATATGTATTAACTATAACGGATCAGGGTGGTTTCAAAGACTAGGGTTACAAATGAGTCGAGCTTTGCTGAGCTCGAGCTCAGCTTATTAAGTAACAGAGCTTGGGTTCAAGCTTGACTCGGTTTGTTAATATTAATGAAACTCGAGCAGCTTGATAAGATTTTTAAAATATTATTTAAATAAAAAATATTATTTATATTATTTGATATATAAATAATGTATTTATAATGTACGTATACTATTATTTATATATTATTTAATATATAAATAATATATTTATTATATAATTTAAATAAAAATAAATAAGCTAAGCTTATTCGAACTCGAACTTGAGCTCAGCTCGTTTACTAAATGAGTTTAATATTCGAACTCGTTTACTAAATGAGTCTAATGTTTGTGAATAACTCGGTTCATTTGCAGTCCTACCAAAGACAAATTATAAATTTTAAATTACAGATAAATTTAAATCGCAATTAACTGACGGATTGGTGCGAATTGAGTGAAATTTTGTACAATCCTACCATCCCCTGAAGCCTTGTATTTGCTTTGATAATCTATGATCATATTCCAATATGAATTTTTTTTTTTGGACTTGTTTTTTAAATTTTGGAGTGATTATTTAGTGGTATTTATCACTTGACACTGGTCAAATTATTTTCCAACAACTCAACAATTGAGTTCTACTATTTTAATCAATAAATATCAAGTTGGAGCACAAGCAAAAAAAATAATTTGCCCTAATTTTGAGGTATTTCTCCTTGGTTTGATTTACGGATCTCTATGGTACCTTTTGCATCAATTACTTTTCTTATCAAGATATGCATATATATGACTTGTTAAGCATTTTTTTAAAATTTTAAAATTCCACAACTTTCATTCTACAGAGCAACTTTGAAATTTTGTAGTTTTTCAAACACAAAAATTGAATTTTTCCTAACATTTCACTATCTCAGCATAAAAATTATGAAATTTCAAACTTTTTTCCACAAAAATTGCAACATTTTGTAGTTGCACAAAAGTTATGAAATATAAATTTCATAGTTTTTGAAACACAAAAACTGTGAAATTTCTCATCACTACTCAGCAGATTAATATTATTATTATTATTTTGGGTATAGATTTCTTTCAATATGCCTTTCCCACGTCCTTTCGTTTCAATAGTTTCTCATATTCTTCTTCTTCTTATTATTATTAGGGTTTTAAAAGAAAAATCAAAGGTTTTACGTATTTTTCACCTTAAACCCCAATGTTTCAATTTTGAAAAACTAAATCTTGGAGTTCCTCCATCCATCTCTGTCTCTGTAAAGTAACAGAGGAGGTTTAAAGTGAAAAATACATAAAACCTTGAGATTTTTTGTGTAATTAACCATTTTTTTAAAATTAAAATCACTAAAAATAAAAAAGGATTAATTACAAAATAAATTTTAAGATTTTACGTATTTTTCACTTTAAACTCTATATGTTATTTTACACAGACGGAGATGGATTGAGGGACACATTGAAACATGAATAGAATTTCATGATTTAATTTGTCGAAATTGAAACACTAGAATTTAAAGTAAAAACATGTGAAATGTTAGAGATTTTTTTTTAAAAAAAATTTAATTAACCTTTATTAATTTTATTATTATAATTTTTTTGCCCTTTCCCGGCCAAAATCTTCTCAGCCAAACACAATCTTACACTTCCACAAATTGGCAGTGAGGATCAAAGGATTTTAACATCATAACAAACCAATCAACAGCGACAGAAACATTCCTGAATTGGTGTACATGTAAAGTGCTCTATTTAAAAAAACAAAAAAAAAAAATCCTCAAAAAAAAAAAAGAAAGAAAGAAAGAATGTTATTTTTATTTTTATACTTAGTATATGAAATATATAGTAACCATGCCATGTCAAGATCAAGTTTACATGTTGACCGGTAGGCGGCTAATCCAACCATCATCGTCGACGAATCTGATGCTAGTTAACCACGATAGCATATCCTGACTCAGATTAGCTTCCCATTTAACACGGTTTAATGTGTTTGATCCAATTCCATAGCAGCCATGCTCAGCAAAGGTTAACTGATGCCTGCAAATAATTTTATATAATTAAGCAAGTGCAATTTGAAAGAAAAAGTGATATAGTACACTGAATTAATATTCTTTACTATTACTAATTTTGAATGAATTTAAATTACTAGAATTTCTCTTTGTTTGCTGAAAAGACTTCTAAGTTTAATTATTCTATTATTTTGAAAGGTAAATTGCAAATTAGTGGTCCTTTCATAAGATATTTATAAATTTATGAAAAAATTTAACTTTAATTATTAAATGTGATAAAATTATAAAATTTACGACTAATTTACAATTTTACCTATTTTGAACGATGATATTATTTCTCTTTAGTATGTAATCATGGTTGGCCACCTCCAATAAAGTGGGATACCATTGGTCACATTTTTACCTGTTTGTTTACTAAGGATTTTTGTATTCCTTTTGAAATGTTTAAAAAATCTTACATTCTTTTAAAATGTTTAAAAGATTTTATATTTTAAGTCATTTTTATATTCATTTTGTAATGTTTTCCAAAGAAAAAAGATTCCCATATAAAAATTCATTTCAAATTTGATTCTCATAAATTGTGTACATTACCTTTCTAGCACAAACAAAAAAAAGAGAAGGAAACATAATAGAAATAAGGGTATAACCGTAAATCTAATTTATAAATAATATATTAAATCTACCTTTTCAAAAATCAATGAGACTAATTGGTCCATAAAAAAATCATTAAGACTAAATGAATTATTATTCCTCAAAATGGAATTTATAGATAAATTTTCCATATATATTTATATTTTTTAAACTTTAGAAGTATTTTGTAACCAAATAAAAAAATAAAAAAAATTAGAAGTTTTTTAGAACCTTTTAAATTTAGGGGCAGTTATTTATAAATTTATTTTTACCTACTTATATTTCACTTTCTAAATTATTTTCTTATATTTCAATAAGTCCCATGAGTGATATAATTATCAAAATGTTCCTAATAATAATATTCACATTGACAGTAAATGTTCCGTGATGTGAACATTCATACTGTTAATATGAACATTCATACTGTCAAATATGAATGTTCACATCACTAAGTTGCTAAACGTTTAAAACATATTTGTAAGAATAAAATTGTTTATAAAATATCTTAAATATGAGAATTTGAATTTGGTAGATCAAATGTCCAAATAATATAACTTATTAAAATATAAAAATATGTTATGAATTAATTGGAATACAAGTACTTGAAAAAAAAAATCCTAGTATTTTAGAAAAATCTAAAAAGTAAAAAAATTAATTAATTAATTAAAAAGTTCACCAAAGTTAAAAAGCCAACTTTTTTTTACTTCTTTTTTTTTTTAGGAGAAATAACAAATCAATGGTACTTTTGGACAATAATTATACTTTCATGATAAACTTTATAAACTTTAATGAATCAAGGTGACAGAGTTGCACAAAAAACAATATCATGTGTAGTACAATTATTTTGTAATTGTCTCATTTATTTACAATTTTCCCTTGACTTTTCATACACATATAACAAGAAGACTTGCTATGAAGATTTGAAAAAAAAAAAAAAAAAAAAAATTAGCAACAAACTGTAAAAAAAGTAATCGTCAAACCCAAAATTACTGAAAACCTAGGATACAAATTATTTTAAATGACTAAACATGAGAGGTCTAAAATAATGATCAGGGTAAATTACAGTAGTAGCTCTTATATTTTGATTTTTGTGTTATTTTGATCCTTATAATTTCAATTAGCACATCAATATGGTCCAATTGAATATCAAAATTGAGCTAACTGAAATAATACGGACCAAAATGACACAAAGGAGAAATGTGAGGACTATCGATATAATTTTTCCTATAGTTTAATGTGGGGATTCCAAATCACTGAATAATTTTTAAGAATTAGATGTGTCAATTAATTATTGTTAAAAGCTTAACTAATCATATTTTATTTATCACATGATGTATTGATAACAGACATAAGTTGCAGATATTTATTAAACTAAAAGAGAGAGATGGGGAGAGAGAGTACTCGCGGCCGCCGAAATTGCCCCAAGCATTCCAACCAAGAGGAAGAACTACATCTGATAAATAAGAGTTGTAAAAGATGACTCTGGAATACTCTCTCCAAGGCCTGCCCAAGTAGGTGAGTCCAGTTCCAATAACATTGCAGTCTTTGAAGACAAAACCATTAGTCTCCTCTGGTGTAGACCTTCCCTGTGCTGTTATGTACCCTGCCAATCCATCTAATGCTCCTGCTATTACTGATATTGTACATCTCTACAATATCAATAATAAATATCTCATTATTTACTAATATTTATAGAGTATCAAGTGACATTGGGTCAAATCAAGTGACCAACTTGTCAATTGGCATTGTCTACGTAATACTTCTAGAGTATCAGGTGACATTGTCTATATGATACTTCTGATCTATGAAAAATCGCAACAAATACTAAGTGATTGATTTAAAACGCAATATATACAATGTCAAAGAAAAATTCTCATCCATAGTTTGCACTAGGTCTCTAGATGACAAATAAAGGTCATGTTAAAAAAGACAGCAAGTAGGAAAGACAACCTATATGATGTAAACATGTGATGAACTTTGCAAAAAAAAATTACTCAGATAAATAAAGGGTATATATGCTTTGAATGGGATCTCGCGGATAGAAAAATATTGCAATCAATTTGATAATGATTGAGTGATATTACTTCGTTAGTAAAAGCTATAGACCTCATAAATAGATTGACCAGAACCAAAGATGAAATCAATAGCTCCTTGTATGGTGCAGAGCTTGAAGTAATGTCTGCCTTGAACATCCCACAAAGTGTCTTGGAATCCAAAAAACCCACATCTATAAAAAACAGATTTGTCACCAGAGATCATCGCCGCCACGGCCGTTCTTATAGGGTTGTAGTTCGTCGGAGGATTGTTAAAAGAGTTCTGCTCCAGTTTCATCATAAAGATAACATAAGCCACAATTAGGGGAGTTGAAAATTGTACAAAAGAGGGGTCCAAGCAAGATTATCAAATTTTTTGAGGAACCAAAGTAAAATTTATATAGATTTACGGGTCAAACTGCTAATTCCTTTTTCTTTTTTTTTTAATAAATACTTGAAACACATAGGCTAATGAGATTTTTTGTGAAGTTTGAGAGGGTCAAAGTAAAATTGTATATAAATTGGAGGTCAAATATCATACAAATAAGAAAATTATACAAAAAAATTAAATCAAAAGATCCACCAAATTGTCTATTATCTATCTTTACCTGTATGCAATAAAGTAAATAAAGAGTTCTTGGTACAAATCCCTTTTAGTCACAAATTTCGATTTTCTAAACTATTTTTCTTTTTCTGTTTCGGACAAATTAAAAAATATTTCGTAATCTATAACTACACAACCATGTGGTGGGTGTGCACACTTTCATATAAATTAAACAAAATCTAGTATGAATGTCACGTTTTTTCATTCCCAAATGAATTTTTTTCTATAATTGTCAAATTCAAACTCTTGAATTCTTTGTACGGTTGATTTGTTAGTGTGCACCATTCTAGTTCAAAAAATATCATAAAATGTTAAAAAAATGTCACATTGTTCCAATTGAATATTTTGTATAAAAATTTAGACAAATATCATTTTGATTTTAAATGAAAGATACATACGTACCTTGAAGGATATGCTTTTGACAAAGATATTATCAGCTTGAGAGATGAAAGTAGGGCTGGTAGCAATAGAATCGTGAGAATCCCAAACTACAGTTGTCTTTCTTTTTCCATCTCCTTTAATATATATGTATGGCTTATCCATTGGAATTCTTACCTGTTCTCTACATTCATCACCCATATAAGTCATTAAAATACTCAAATAACTCTTTTAACATGTGGCGATAGTAATATTAGGAGACGTATCGATATCAGTCATGATTAGAATTATATGGGTTATATATTAATGATACAACCATATATTTGTTAATATGATATAATATTAATCGATATATTAGTGATTTATCAATTGGTGATGTTACACCAATACCCAACTAAAAAGCTCCACCAATTGAGTTTTGGAATTTATAACATTCTCTAAAAAAATGTATCGTTAATAGTGGATTTCAACATTGGAAGTCCTAAAATCCAATATTGAAATTCACGGAATATTAACCAATATTATATCATATCAATATGTATGTCGGTATTGTTATTTAAGACGATATTGATGGCCAATAGGTATCAAGAACTGGTTGATACACATGTGATTTCTTTCCAATTGATATATAGAGGTGTATCAATATTGAAAGGACAAAACTGGGTATATTTCGACAGATACTACGAATAGTGAAGGAAAGAATACCTGTACTCGCCGGCCCTAACGGAAACACAAATCCAATTCCCATTGGTTGAAGGAATGGAATCAATAGCGGATTGAATGGTTGAGAAATTTCCATGTCCAGATTGATCAACATAGATTGTTGGGTAAGTAGCCATGGACAATCTTCGAAACACCCAACTATTGGCCGATCCAAAACTGATGAAGAATAGAGCAAAAAATGCACATAAAAACTGACCATGAAACAACATTTTAGTACTGTAAATAAAAACACCGTCAAGGCTATCTAGATGTTAGCCTAGAACAGCTTATTTATTCTTGCAAGAATTTTTGGAGGGTGACAGAGAAATTAACCCTGTTGAAAATGAATAGATAGTTGGTGAAAGAATCATAATATATAATGTGAAGTAATTTGGAGGGAAATAAAATGGGGAAAGTCAAAAGTCTATAAATGGTATAAGAATAATGCTATATGCAGTAATTAGTATACACACTAGTGTATCAATAGATGATGTGACATAATTTTAGAGGTTTTGGGTATTTGTAATTTGTATAATAAATAGGGTCATTAATGATATCATAACACTAGTTGGTACGTGTACACTAATTGGTGCATGTAGCACCACCGATGGTATAATTATAGAATTTATTGTTTCATGAATAATGTTATATGTACCAATTAGTATACTAATTGATGATATGGTATAATTTAAGAAGTTTTTGATATTTGTAATATAATTAATGAGTAGGGTCAATAACAATGTCATAACTAGTGTTGGTACACTAGTTAGTATACTAATTGGTGCATGTAGCACCACTGATTGTTTCATTGTGAAGATCATTAAAGGTTTTTCCCTTAAATTTCAGTGTGTCCTTTTTTTCTTTGATAATTACAGATTTAATAAATACTCAGAAAAGTGCTCAAAATTTAATTTTGTAGGGTATATATATATGTTTTTTGGGGGGTGAATATGTAGGGTACATTTTAAACCAAGAATGAACATGAAGTGATTTAAAATTTAAAATTTTGGGCAAATCTCTAAGTTTTTTTTTTTTTCTTTTTTTTCTCTAAAACTTATTTTTAATGTTGGAAATTTAAAGATCCTTCTATATTTGATTATTTCTCAAGAGAAATAGAAATGGAAAGGATCCGCAAATGTTATATATATTTTAGGACATTCCCAAATTCTCTGTAATTTTACTATGCAAAAATATAAATGCAGATATTTTACTATTTTTACTTAAAGAAAACGTGGTGAAAATATGTTAGAATATGGAATGGAATTTGGTAAATTAGGGAAACAAAGTTCTGAATTTACAAAGAATTAATGTCTGTAGGAGAGTGAAAAGTTAAAAGGATTGTGAGCTTTAAATTAGGGGATGAGAGGAGCTAGAGAAGTGAGGCTATATTGATGAGTATTCATGTACATTGGAAGTGGAATAGATGGTGACAAGATAATTATGTGATCTATTAAAAATTTTATATTAAATTTATTTATCATTCGATATTAAAAATTTTATATTAAATTGATACTCGGCTTTGAGAATATTCCAGGTCCAATTCCTGGCAGCGGAAAATATTTTCATTATGTCAATTGTTGTGGTACAACAACGTTTTACGATTCCCTTTTTGACAACATTAGAGCTAGGAGTGTGTGGTTTAAAATTAAAATTATAAATTAAATAATAGATCGACGATAATCGAATTATTGATTGATGAAATATTCTTAACCAATTATCAAGTATTTACATAATATTAGTTTTATATATATATATATAATTATTAATTTATAATAAATTTCACACTTATTTTACTTTGATATCATTTTCACACTTATTTTTACTTTGATATCATTAAAAATTAAAAAATATATATGTATTAATTATAATGGAGCAGAGCAATTTTAAAGATGAATTATAAATTTTAAAGTTTAATCCGCTATTAGCCAATAGAATGATACAAATTCGGACAAATCGATACGATTTTAACAAATTATGCGGTATTTACACGATCCTAATTAGAGCCATTGATTGAGCACATCATGCAAGGTAAAAGACTATTATTCCATATGCACCATATTATTATAAAAAAAAAATTATATAATTTTATATTTTTTGAGTTATAACTAAAAAAAAAATAAAAAATAATAACCAAACACAAATGAAACATAACTAAAGATCTCAAAATAATGCCATAATTAAAGAAGAAAATAACATAAATAAAAATGTATATAGTAAGGATGGTGTATAATAAAATTCTCCAAGATTCAAACGTCCCCAACTTTTGGTTATATTTTTGGGAAATTAGATTCTAGATAAGGGAAAATGGCAATAAAATATTTTCAAAAAAAGAGTGTATTCCTACAGTTTTTATTATTGAGGTAGTCAATATGTACAAATTCATAGATAGAGGGAGCCAAGTGATATTTATTAATAATTAAGAGGATTTTCATATAATTAATCCTAATTTAATTGCATTAATTTTATTTTTAAATTTCTAAAAAATTAGCAGTTGAGCACATGTCATGTGCGTGTACAAGTCGAAAAAATATTATGTAAAAAACAATTATGTGTGGAAATTATTCCCCTAGTTATTTTTACTTGCATAAAAATTGTAAAAAATTAAAAGCTGTTAGAATTGAAGGATTTTGAGAAAATTACAATACAAATCTCAAAATTTCACCCTTAAAACAAAATAAATCATGGGTTTTTGATTTTATCAATTTAAATCATAATCTTTTGATTTGTTTTCAATATAAACTGTTTACCTATTTATGTTAAGTAATTAATACAAAATTATACAGAGCTCTGCTCTGGCTTTAAATGAGTCATCCGTTAGTGGACGGTGGGATTGGTCCTCCAGGGATTAGTCGAGGTGCGCGCAAGCTGGCCCGGTCACCCTGAGTTATCCACAAAAAAAAAAGTAATTAATACAAAATTAAAATGATGTGTTAGACATTTTATATACATTTATATTGAGTTTATTGACCAAAATATCTTTTTTTTATCAGTTTTACTTAACATAAAATAAGTAAATGGTTTAAATTGAAAATAAATTAAAATTGTAGAGTTTAAATTGATAAAACTAAAAATTAAAATTTTATTTTATTTTATTACAGTGTTCAAACCCTGAAGTTTTTATTTTTTGTAATTTTTTCAAGAATTGTTTTTGTTCGCATGGAGACTAAAATATCCTTCTACATTAAATGCTTTATCCTTTTGTTTTTTTTCTTTTTTTTTCTTTTTTGTAATACGAACATAATATGAGAAAAAAAAAAAGAAGTGAGTTTGATTTATAAATTGAGTTTTCTATTTTTGCGTATTTTTTTTGTAATACTAACATTGCTGAAGTTGCTCTCACCTCAAAACAAAAGAAAAGAAAAGCAAAGACTTCAGAAAAGACCTGCAGCCTCAAGAGCAACCGCCTGGTAAAGAGGAGGCACTTCTTCCATCCAAACCTGCTTCTCCGACAGCAATCAAGACAGTTGGGCAAGAGAATGTACAATCGAATTTTCTTTCTATTTTATTTATTTTAATTTTTTATTGAACTCCCAAAAATAAATAATATATATATATATATATATATATCTTTAAACAACTGAAAAAATATGTCAAACTCCAAAATTCTTTTTTGCATTGCAATTTAAATTTACATATAACACCTAAGCCGAAACACTCAAAATCCAGCTTGCTGAATCGGAGTGATTAGCATTTTTTAGGCCATGGATGTAGAACACAAGGAGTTTCAGTAGAGTTCGTCCAAGATAAACTCGGTCTACCTCAACCAACCGGACTACAATAATACCACTTATATGAATAATGTATGTATATAACTACTTGAGGCCAGCTAGAATTTGGAAGCCGTAGACTCCCCCATGACTCCTGACACTCTAGAACAAGTGTCCATTGTCGCATATGTGTATATATATATATATATGTATATATGAGCGAGAGAGAGAGAGAGAGAGAGAGAGAGAGAGAGAGAGAGAGTCCAAATCAATGAAGATATGATACGAGTGCAAACTTTTTAAAACTAAAACAAAAATTGATCCAAGTCCACACATCACGTTTTCTAATGGGAGTTACTGAGAAAAAAGGCTGTAATTGCAACAAGCAGAAGTTGCAGATTTCAAGTCACAAGCCACTGCAGTTTTGCATCTTTCCTGTCCCTATCATCATCATCATTTCTGAATGTGTAAATTAAAGAGAAACACAAGTGAGAAATCAATGAAGACCAACAGATAAATCCCAATAGCAGCAGCAAAAATGCCTGCACAATCACCACAAATCGGCCTTCACTTCACAGGATAATTGAAGAGTTGTGCAAACCAGTTTCTTTCATTTTTGACCACAAAGCATCAGTCTCTGCACATCACTCACTCTGCCCGAACAACGTATATGGTTGAAGACCAAATTTATGAGGTGTATTCGAATGGCTGAGGAGGCTGAGGCTCCTCGTCAACAGCCATGGCCGATGATGCTGAGCCCTGTTGTCCAGTTGTTGATCCACCAGCAGCAGCTGATCCCGTCGATGAGGGTGCATCAGTGAGAGACAACACTTCTGGTTCAGCGGGACGGAGGTCTTTCAAGAGAACGAACCCTGAAGGAGCTAACTTAACTGGAACGTATCTGCCTTCTTCCAGAAATTTAATGAACTTCTCCTGAGCAGGAACTACCCTGGCAGGGTTAGTTAAGATTTCAAAAGAAGGTTCGGGCTCTACTCTTTTCTCTGCTGCTGGATTATCAACCTGCCATAAAAAATAAAAATAAAAATAAAAAGAACAAGAAAGAAATGGTGAGTAGTTGAACCTGGATAAGAGAGCTAAATTTACACACCATTTGGATTGTGCGCTGAGAAAAGAAAAGAAAAGAAATGAAATGATTATGATTTCTCACCTTCTTTTTATTTTATTTGCTTTGTATTTAGAGGGTAATTTAGGTATAATAAGGATTATTTATTTTATTTTATTATTTGGAGTAATTTTGGGTTCACCAAATCTCACGACTCTGATGAAAAACAAAACTCAGATTTTAAAGGATTTCGCTTCATTTTTCACCTCTTTAGGGTTCACCAAATCTCACCACTTTCGGTGAAAAACAAAACTCAGATTTAAAGGATTTCTCTTCCCTTCTCACCATTTTTCACCTCTTTAATCATCCAAACAAGTAATGCGAAATCTCATTCCCTCCATTTATTTTCTTTTCTCGTCAAAACTCTCAATCCAAATAGAGTGTTATCCAAATGGCATGACAACTAAAAAATTAATTTTGATGTTCTATATCTCATAAAAATAACTTTTACCATGAACAACTAGATTGTATCAAACATTGTATTGATGGGCAGAGGCATGAAGATTTTTAAGACATTTGCTGCTAGTTAATTAAAAAAAAAAAATACAAATTTCTACCCAAAACTAGTTATGAATTAAGCACTGTAATTAGAAAGAGAAATGGTATTTACCTGCATTGAGTCCCCATCCTTGTCACCAGAGGATTTCCCTTTTCCAGTACTTGAGCCAGCAGAAGAAGACTCTGCTCCGGATGACTTTTCAACAACAGCTTTCTGATCTGCCTCTTTTTTAGTAGCCCTAGCCTTGGCTCTTGCTGATGTTGATAAGACCGCAGTAGGAATTTTCACGGCCGAGGTAGTAGTAGATACAGTAATTGGCCGAGGATACTCAAACAGTGACGGTTTGGCGTGTGATAAGAACTCGAATTTTGGAACTTTCAAGTCATAGTTCAACCCAATAAAGGCTGTGGGTGAGAATGACAAGCTAATGAAATAGATAAGAGGATACCAATACCAAAACTGGCTGAAAACAGCCAGACCAACAACTGCAGTAATTTTATCGTGTTTTGTCTTGGAAAGCAACTTTATTGTCACATTTCTTCCACCAGCATCAAGTATTCCAGAGGCCAAAATAGCTCCCATCTTGCTCATGGTGTCTTCATGCTTATCCAAAATTATTTTCTCCAATTGTCGCCTAGAATAACAAATGAATAAAATACTAAGCTAAAGAAAGGGATAAAGAAATAAGTTAGAAAACAGCAGACCCACACTACCTGAATGTTCCAACACGAGAATCACTAGCTTCACTGATCTGAACCATCACCATAGCCATTGCAATTAAAGCACCTTGACGAACAAAATCAACTACATCTGAGGTCAGGGGCTCTAGCAAAGATATGGCCTCGCTCAGGCCAGTACCGGCACAGGATATGCCAACTGCTAGTGCCGCTCCATAACGAACATGTGGGTTGTAAGACTCAGACAGCAGGGAGACAATGCGAGGAGTCTGCAGTCCATGGGCAGTGAAATCAAGTTCAAGGGGAAGCAGATAGCACCAGTTAGATAAATTTACCGAAGGATCCAAATAAATTTTATATTTACAGTCATAGATAGCACTATGCCACTTTGGTTCAATGGTAACATATTGGCCTAATAACCTTGAGGTTATGGGTTCAAGTCTTGGGACAACCATTTTGTGCAAGGTTAGGTGGATATCCAATCTTTCCCCTCCCAAACACACATTAATGTGTACTATTTGGGCATTGTTGTTTTTTTCTTTTTCTTTTTCTTAGTCATAGACAGCATGCTGAGAAAGCTACTGCTGACAATTGAAACCAATTACAGATTTAGTTAATCCCAAGAGAGACCAAATAAAAGGTATGCTACAGTGTTGGGCATGCATATACAAATAACAACTAGAAAGCTATTGCTGATAACTGAAACCACAGAACATTAGACTAAGAATATCAATCACAAAAAGCAGGATCAAATACTCAGGTGCTCCAAACAAGCAAAAGAAACAAAGAAAAAGAACCAACCTGTTCTGGTTCAGAGTACAGAACAAACCCAAGTGCTAGAACAGCCGTCCGCCTGACATCATTGCTCACATCTGATACAGCAAAATGCAGCAGCTGACGGATCGCCTTATTGTTTGCTGTTCCGCTGTATGCCAATGCCAATGCATACATGCCACCATAACGTAGAATAGGATCTTGATCCCGAGTCATCTGCTCAATTAGTGTATCTGCTTCTTCTTCTCTTCCATAGACTGTGAGGGCTATCCCCAAAGCCAAACCTCTGCAACAAGAAACAACCAAATAATCCCTAAAGAAGACCATAATTAAAACCTTAGCCCAACACCTAGATCAGTGAACCCATACCTGATGATTTTCTCATGCTGCGTTTCATGTGCATAAGCAAGCATTTCAGCTGCCTTCTCACTCGCAGTTCCAACCATAAGTAAGCCCATACTGATACCAGCAGCTTCTCCAGCAACAGCACTGTCAGTATAAAGCACGGTTTTTATGTCATCATAAATATCTTCATCAGCAGTTCCAAGAGCTGCCAAACCAAGACCTAAGCATGCACCGTGTTGAATAACCTGTGCACCAATCAAAGTTTCAAACATGAATATTATAATAGAAATTTAACACAACTAAACACCAGCTTGTAGAAAGCAAGCACCTCAACATTTGTACTGCGTAGGCTATCACGAAGAAATTGTTTGATACCCTCGCCGTGGTTTGCATGAATCAAACCTAGGGCATAGAGAGCACCACCTTCAGAGTACGGACTGCCACCACCACCAGCCCCACTCTGTGGCAAGTACGGGGCCATAAGTGATCTGCCCTGTTGCAGGTGGCCTCTGTGAATAACACCAAGCCCTGCTGTTGCACTGAATTTAGCCCAATTAGTAGCCCTGCTCAGCCAATCCTGACAAATTTTTACAAGTAACAAGGGTGTTAGAAAATACAAATTAGGTAACCTTGTGCAACAAAGAAGGTTTATTAAGAGAATGAAAGTGGGAAGTTGATTTACCAGATTCTCCCGGAGAAATGTATCCACAGTTGTTCCAGCATGCATAATTGCATTAGCATATATTGTTGCACTGTGGCACACACTATTTCTCATCTCTACAGACTGTTTTATTGTCTTAAGAATAAGAAGATCCGACCTATATGCAAATTCACAAAATTGGTTTAAGAAAATTTCCATGCTGCTTTAATGGAACTCCTACAAAATGAATTTGAGCAGAGAGCACAAGAAATAAAGACAGCAGCAAATAAATATGATGCCTCACTTGTTATGGCTGTATAAAAATTGTAGAGTCAACTGTATTGAAGTCTCTCCGGACAAAATTCCTTTGATTTTTGAGAATCTCTCGGCATAGGTCGCTTCAATTGGATCAGCTTCTTGCACATTCCTGTTCAAAGCTTGAGTTCCATCTGTCATTTGAACATCCTCGGCTGCAGTAGCATTTCCAGTTTGATCAGACTCTGGTGCAGCAGATTCTTGATGTGCAGGTTCCGATGGTTGCGACTGGGCACTGGAAAGCCGATTTCTCACATTCAATAGAAAAGCTTGGTGCTCATTCTCTACAAGATCAAAAGCTATCTGAAAAGCAAGAAGAGCATCATCCTTATTTTCACATCGTAGAAGCTTTTCCAAGATGGTCGCAACACCTTCTGGTTCATCCAGGAACATGAGGCACTGACAAATGCTCAAATAATCGGGAGATGGCAGCTCCTGATATACTTTAACAAGAAGACGAAGCACCTGTACAAAATTGGCGGAGAATTAGTCTATGGATATGTCTGAGTCACTGTTATCTCTTCCCTGTAAAATATTCTTTTATTTATCTACATCAGGCAACTGCTTATACGTGTTTTGCGTGTGAGTGTGTGATTATATATATGTAAAGCAATTATTAATATATGGGCAATAAACAAGGATAACAACATTTCTTACCTTTTCTTTGGATAAGTAATAACATATATACAAATATAAAACACACAACTCGGAAGCAATGTCATGACTTTTGTGTACTTAAATACCCCTATACAGAGTAACTGCCATAATTATTTTAAACTGCACACAAACCTCTAGAATCTTGTTCAGTTAACAGTAGATTTCAAGGACTGCTTACGAAGGTGCAGATATGCCTGTCCAATTCCACTGATTTGGTAAAATCCTCTTTAGATGCATAAATTTCTTTTTCCAGTTGAATTTCCATCTGTCTCTACTTTCATCCCAAATTATATATTAATAATTGTTCTGAATTACATATTATACATAGGAAAGTAGGGATTGGTCATTGATATGTTTTACATAGGACATTTAGTCCAAGCACCTTTTTTAACCACCCCATAAGTCCCTCACTTTTTTTTTGCAATGGGACATTTCATAAACCTTTTAGGCAGAAGTGGCTAATTTGGGCGACTTTATCCTTACACATTAAGTACAGAGCATTATACATTAATTTCATACCCATTTTATCCATTTTCTCGTGTTCATACAACCTTCCAAATTTAGAAATATTTCAAACTTCAAAATACAATAATAAATTTTGTTCTACATGTCCATTTTTTTATAGTACTAGTATTTTTGGAATCCACTTGTCAACATCTTTCAAACAAGACCAATGATGACTATTAAATTACATTACAAAATTACACACATAAATTTATATCCAAATAGATAATTTTATCTGAGCATTAAATAGATAGATTTAGCTTCAAACATATAATTTTAGCCTAAGTAGCACGGATACAAACATGCAACACGACACACAACATGACAAACATGCCAACATGCCAGTTTTCGAAAATTGCAGGACACGCCACGATTGGGACACGCTAAAAATTATATATTTTGCAATTTTTTTTATGTCATATATAAAATTTATTCAAAGATAATGCAAAATATGTAACACAATACTAGTTACATTAAAAACCTATACATAACTTAAACATCAAAATATAATTTGCGTAACAATTACATTTCAAATAATGCAAAACAATTATAGTACATTACATACGCATCTATTCATCTTATAAATGTCTCAAAAACATATTTAGAGTGTATAAGTTGTGTTATGAAAAATGCAAAACATTGTTATTATGAAGAAATTCATCACATGACATGTTTAGGGGGTTGAATACGTGTCCACAAAGTGTCAATGAAGTGTCCAACATTAGAATTTGACTTTTTGATTAAGACATGTTGAAGAAGTGTCGGACATGTTTTTAGGAGTGTCCTAAGAGTGCATGCGTCAGGTGTTCGACACAACAAACTTCCTTCAAAAAAATGTCCATGCTTCTTCGATTTTAGCTCTAAATAGATAAATTTGTTTGTGTAACAATCAAATAAATTTAGCTTCAAACATATAATTTTAGCTCCAAACTGATAAATTTATTTATGTATTACACAAATGATTTTAGCTCCCAAATAGATAAAGTCAGCTTCAAACAAATAAATATAGCACTAAACAGATAATTTAGTTCCTAATAGAGTTGTACCCCCAAACACTGACATTGATAGAATTATCTTATTCTCAAGGACGGAGCCAGGACTTTAAGATAAGGGGGCCAAACATTATGTATATCCAACTAACTACATTTACATTTTTTTTATATTCTAATTTGCCAGTTGCAATGCATCAAAATATATCAATTTGGTAGCTCCGTCGCTGATAAATTTCAAATGCATCTATCTTTCTCAATCAAATAAAGTTATCAGTTGAGAGACTTAGCTGTTTTGATGTAAATTTTCTAAGATTGTCCATTGGATAGTTCAAGAAATTTGATGAATAGTGAAATTTCAAACATCAAACGGCCCTAATTTTGTGCTCATTTGTTTGGGGGATTTTTTTATTTCATATATTATTATGTAATCTAAACATTGCAAATGTCTATAGATGGTTTGGGTGCATTAGTTTTGCTAAAAAAAATGTTGTTTCAACACTTAATTTTGTTATTTTGATCCAAACAGCTAAATTTATTCGTTTTAAGTCCAACCAAATAAATTTATCTTTTTTGCATAATTTTATAGTCATCATAGATCTTTTTTTTGTTTGTTTTGATAAATATTACAGTCATCATAGGTCTTGTTTGATAGATCTCAATGAATGGAATCGGAAAAATATGTCTTATGAAAAACAGGTATGTAAGATAATTACTATTGTATTTTAAAGTTTGAAATAATTAAAAAATATATATATATAAAAAAAAAACTGAAAAAAGAATTTTGAACATGAGTGCAAAGATTTTATTCAATATTTTCGTCATTTGATTGGTTTTTGTGCCCAGGGACCTATCACTTTAAGAAAAGTGGCTGAAACAATTTCCCACATTCTTATAACAAGCAACCTACTGCCAAATTCTTCTACTATATATACATCTATACATGTATTGATTTAAGGTAAGGCTTACTAAAGCAAAAATAAAGTAACAAGGGAGCATCAAACAAAAACAAATGAAACAAAGCAAAACTGTATCCCTATAAGTCACTCCAATCTCGATAGCATTTACAAAACCCAAAGTAGGTAGACTCTATAGGATTTGTTTCCGATTTTGAGTAGCTGCATTTTTCCTGCCTTCCAGAACCACTGCAGTTAACTTGTGAATCAACAAAAATATGACGATTCACTGTCACTTGATATTTCCAGTTCAGCAATATACTACTGGAAATTATTTCTTTTCTTATTAGGGAAGTTTCGAACACAATGTACAACATAGAGGAACACCATAGATGTTACCATGTCCGGTCAAAAATTATAGCAATATAGAAACCCTGGATCTTTTTCCTTTCATTAATACAGCAATATGTCTAGCCGAGTAATTTCTATTCAAATTGATACAATACAAGGCAACTTGGATGAAAAACTTCATTTCTAAAAACAAATGTACCAACCATAGCAAAACAGAAATTCATGATATTGGAAATCATATACAGAAGGCTAATAGAAAATACACATGGTTTCAGGATATGAAAATAACTCTAAACTGTACAAGCATGATATTGTTCATACCTCACGACGATATTCTCTGAGATTAACATACGAATGAGAGATATTAATACAATATGATAGGGTTGCATGAATATTTTCACTTCTTGTAATTGCTTCCTCAAGTTTATCCAATCTACGACATTCAATTGCCATTCCGATAGCTTGTTGATATCTTCCATCCAGTATACACCTATATACAGCAATGGTAAGACAACTGGAGAATTGTGCCATTACACTAAAGAGAAGCAAAAAATTTACGTACTTATCCAACATTCTCTCAACGATTGCCTCCAACCGAGGGTCCATTTTGTTTTCATCATTTGACTCTGCCACCTTTGACTTGAGACTGGCATATTCATCAATTGCTTTAGCTGAGTGAAGGTAGAACATGGCCAGCAATAATTAGGAAGGCTACATTGAAAAAGTGTTAATTTCATCCATATAATTTCACAAGTTAATATCAACTATCAAAACCATGATGGACATTATACAATCAACATATATCAGGAGTTGATATCTAGCTTAGGCTTTCACAGACTGCATTTACATGTAACCAATTTGAGGGAAACCAATAATGAATAATAAGCAGATCTTAAAACCTCAAAGTAAACATGGAAGTCTGTTCAAAAAAAAAAAAAGAGGAGTAAACATAGAAGTTTTTATGTTGGAAAAGAATGGATGCAAGGTTATTTATCAAAAAAAAAAAAAGGATGCAAGGTGAAAATTCTTACCAAGAAGGGTATGAATGTAATCTGAATCCTCAGAAACATCAAACAGAGGACCAGCTCCCAGAGCATACGATAACGAGTCATTGAGTTCACCCAAGTAATAAAAAACCTGCCAACAAAAACAAAAGAATTTGTGCAACGAAGATAATAGTTACTAAATTGTACATCTCAAGCAGTAACAAAAAAAGGCCTCAGGCCTCAAGAATGAGTCCTCAAGTTCATCCAAGTAATAAAAAGTTGTCAACAGAAACAAGGGAATTTATATAAAGAACATAGCAGTTCCTTAAATTATACATCTCAAACAGTAACAAGCAATAACCTCTGATTTCAAGTCTTATCTTCACATTTGAGTATTCCGTTGTAAGATTACTGATAATAACATAGAGTGTGTAGATATTTTATAAATGGAAACTTGAAAATGACAGAACATATTGAATTATTATGAGTAAATTCTCACATTCAATTTGCCTCACCCTCATCAGAGAACCACCCAGAGATATGCAGCAAATTCTTCTAGACTATCACAGGGTAGCCAACCCTCAGATTACTTTTATGAATATTGGCATCTAGGCCCATGCAAACTGAAAAGGGGCAAAACATATGTAGACTCTCTTTTTTTTTTTCAAATAGACCACACAAATCAATTTTCAAAAGTGAACTTGTCAAATCTATGCTCAAGAATTTGATGGAAGTACCAGAACCGTTCGCCAATAAAAAACTTAACCACTAGAACATTTTTTTTTTTTTTTTTTTTTGGGGGGGTTGGGGGGGTGGGTTTTACATAAAATTTGGAAATCAACTACAAAATTTATAAATTCCGGCATATAACCCTGGCAACCCAAATGGGCATAAAAACCAGGATTGTAGACAACTATTTTTCTTTATACAATAAAACTGATTATAAGATAGAAGAGAAACAACAAAGGCCATGGAGGAACCAATAGAAAGTGGGTAATGACCTTTGAAACAAGCAATGCCGCAAGTTGCCGTTGGTCGAAATCCTCATCTTCGTATAAGCTCTCTCTGCATGAGAAATCAACACAAACATTTATTTCCAAATAACCAAATTAATACAAATCCCAAACTGAAGATGGCTTATATTTCTAATATATGACCATCAATAGTACAGCAATATCATAGTGGTGATGAAAAACATATGGCAACAAATTCCAAGATTACCACTTGATTTGCATATCTAAACACCAAAATACAAAAGCATACAAATCCCATGACTTGTCGATGATAATAAAAAGCATTATCCAAAGGTGAACATCTTGTCAGAATAGAGGCTTTCAGGATATAATCAAATAAGAAACAAATATTAGAAGACAGAAAGAAAAAAAAAAGAAAAGAAGAAGAAGAAGAAGAAAGAAAGAAAGAAAGCGTTCAAGAAATAATATGCATATAAATGCCAACCTTAGAATCTAACCAATTAATTTTTATGCTTATTTTAACTTGGATTTTAGCCTTTCTAGGTCGCTGACAGCCTCACGTGCTACATTTTTTTTCAGTGATTTATTATGTTGAACCTTTATGCCCCCTACAAAATATGTAGTAGTAATTATTTCAAAGTATTAACAGAAGGGTGAAGATCAATTTAGGGTCCTTTTGGTTTAGTTTTAGAATTATGATATGAGTGTGGAGTTGTATTTTGAGTATTGAGTTTTTAAATCATGATTTAAAAAGAGAAAATTTGTTTGGTTATAAATTTTAAAAATAGTTTTGGAATGATTTGTATTTTTATTTTTTATTGATGTATAGAATGTGAGAGAAGAAAGAAAAAGTGATTGATTGATTAATAATAATAAATAAATAAATAAATAAAAGCGAAAAGAGGAGTTTTGAAAGTAATTTTGAGTTGAATTTTAAAAATATGTTTCGTTAACATGTTTCACCCAAATCATGATTTAAAAACAGAATTAAGTTTTGAAAAGTAAACCAAACGCTACCTTAGTTTTTTAAAGCAATTAGAAAAAAAAGAACATCAACAATACTACCAGTTGCTTGCCGTAATAATAATTGACTATCCATTGCATTATCACACGCTACATAATTCCACTGACTTGGAAAACACAAACAGAAAATGGATCAAAATATAAGGGACAAGGCTGAGAATCATGTGATTCTACAGTCCTGACTACATATCAAAAAGAAAATCCAACTATAAATAATCAAGGAGTAGCAATTTACTCAAAATATTTTATTTTCCCATCTCAACTAAATAAGTGATAGCAACAATCCTGCTCCAGCAATTGCACCTTAATATTTATTTAACCCTTGAAAAGAAGATAGAAATTATAACCTCTATACCTCAAGCTAATAAAAACACTACAGCTTCTTCTGGAGGGACCAGGTACAGACCATTAATCATTAAACATACTTGACTAAATTTGATAGCAAAGTTTGACATAAAATTAGCAAAAACCAGTTGCCACGTGCAACTTTGATAGAATGGTTTTGCTACCAAACAACTATACAAGTACTCATTAACCAAAGACCCCTCCTTCTTCCAAACAACTATTCGATATCTCTGAAACCCAAAATTTTCCCCTAACCATAAAACTCTAGGTTCTGCATTATAACAAAGAAAATCTACCTTAAATTAGTACACAGAGTTTCGATTATCATTGCATGTGACAGAAAAAAAAACAAAACCTCCACTCAATTCAGCCAGATACCTTGCTCAATTCAATCAAGTTCCTCACTTTTTGTGGTGGGAACCCAAAACAACACAAAATATAAAGATAAAGCTAAAATTGTCACATTCTTCACTTTTCCTCGGTTTTCGCAGCAACCAAACAAAGGGTTTTACGCCACAAACAGATGAGAAACAATCATTACTCAAATACCCAATTCACAAACAAATAAAAGAGAGAGAGAATTGAAAGAAGAAGAATTACATGATGGGTACGCTAGTGGAGATCTCGGGCCAGAAGTAATCAACGAAAGCATTGAGATTTGAGAGAGCGTGAAGTTTCAACGAAGGGTGAGTCTCGTTGAGCATGGCCAAAAGCCCTCCAGCCGAGCTCACCATTGTCGCTACCGCAGCCATGACCACCACTGCTTCGCAATTTGAAGGATCGAACGGGTTATACAGATAGGTCTAAGTTATAGTTTTTGATCTCTGCAAATACAGAGAGCTAGGGTTAGGGTTTTGAAGCAGAAGAAGAAACCCTAGGAAATCGGGAAGACGAGAGCGACTTTCGAAGAAGAGGAGAGAGATGAGATGAGTAGCGTACTGTGTGTCTATATGTGCTCTTCCGTCCTGTTGTTGTGGATCTGGCCAAGCAAACCCAGTTCAGCTCAATTTTCTAACTTAGCTTATTTGCTATTGTATCCTTGTATATTTGTTAACTTTCTTTGAAGAGGCTCGAAAGTTGAGAAAATCACAAATTATTCCCAGTATAAAAGAGAAATGTTAGAGATCATGAAAATTTTGTCATGAAAATGATCATGAAAAATTTGTGACCCTTAGATTACCTTGATTAGTGTATGGTGCTTTATTGTAAGTGTAATCCAAAGGTCACAAATCTTTCATGACTATTTTCATGAAAGACTTTTCATGATACCTAGCATTGCCGAGTATAAAATAGTAATCACTACACATGCTACCCAAATTTATGAAAAATTGCTCAGTAGTCCCTCTGTATAATGTGAGCAAGCTAATCTTGGGACTGTTTGGTGGGATTGATTTGAGTTTATTTATAATTTTTTTTATTTTGTGAGTTTGAAACAAATTGTTTAATACAATTTCTGTTTAAAGTTTAGTAAGTACATATAGTTTAAGGAAAATGTTTGAGGGCCATAATTTTTGTGGTCACAATGGCTCAAAACTGTCAAAACGACACAAAAATTATGACCTCTAGCATTGTTGATAGTTTAAATAAGTAGAAAGAAAATAAATAGTAAAGATGATTGTCTTCTTCTTCTTCTTTTTTAAGATAGTGTAAGTACGAGAATCAAACAGTTGTAGCCAAAGCTTCACTAAAAACCAAAGAAGATAATGAAGTTGGGACTTCCTCTATCCAAACTGTGCCCTCCTTCAAACCCACTGCTATTCTTGCTAGACAATAAGCAACAAAATTTCCTTGACGCCGCACATGTTGAACTTTTCATTCCCGGAACGAAAAGAGAGACTCTTGAACAACCCTACCAAGTGACCATAATTTGACAACTTCTCATTTTGTGTTTGAAGATCTCTAATAATTGTTAGCGAATCTCCTTCTAGGATAATCTCATGTAGACCCACATCATGTGTAAACTAAATAGCTTTCAAAGCTGTCATTGCTTCAATACAATCAACCTCCATACCAAATAGGATTTTCTTCGCCATAGACGTAATTACTACACCTTGCTTATCATGAAAAACCACTTTGATGCCTATAGCTCTATGTTTCGTAAAACATGCACCATCAAAATTTACCTTGAAAAATCTTGTTTCCAGAGCCCGCCAGCACTTCAAAAAGTTAACCCAAACATCCATATTTTCAACCTCAAATTTTTAGTCCAAAAAGACAAAAAGTGCACTTATTCAGTCTTCTCAAACTTGGCCTAAATAGCTTTCAAAGCTGTCATTGCTTCAATACAATCAACCTCCATACCAAATAGGATTTTCTTCGCCATAGACGTAATTACTACTCCTTGCTTATCATGAAAAACCACTTTGATGCCTATAGCTCTATGTTTCGTAAAACATGCACCATCAAAATTTACCTTGAAAAATCTTGTTTCCAGAGCCCGCCAGCACTGATTCAAGCTTGTATCTAGACTGTCGCACACCCTTTGCCAAATTGCCAACACTTCCTGATAATACTCACACACATGACAAGCAATCTCTATTTCTGAACGCTTTGTATTTGTAAACACAACCTAGTTGTGATGCTTCCACAGAACCCAGCACAAAACTAAGAACAACTCGAAGCTTAGATTATCTAAGGTTTTTGCAGCACTAACCAACCAATCCATTGGCGACCTCTCTCTTCGATCATAGACACCCAAGCCAATAAAGTATTGGCCCATACTTCCAAAGCAAACTTACATTGAAACCATCAATGTAGATCAGATTCTATTCCAATAAGCAAATCTCACATTAAGCATTATCAATTAGTTTCCCCCGCTTAAGATTTTGCACAAACAGGTTAAGTATTCAAGGCAAGCTCCCATTCGAAAATTTTAATTTTACCTAGAATATTAGTATGCCAAAATATTTTCTAGAAACTCTTCTCCACATGCTTCCCATTGGACGAAGACCCACAATTTGCACCATTTCAGCTGTCCATCTCCAAGTGATAAAGCTGATTTAACAGAAAACTAATATTGTTTTGAATAATGCCAAACCAAACGTCATCAATAAGCCTTGGACAAATAGAAACCTGCATAATAATCTCCATCTCTAATTCCGGGAAACACTCATGCAAAGTCCTTCTATCCTAAGCTCTTGTAGGCCAATTTATAAACGAACTAACCCACACATTCCCCTTTATACCCTTTGGATGTTAAATTACCTTGAACGTACTAGGCCTTGGCAGTCATTTATCCTTCCATATTCATACTTGCTGGCCATTCCTAACTTTCCACTATAGTCCTTTCTCATGCAGTAACTGCTCAGTCCAAATACTCCGCCAAGTAAACGATACATTAGCCTCCAGCGATGCATTCAAATTGATGATTGTGGCTAATATTTGGCCTTTAGAACCTGAGAAACCAAACTATCTAAGTATTTCAGAAGCCTCCAACTCTGTTTTGCCAATAATGCCATATTGAAAACTAATACAAATCGAAAACCCATCATACTATCGTCTTTTGCCATACACAAACCCTTTCAGTTTTTCTAGTGAATATTGCGACACTCCTCTTTTTGACCCTATAAATACCTAGCCACCATTGAATTAATTTCATTGCAAATCCCTTCCACAATCAAGAAGCACGACGTAACATGAGTAGGTATTCCTTGAGTAACCGCTTTTATCAAGACTTCACGACCGACTGTTGACAAAGATTTATCTCTCCATCAGTTAAGCTTTTTCCAAGCCCTATCTTTGATGTTATTAAAATCCTCCTTCTTTACCTCCCAATAAAAGATGGCATACCCAAGTACGTTCCTTTTCTTACCAGCTGACACACACCCAATTTCGCATCCAACCAAATATGTTCTCCATCACTAACATTACAACTAAAACAGATTCCAGACTTTTCAAATTGATTTTTTGGCCCGAGGCGTCTTCATAGTCTCTCAATATAACCTCCACTGCCTCCACATTTTGATCATCCACATTTGCAACACAATAGACTATCATTGGCAAAGAATAGATGGGTAATGCTAGGACCCCCACAACAAATAGACACACTTGGAAATTGCCCCTTATGTCTGATGTTACCAATTAATCCAGTCAATACTTCAGCACACAAAATAAAGAGATATGGAGATATTGGGTCCCCTTGTCTAAGCCTGCGAAAATGAACAAATTGCTTAGTTGGCCTCTCATTAACAAGATAAGGCACAATTGACACATAGCTCATTACTGAATCCGTGAATCTAGCAAGAAAATTCATCTTCTCCGTTACCTTTCGCAGAAATCCCCATTCAACGCGGTCATATACTTTGCCCATGTCTAGTTTCAATGCAAATTGACCCATTCTCCCCATTCTTTTATTCTTCAAGTAATGAAACACCTCAGATGTAGTAAGTACATTATTGCTAATGGCTCACCGAGGGACGAAAGCACTCTGGTTCGAATCAACCACTTTCAATTTGCAAGGACCTTTGAGACTAGTTTGTAGATGACATTGCACAAGCTAATTGGACGGAACTCGAAAGGCCATTTCGGTTGCTTAACTTTAGGAATAAGAACAATGTAAGTCATATTGATCACTTTCACATTCTATTCCCCATTAAGAATCCCAAGGACAGCTTTGCATACATATTTTCCCACAATATTCCAAAATCTTTGATAAAACAAAGCCTCCGTTTGGGAAGTGGGTTGGCTTTTTAGCTTTTTTGGCTATTTTAGCCTGGGCTAAAAAGCTTGGTTTGGGAAGGGCATTTTTGGCTTTTTAGCTTTTTTTGTGAGAGAAGAGTGTAATGATTATGGATTGGATGTGATGTTTTGTTTGTTGCGGCGAAAATATCCTATTCTGTTTTTTGTGGCTAAAATAGCCAAAAAAGCTCTTGCCAAACGGAGTTGTTGGCTTTCCATCCGGCCTAGGAGCTTTAGTGGGATGCATTTGAACCAGCAAAATCCGAACCTCCTTCTCTATAAACAGACTCTCTAAAGAAGTAGTTAAATCTTCATGAATCTGGCAGATCAAGCAATTTGCTACCTCCTTCACTTTACTTGGCTCACTTGAAGTAAATAGCTCTTGAAAAATAACTAACCACAATATCATCTATATTATTTGGCTTAGTACACCATACTCCCAAATGATTTTCTAACCCATCAATCGCTTTATTCTTCTGTCTTTCTGAGGCTTTAACATGGAAGAAAGTTGTATTTCAATCATCTTCTTGAACCTGAGATCTCTGTGCCCACATCATCGCCTCATTTTCTAGGAGTTCATCAACTTCTTGCTGTAATTTCCGCAAGTCCCTACCATCACTTTTAGATAAATCTGGGCAAGCTTACAAGTGTTGAATTGCTAATGATTTTTCTTGTAGTAATCTTTGAACACTCCCAACATCCTTCCGTTCCAAGAAAATAAACAAGAGGCAATCTTTTCCAGTCCATGAGCCACTATTTCCACATTCACTTCCATTACACCTGGCTCCCATGAGTCTTATACAATCCGCTTACATTGCTCTACCATTAGCCACATAGCTTCAAACCTATCAAGTTTGTACTAGCGAGGTTAGCTCTGCATTCCTTCCTAAGCCCTCTCCAAATTGCTAAATAGTACACTTGGGCTACAAAGAACATACTCCTCTAACTATCATTTACTACACACCGGTCGAACCTTTCCCTAACCAAACCTAAAGAATAACGCCCATTGCATCAGATGAAAAGAGCCCCATTATAGCCAACATCCACCAGATCACACATCATTACAGCCCCCCAAAAGTTATCCATCTGGTTCTAGCCCTATTAAGTAGAGCAAATAACACTTCATTGAAATCACCAATACAAACCCACAGTAGAGAAAAGTGTGGATCCTCCGAAGCAATTCCCCTGACTCATTCCTCTTTGCTATCACCAGGTGTCTATAAAAACTAGTAACCTACCAATAATTACAACTTACACCAGTAGAAACAACGGCATCGATGTGGCCCTTCGAATAGCTCTTAACGTCCACTTGAACCGCATGCCCCCACAACAAAGCTAGTCCCCAACTAACCCCCCTTGATCCACTGTCAAACAACTTTGCATACCCAGATGACAACAAACTTTTTCCATAGCAGTAGTATCGAACTTGGTCTCAATAAGAAAAACCAAAGTGGGAGCTTCCCTTTTTAAGAAGAGCTGAAAAAAATAAACTATCTGTGGATTCCCAAGCCTATAGCAGTTCTAACTCAAGATTTTCATGGTTGTCGGTGGGGCTGTTCGATAGTCGTCGCCATTGAATCAACAATCTCAACACCACCCTCATTATGAGCTCTTTTACCACACGGTAGCACCTCCAAATCCCCATCAACATTGACAACCCTTCCACTCTCATATCACGTTTGATGCTCATCACATTCATCTTCACTTCAACCTGGTTGACTCATTCTCTAGCCAAGCGCTTCTAGTGCCTACCTATCTGGACTTCACCAACTAAATCCTCAATCCCTTATTTGTCCTTCCTACACCTCGAAATGGAGCCTTATCCATTTTCATCCATTGGGCTAGATTCTATCAAAGTAATCGTCTCTCCTTTACCAAACCCAGGTGGGTGTTTTAGCCGCCCAAGCCTAGCAAACTCAAGACCAGTCTTTATTAAGGTCAAGTTTGAAAAGACTAAATAAGTGTATTTTTTGATTTTTTTTATATTATGTGTAGTAAAAGTAGAGAGGAGATGTTGATTGATGTGATTCAAAAAAGATAAAAAGATGAAATAAGTACATTTTTTTAAGTTAGCCAAACTTGACCTAAATTAGACAAGCCCACAACTACAGCAACCATCTCTTCTTAGGCCATCTCAACATCAGAGGCCATAGCTACACAATTGGGCCTAAAACTTCCTCCTAATGACCCAATATAATCCAATTCAACCTCATAAGGCATAATGTTCAAATCACCTTCCCGCGTATTATCCAAAATAATAAGATCCATATTCTCACTTTCCCTTTTTTGCTTTTGCTGTTTCGCTACAAATCCTTCATTTTCCTACTCAAAAGATTCTTTCCTAATTGATCAAATATTTCCTAATCGGTCAACCACCTCGGGAAACTATAGCTGCACCACTAAACGTGAACGACGAAACTCAACCCTTTTTCCTCCACCATCACCCAACCCACTCATCTTTCTTGAAGTCTTCTCTCCACCACCCTGTAGACACCCCATTTTTCATCGACCTTAAGACTCAAACGTCATCGATTGAGCACTCGGTGATGGTGCATGTTATGCTCGTTTTGAGATTTCGGAGTTTCGGCTGAGACCTTACCCCCGGACGTTAGCACTCTTTTGTGCTTTGCCTCGGTTTGCGAACCAGGTTCTGTTTTCTCTTCCCGAAGGGAATGAGAGGTCTCATAGACCATCTCTCAGTGGTCGTAGGCTACGTTTCGTGGTCGTAGGCCACTGTTCCCGTTTGGAGACCAGTTTTCGATTTTCAGAGCCGTCAGTCGTGCGCCTCGGTTCGGGACTGCTTAACTTTCTCCGTTTGCTCCGGTTTTTGGCACACACCTTGTTTCCTCTCTGTAGAGGGACACTGTGGCCCGAGAGACCACCTTCGTGTCACACGCCACTTTCGATGCTTAACAATCAGTTTTCGAGGCACCCGGCTGCGCGTTTTGGCCCCCAAACCCTCGTTTTGCATCCGTCTTGGTTCATTTTTGGTATGGACCATATTTTCATTGTTTGAAAGGTGGTACAAGGGTGGGAGACCACCTTTTCTCCTTGGAGACCACTTTTCTCCCGTGCGACCAATTTTCTTGTCAGGTAGCTGGTCTCCCTCACTTTTGGGCCACAATTGTTGGTCTCCCACCACACCACTAGCTTGCATTCAATTGGGAGACCACCAATTCGGGCTGCCGACCACCTTTCTTCAACTTGGACCTTTTGAACTGGTCGGCCAACCAGGGGGAGTGGTCGGCCGACCCCCTGAACTGGTCGGCTTTCTCTTTTTCTGTTTGTCCCTGTGAGTTGTTGCCAGCTGTGCCAGCTGGAAGGCACAGAATTGATCCTCCATACACGTGTATGGAGGATCTTCAAACTTGGTTTTCGGCTTCTTGAAAAAGCTTTGGACCTCTTTGGCTATAAGAGAGACCCACTCCCTCATTAACAAAGGTTGAGAATTTTTGGTCTAAGGCATATATACCTCTCTCTCTATATCTCTACATTCAAGATCAAAAAGGGCCTTGTTCTTGCACCATTGCATATCAACCCTTAGCCTAACACCTCCAACACCTACCTAAGCTTCTTGGAGGTCATTTGCAGAGGTTAAAGGCTAAGTTTTTGGTCCAGAGGTTGCTGGCCTTGCTGAGCTACAAGGGTAACACACTAGTTCCCTCTTTTTAGCATTGTTTTGATCCTTGTTTTAGCTATACTTGCAAGCATATTTGGGCTTTATC
>NW_021024834.1:1625458-1670810 GCF_004153795.1 Camellia sinensis | reverse complement strand
CTTTGATTCTAGCACTTTTTGGCCATGCCTTCAACTGATTTTGTGCATGTTATGAGCTTCCTGAGCTCTGTTTGAAGTGTTTTGGGTCATGCATGCATTGTTGTATATGGTCATAGTTCAATTAAGCTCACTAGCTTTGCATATCGGGTCCACTAGCATGCGTTGTTTGGGCCCTTGACATGTTTTGGCATCATTAAACATGATATTTCAGAGCTTACATGTATGCCATATTCTCGTGTTTTCCACTCTTTAAATGTGTTTGAGAGTCGTGCTTAAATACCTCATTTATGGGCCATTGCATGAGCTTCATTTCCATGCCTTTCGAGTCATCATTTTAGTCCATTTTCCTACTGTTTTGGGCTTGCATAGGGACTGTTTGGGGCTGGTTTGGTCATTTGTGCATTGCTTTGCATACCTTTAGTGTAATGCACTTCACTAGTTTCGATATCCGGGCCATTTAGTATGCATTGTGTGAGGTGTTTGCATGATTTGGAGCCACTCTGTATGACATTCCAGAGCTAGAAAATGTGTGATTGTATGCCATATTTAATCCCTTGCCATGCCTTAGTAGAGTTGCACTTTGTGCCTTTGGTTTGGTCCCTCACATTGTGCATGTTTGCATAAGTGTTGTTGCCTTAATTTCATCATGGTTGGCCACTGATTTGGGTGTGGCTAAGACTCACCTATCTTGGTTTAAGTTCATCTTGCATTGTATATGCCATTTAGTCCATGTTGTTGCATGATTGACCATTGCATTGTGTATGCCTTGATCATTTCATTGTTAGTCTCCATGTGTGCATTGCGTATGCCATATAGTTTTCATGTGCATTGAGTATGCCATTGATTATTTCATAGCATTGTGTATGCTAGTAGCATGTTTGCATATCATCATTTGCATGTTTGTGTCATTTAGTAGCATTATGTTTAGGTTGCATGTTAGAGTCGCAATCATGCATGCCATGTGCATTGCATTGTGTTTGGAGTAGGGTTTAGTCCAAACACGGGAAATGAGGGATGTTTCATACTCAAAGTGACGAAACGTGCTTCGATTCTCGGTCGCCGACACTCCGGATTACCCATGATGGAGTTTAGGCCTTATTGTGTTCATTTGTGCATCCATTTCACATTGAGTCATGCAATTTGAGTCCTCGGCTATCATGCATCGAGATGCGTGATTAGTGGCACGAGGATCGAGGATTACACTCCCTAGAGCTAATGCAATGACGGGGAGAGTGGTCGTGCACACATATGTTGAAAATACTTTGCTATGCCCCTTTTTTGCTCTCTGTTGCAGCAAACCGGAAACCAGCTGCAAAAACTGGTCAGTAGTATCCCTACAGCATGGTGGAGTTTCAACCTTCTGGAGTTTTGTACAATGTTCTGGGACCAGTTGCAAACAGAGGCAAATCAGGGCATCGCAATGGATTTTCCGGCAAGGCGACTCGAGCATGCATGCATTCCTTATCATTCAAGACCGAGCTGAGGCAGTCCATTCCATATGTTTTGCATGCTAGCTTATTTATTTTAGTTAATTTGTTAATTAATTAAGGGTTGTGTAATAATTAGCTGTAATTCGTTATTCATTCGGTTGTGTATTATTTATTCGGACCCTCCGAGGAGGGCGATACTGTAATAAGTGTGTGTGTGTGTGTGTGTGATATATGTCTTCCAACCCCACGTCTTTCTCCCTTTTATTTACCAGCTTATGATGGTTAGTTTTAGGGCACGTTTAAATTTGCATCCTTATGCTCGTATGTTTGCATCCATTCATCTATTTTGCATGCACCGGGCTCGGCGCATCATGCTAACTGCATTGTATTTTAATTCCAAGTTGAATACATGTATCGATTGTTGCATCTCATATGCCATCTTAGAATAGCCGAGCCTATTGTAGTTGCATTTTTGCATGTGTTGCATTAGCCATCTTAACATGAACTAGGATCACGCATTGATTACTAACTAGTTTCTATTTTGGCTTGGAGTACTCGGTGAGTGTTTATGCTTTAGCATCCTTGTATGCGTGTGAGTGACTGTCATGATAGCATACTTACCATGAGGCTATTTACTTATGTGATATAATTGCCTGAATGCCTGTGGGTGGAGGTTGGGTTATTTAAATTGGAATAATGCATTGAATGAGAGTTTTAAGCCCACTTGAGAGTGGCAAAATCATGTTTTCTAAGCCCACCCGAGGGTGGCAATATCCACATCTTAGCCTACTTGCGAGTAGCACCTTCAAACCGTTTTTCAAAACGAACATGAGATGTTTTGTTCCAATTCAGGTGACCCAGTTTATACTTGTATGCTGTGCGCATCACATAGTAATTCTAGGCTAATAACTGGAATAAGAGCACATATGTTTTCAAAACTCGATATCATGCTTAGTAGTGGCCGATCTTTGATCAGGCGAGAGGGGGTGCTCATAGCTGACCTTCCCCAATTGTACCCAAGTTCCCGAGCCGAGGCCACTTTGGTGATGATGAACACGTGGCCTTGGGCAACGAGTCAGGGTTTCCTAAATTCTCCCAAAATAAATATTTAGGTGGTGACTCTGTATCTGGTAAAGCAGTCCATATTTGGCACTTCTTTCTAAAAATCAGTTTTTCAAAAACGATTTGTCGGATTTGGACTCTTTGATGATTCATCGGTCTTGCATTGCACTCTATGAGATTAGATACAAGACCGTGACATTGAGTCCTGAACTGTAGTAAGCCCAAATGAACAAAACGGGATTTCCTTCTAGGACGTTCGGGGACGTCTACAATTTCTGGCGACTCTGTTGGGGAGTTAGAGAACTTGACTCGAACTCATGATATCTTGTTTTGATTACACTTATGTGTTTCTTTGCATTACATTTGCATTGGTGTGCCTAGGACACCATGTTTACCATCTGCTATTCCTGTACGGTTTGCCAGAGGCTCGCTTTGAGAAGCGTGCCATAAAGCTAACCGGTTACGGGCTCTGCCACGATGGGAACACAAACCCCGATTTTTACCGGAGCACCCTTTTTGACCATTCGACCTAGTGCCTATTCAGAATCTATAGTAACCATTCCAAGCTAGGACAGGTTGCTTACCCAATTATAAGTTGTTTGAAACCGCTGCGTGTGTAGTGAAACCCTAGCTCTTGACAAAATAGGACAGGGAAACCCTACCCCAACATAGGGGTGTTTTGGCTCTCACTTGTTTGCTATGTGTTTTTAGAGTGTGTCTCTACAGGAATGTACGTATCAGTTTACAAGTTTGGGTATCAGGCCTGTGGGCACCAGTTCAGTATTTTGGGAATCAATTATCTGCGGGTATCAGATTCAGTTTTAGGGGCAGTGATTTGGGAACAATGATTAGTGTTTGGGAACAGTCTATTCAGCTTATCAACTGTGTGTTGTGATGCCCAACTGTGTGTTGTGTGTTTATTTACGCTGTTATGCTGTCCGTTTGTCTGGTTGTTTATTTCCTTATTATACTTTATTTATCTTTTTTGCTAGGGTAGTTTAGCACAATTGCTTCCGACCAAGCAGATATTTCCCAAGCACTCTGGACTAGAGGTCGTCGACTCCATCGATCTGAGGATCTGGTAGACGGACAACCAGTGTTCTACTCTTTACCTCCGGTTGCTAGACGAAGATTAGTGAGGCACAGTGTATCGGTACCGCGGTTCCCTGATCAGTGGTCCTCGAACAGTCAGGTTGAGATTTCTGAGTCTACTACAGAGGCAGATATACCGGCAATTCAACCAGAACAGGGCAATATGGCAGGAATGGAGGAAATGGTGCGTCAACTCCAGGAGAGCATGAAAGCCATGCAGGAGGACGCTGTTCGTCAAGCAGAATTTGCCAAACAGCAGGCCATTGTCATCGCCCAACAGGCAAAGCTAATTACCCGGCTACAACAACAAACCGGAGCATCAGCTTCACACCAAGCTCCTCCCCCACCAAGAGTCCCACTACCCGGGGAGACACCAAATGCCCAGAATATCCAGGAGGATACAGACATCCCAACAGGGCCGGCTTCGCCTCTGATTCTACCTCAACTATCCAAGGCACCTACGCCTATCAATCAACTGGACTCTCCCTTTGAGTTTGAGGTGGACCCTACAGCGTTGAAGTTGAGCAAGCTTGAAAAGTTGTTCAAGAAATCCCAAGGGGTAAAGTCCATCCCAGACATTGAGGACGGGTATATTGACGCGGCTATGACGCTGGCAGATCGGTTCAAGGTGCCACAAATCGACCGCTTTGATGGGTCCAGGGATCCCATGGTACATCTACATTTGTTTTCGGACATACTAAGGCCGATGGGCCTCACCAGACTATAGAAGCTTTCATTGTTTGGTCGGACCCTGTCGGGTGTGGCGGTCATCTGGTACGCAAAATTGGAAGACGATGTCAAGCGGAACTGGGATGAGATGGCCGAGGCTTTCATTGCACAGTACTCCTCCCGGGATGTTCAGGGACGTCTATAGCTTCTGACGACTCTGCTAGGGAATTAGAGAGCTTGACTCAAACTCATTACACTTATGTGTTTCTTTGCATTACATTTGCATTGGTGTGCCTAGGACACCATGTTTACCATCTGCTATTCCTGTACGGTTTGCCAGAGGCTCGCTTTGAGAAGCGTGCCATAAAGCTAACCGGTTACGGGCTCTGCCACGATGGGAACACAAACCCCGATTTTTACCGGAGCACCCTTTTTGACCATTCGACCTAGTGCCTATTCAGAATCTATAGTAACCATTCCAAGCTAGGACAGGTTGCTTACCCAATTATAAGTTGTTTGAAACCGCTGCGTGTGTAGTGAAACCCTAGCTCTTGACAAAATAGGACAGGGAAACCCTACCCCAACATAGGGGTGTTTTGGCTCTCACTTGTTTGCTATGTGTTTTTAGAGTGTGTCTCTACAGGAATGTACGTATCAGTTTACAAGTTTGGGTATCAGGCCTGTGGGCACCAGTTCAGTATTTTGGGAATCAATTATCTGCGGGTATCAGATTCAGTTTTAGGGGCAGTGATTTGGGAACAATGATTAGTGTTTGGGAACAGTCTATTCAGCTTATCAACTGTGTGTTGTGATGCCCAACTGTGTGTTGTGTGTTTATTTACGCTGTTATGCTGTCCGTTTGTCTGGTTGTTTATTTCCTTATTATGCTTTATTTATCTTTTTTGCTAGGGTAGTTTAGCACAATTGCTTCCGACCAAGCAGATATTTCCCAAGCACTCTGGACTAGAGGTCGTCGACTCCATCGATCTGAGGATCTGGTAGACGGACAACCAGTGTTCTACTCTTTACCTCCGGTTGCTAGACGAAGATTAGTGAGGCACAGTGTATCGGTACCGCGGTTCCCTGATCAGTGGTCCTCGAACAGTCAGGTTGAGATTTCTGAGTCTACTACAGAGGCAGATATACCGGCAATTCAACCAGAACAGGGCAGTATGGCAGGAATGGAGGAAATGGTACGTCAACTCCAGGAGGGCATGAAATCCATGCAGGAGGACGCTGTTCGTCAAGCAGAATTTACCAAACAGCAGGCCATTGTCATCGCCCAACAGGCAAAGCTAATTACCCGGCTACAACAGCAAACCGGAGCATCAGCTTCACACCAAGCTCCTCCCCCACCAAGAGTCCCACTACCCGGGGAGACACCAAATGCCCAGAATATCCAGGAGGATACAGACATCCCAACAGGGCCGGCTCCGCCTCTGATTCTACCTCAACTATCCAAGGCACCTACGCTTATCAATCAACTGGACTCTCCCTTTGAGTTTGATGTGGACCCTACAGCGTTGAAGTTGAGCAAGCTTGAAAAGTTGTTCAAGAAATCCCAAAGGGTAAAGTCCATCCCAGACATTGAGGACGGGTATACTGACGCGGCTGTGACGCTGCCAGATCGGCTCAAAATGCCACAAATCGACCGCTTTGACGGGTCCAGGGATCCTATGGTGCATCTACGTTTTTTTTCGGACATACTAAGGCCGATGGGCCTCACCAGACTACAGAAGCTTTCATTGTTTGGCCGGACCTTGTCAGGTGTGGCGGCCATCTGGTACGCAAAATTGGAAGACGATGTCAAGAGGAACTGAGATGAGATGACCGAGGCTTTCATTGCACAATACTCCTATAACACGCAAATTGAGATTACAACCCGTGATCTCGAGACAACAAGACAGGAGTCTAAGGAGAGTTTCTCTGAATTCGTAACCCACTGGAGGGCCAAGGCCTCAATGATGACCATAAGGCCGACGGATAAGGATCAAATACGGATGGTTGTGCACAACCTCCAACCCAAACTAATGCAGAAAATGATCGTGCTTCCCTTCCCTACCTTTTTAGATCTGCATGAGATGGGAGTACAGATCGAGGACGCCTTGAAGCAGGGCTTGATTAACAATGACAAAGAGCAACCCAAGAGAACTTTCAACCGAAACAACAATGCAAGCACAAGCAATGCCGCAACTGCCAGAGCTTCAGAAGTGAGCATGGTCACCTCCACTCCCCCCCCAAGAGCCCTTGCGGCTACACCATTCACCGGTGTATCCGGTAGCAACTCACAGGCAACCAAATACCAACCTCGAAGCCAAAGAACCTTCACCCCATTATATATGCCCCTATCCAAAGCTTTGGGGGTTTTAATCAGGAAAGGGCACTTGAAGCCCCTGGAGCCGCGGCCATTGCTGAATCCACTTCCCCCCTCCCATAATCCAGCCAAATATTGCACTTTTCACCAACAGCACAGTCATGACACCAACCAATGCTTCCGATTACGTCATCAAGATCTCGTTTATAATAGGATGATTGTGCCTCCAGAGAAACCCAATGTCACAACCAACCCTCTCCCACCACACAACCAAGCTCCACCTCCCAAACGCATCAACTTTATCCAGACTGGGGTCATGTCATACAACCACAGCACATATATCACCCCATCTCACCTACCCAAACCGGAGGTGTTCCTTCCTCCAGCCAAATATTGCACTTTTCACCAACAGCACAGTCATGACACCGACCAATGCTTCCGATTACGTAATGAGATTCAAGATCTCGTTTATAATAGGGTGATTATGCCTCCAGAGAAACCCAATGTCACAACCAACCCTCTCCCACCACACAACCAAGCTCCACCTCCCAAACGCATCAACTTTATCCAGACTGGGGTCATGTCATACAACCACAGCACATATATCACCCCATCTCACCTACCCAAACCGGAGGTGTTCCTTCCTGATAGCACTGACTTGTGCATGTTGGACATCTCCCGAACCAAACCCAAACCAATGGTGGTGGCTATCAAAGACAGAATAGGGATGATTTCAGAGGAAAGCGGTATAGTGGATTCAGGGACTGAGGAATTGAGGAGCTTTGCAAAAGAGGTGTACAATCCAAGTGGCTACATTGCGTCAGTGGGTCAGATTAGGCCAAATGTGGAATTACCGGTGGGGGCAGAAATCTGTGTACTATGGGGGAATGGACTTGATTAGAGGATAGATGACTTAGCAGTTCTAGAAGGGGACATTGCTGACCTTCAAATTTTCAACGAACAAGATTCATGAGACATGACAGTCAACTGGTTTGATTTTGAGGAGTCAGCAGAGGTTACAGGGTGGCTTGACAACAACCAGATATTGTTGAAGAATCTCAGCTGGAAAAGGGCCCGTCAGAGGCAAGGACATCAGTTGTGGCCGAAAGGGCCGGGGATCAGAATACATCGCCGGAGAGCGCCGGTGCCAAGAATTTCGCGCGGGATCTAGGCATTTTGAATACAAGAGATGTTGAACAACAGACTGCATTGATGCAGCTTGAACGGGAAGGAATTGAAGACTCTGAAAGAGCCAGAAATGCCAAGGCCCCTGTGGGGACTGAAAGTGCTGTGTGCACAAGAACAGAAGATACTGCGAACACATAGACAAAAGGTACCGTGAGTACAAGGACAGTGGTAACGGAGCTGGACAGGTGTCTGTTGGCTGTCGATGGAATGTGGTGGGAGGACGATGATCTATGTCTTGCTCACACGGATGAGGACTAGGGAAGCAATCAACCGGATGATACCTGGTACATTGGTGAAGTTGACTATATGACTAGGAGTGAATGGTATTTCAAGCCCCCACACCTAGATCAACCAAAGACGTCCGGGAAGGACAAAGAGGCAGAGAAACAGAAAGAGAAGCAACTCGAAGAAGAAGCTGTATTGGAACAGTTGAAAAAGATACAAGCAGACATCTCCATCTGGGGACTGCTTATGGCTTCTCGAGTACATAGATAGGCCGTCCTTTCAACCATGGACAAGGCCAAACTCTCGATAGATACCACGCTGGAGCAGCTAGTTGGATTGGTTTTTCCAGTAGGAAGTTCCCCGACGTTGACCTTTTCTGACAAAGAACTACCGCCTGAGGGCGCAAATCACAACAAACCTCTCTACATCTCTGTGGAATGTAGAGGCAAGTAGGTACCGGTGGTTCTTGTCAACACGGGATCCGCCATTAATGTGTGCCCGTCGAGGACGGCATATGCAATCGGGTTGAAGCCCGCGGACTTCGTGCCAATTGCTCAAGTGATTCGGGCGTATGATAACATAAGCAAGGAGGTGATGGGGACTGTCAAAATTCAGACCCAGGTTGGTCCAGGACAACACGAGATCGATTTCCATGTCTTGGACGTTCCCGCAACCTTTAACCTACTTTTGGGGCGACCATGGTTGCACCAGGTAAAGGCAGTTTCTTCCACCTTGCACCAGATGTTGAAATACCCTCACGGGAAGGGGGTAGCTATAGTTTTTGAAAATTCATCAATCCATCCGCCGCCGGGGGTGTCTACACTAGTCTTGGAAATCGAGCATGGCACAGAGGATGTGTTCTTATCGGGGTTTACTTTGGCTGAGGCTCGAGTCGTGCAAAACATCTTGGCTGTTGATGAGGGGGTGTATGTTAGCGCATAATCAATATACCTCATGAACAAGCTTCAACACATCCTCGGGATGGGATTGGGAAAGGGATTAGGAAGGAGCGGCTGGAAGGGCGTCGCAGCATTGGCCGAAGTGCCACACAACCCTCATTCTTTTGGCTTGGGTTATCTGCCCACCAAAGAGGACTGGGTAAGGAAAGGCAAGGAAATGGCTGGAAGAGCTAGAGCAAAGAAGGCAGGGAAGCCATTTGAGTTAATACACCGACCCATTCAGGCTACCTTAAACGGACGCTTCGTCCAGGAGGGGGAGGATTTTCCATTCTGCGGCTTCCTAGAGCCATGGTTGAATGCGAAGAGGAAGCGCATGCCAGATTTTGAGATCTTCTTCGACCTGCAGTTATCCGGGGATAATATTGTCGAGGAGCAGATAGACCCATTAGCTGAGGTTGAGCAGTGTAAAAATGTGGATTCCGAGAGTGCTGAAATTGAAATGGGGGTCTTAGACCAACCAGAGGCGTCCGAAAAGGACAAGGAGGCAGAAAAATAGAAAGAAAAACTGCTCGAAGAGGAGGTTGTGCTGAAACAGTTGAAGAAGATACAAGCAGACATCTCCATCTGGGGACTGCTTATGGCTTCAAGAGTACATAGACAGGGTGTCCTCTCTGCGATGGACAAAGCCAAACTTTCAATAGATACCACGCTTGAGCAGCTGGTAGGATTGGTTTTTCCAGGAGGAACTTCCCCGACGTTGACCTTTTCTGACAAGGAACTACCGCTTGAGGGCGCAAACCATAACAAACCCCTCTATATCTCTATGGAGTGTAGAGAGTAGTGTGTACCAGTGGTTCTTGTCGACATGGGATCCGCTATCAACGTGTGCCCGTCGAGGACGACATATGCAATCGGGTTGAAGCCCGCGGACTTTGTGCCAATAACCCAGGTGATAAAGGCATATGACAATACTAGCAGAGAGGTGATGGGGACTGTGTAGATTCAGACCCAGGTTGGTCCAGGCCAACATGAGATTGACTTTCATGTCTTGGACGTTCTCGCAACCTTCAATCTACTCCTAGGGTGGCCGTGGCTGCACCAGGTGAAAGCAGTCTCTTCCACCCTGCATCAGATGTTGAAATACCCTCACGGGAAAGGGGTAGCTATTGTTTTTGGGAATTCGTCAATCCATCCACCGTCAGAAGTGTCTACACCGGTTTTGGAAATCGAGCATGGCATGGAAGATGTGTTTCTATCTGGATTTACTCTAGCTGAGGCCCAGGTCGTACAGAACATTTTGGATATTGATGAGGGGTTGTATGTCAGTGCACATTCTGTGTACCTCATGAACAAGCTCCAGCATATCCCTGGGATGGGATTGGGAAGGAGTGGTCGGAAGGGCATTGCAGTATCGGCCGAAGTGCCGCATAACCCGCATACTTTTGGTTTGGGTTATCTGCCCATCAAAGAGGACTGGGTGAGGAAAGGCAAGGAAATGGCTGGAAGAGCTAGAGCAAAGCAGGCAGGGAAGCCATATGAGTTTATGCACCGACCCATTCAAGGTACCCTAAACGGACGCTTCGTTCGGGAGGAGGAGGATTTTCCATTCTGCGGCTTCCTAGAGCCATGGTTGAATGCGAAGAGGAAGCGCATGCCAGGTTTTGAGATCTTCTTCGACTTGCAGTTATCCGGGGATGATGTTACCGAGGAGCAGACAGATCCATCAGTTGAGGTTGAGCAGTGTAAAAATGGGGATTCCGAGAGCGCTGAAATTGAAATGGGGGTAGCACTGGCTTGTCTACTTTCAGATCCTCCGATCGTACAGAAGTGCTTGGGGGATAACTTCTCGGTGTCTAGGATTAGGAATGAAACGCCTGCGAGCCTACTTGTAAGTATTTTGGATGCATCCATTGCACCCTCTCTCATATGGCAGTACGATGAGGGATTTTTGTCAAGCAGCACCGGGTTAGGTAGTGAGCTAGAATCTGATTCCACCGAGTCTGTGGAGTCAGAATCAGGTTCCAGCTCGTCTGAGTCTGAGTCCGGTATTCCTAGGGGTGATAACCCGGATGCCACAGTCCTGTCTAGGTCATTTTTTCTTTCTCTTTTGAGTCTGTTGTAACAGAAGAATCGGACGATTTGGAAATGCTTAATGAGAATGGAATGGATGTGGTTTCTGAATACTTTTCTGTGCCCTTGATTTATTGTATTAATCAAGACTTTCAAAATTTTGATGAAAACGACGGGGAAGAAATTCCTCCGGTTTTGCAATGCTTAATTGATTAAGAGCAGGAAAGATTTGTTAAACCTTTAGTTGATGAAATCACTACTGTTAATGTTGGTACTGAGGAGGACCCACGACTGGTCCAGATCGGGTCCACGTTGTCTTCGGAGGAACGCGAGCGCTTAGTTGCTGTATTAAAAGATTTCAAAGATGTTTTCACGTGGTCCTACGAAAACATGCCTGGAATCGATCCTGAGATTGTACAGCACCGGATCCCTCTTGACCCAGAGGCCCAATCCGTTAAACAGAAACTCAGAAGGATCTGCCCGGACTGGGCCCTCAAGATTAAAGAAAAGGTCACCAAGCAAATTGACACAGGGTTCCTGTTAGTATCCGAATACCCAACTTGGTTGGCTAACATTGTTCCGGTGCCGAAGAAGGATGGTAGGATCCGGGTATGCGTGGATTTCAGGGATTTGAACAGAGCCAGTCCGAAGGACGACTTTCCCTTGCTGCATATTGATGAGTTAGTGGACTTCACAGCAGGGCATGCTTTGCTTTCATTCATGGATGGATTCTCAGGCTATAATCAGATAGTGATGGCACCTGAAGATCGGGAGAAGACTGCTTTCACCACCCCGTGGGGGATTTACTGTTGTAGGGTGATGCCATTTGGGCTAAAGAATGCTGAAGCTACGTATCAAGAGGCGACGACCACAATATTGGACGACATGATCCACAAAGAGTTTGAGGTGTATGTGGACGACATGATTGTCAAGTCCAAAGAAAGAGAGGGCCACTACACCGCCTTGCAAAAGTTCTTCCAAAGGATCAGAGAATTTCGGTTGCGGCTGAATCCTCAGAAGTGTACGTTCGGTGTTACAACAGGGAAAATGCTTGGGTTTCTGATTACACAGAGAGGTATCGAAGTCGACCCTTCTAAAATCAAGGCCATCTTAGAAATGCCACAACCAAGGACTGAAAAGGAGGTGCGAGGCTTTCTGGGTAAAATGCAATTCATAAGACGGTTTATCTCAAAATTAACCTTGACTTGTGAACCAATTTTTGGTCTCCTGAAGAAAGGAAAGAAGTTCTAATGGGATGGTCGATGCCAAGTTGCTTTTGAACAGATCAAACAATACTTACAGAACCCATCCGTGTTGTCACCTCCCGAGCCAGGGAAACCGTTGATTTTGTATCTTTTAGTAACTGAGACTACAATGGGCTGCATGCTCGCACAAGAGTCTGAGGACAAGGCGGAGAGGGCTATCTACTATCTGAGTAAGAAGATGCTGGAGTATGAAACCCGCTACACACCGTTGGAAAAGGCTTGCTTAGCCTTGGTATGGGTTACCAGTAAGCTGTGGCACTACCTGTTAGCTCACTCTGTAATGTTGGTCTCAAGATTAGATCCCATCAAATATCTCTTCGAGAAATCGACACTTACGGGTAGGCTAGCTCGTTGGTTGCTGTTGCTTTCCGAATTCGATCTGAAATATGTGACGCGCAAGTCAGTCAAGGGGAAGAGCAGTAGCAGAATTCTTAGCCAATCATCCCGTGGAAGGAGGTGAAGCAGTTGAATACTTATTCCCAGATGAGGCCATTTTGCATATCGAAGACGAAACTTGGACGATGTACTCTGACGGAGCGTCAAACCAATACGGGTATGGGGTAGGAGTGTTGCTAATAGCACCCGATAATTCCCGTAACCCTCTAGCCTTCAAACTCCGGTTCAAAGTCTCGAACAACGAAGCAGAATATGAAGCATGCATTGCTGGTTTAGAAGCAGTCCTGGAACTAGGGGCAAAACGGTTGGACGCCATCAGGGACTCGAACCTTGTTGTATCTCAAGCGAAAGGAGATTGGAAAGTCAAAGAAGAAAAGATAATAATGTATCACCAGACTTTGGACTTGTTAATTCCTCGGTTTGAGAAACTAAACTTTGCTTATTTGTTAAAAGAGAACAACAGGTTCGTAGATTCACTAACAACTCTATCTTCCATGATAAACATCCTTTTCGGAGTCTGGATCCGTCCGATCATTATTGACCTGAAATTTGTGCCAGCCTACGAGTCGATTGCTGCTATAGATGAGGTTCAAGATGAGAATCCCTGGTACTACGATGTCTGGAACTTCTTGGAAAAAGAGGTGTATCCATCGGGGGCAAATGCCAAGGATAAAAGGGCAATCAGAAGAATGGTCGTTCAGTTCATCATCTGCGGGGGTAAATTGTACAAGAGAGGTCATTTGGGAATGCATAAGTTGTGCGTTGATGCCGAAGAATCGAAGTGCCTGATGAAGGCCATCCATGGAGGAGAATGCGGAGCACATGTGAACGGGGTGATGCTAGCCCGAAAAATCCTCAGACAGGGTCACTACTAGTCCACCATGGAGGAGGATTGTATCGGCTTTGTTCGGCAATGCCAAAAATGTCAGATCCATGCAAACCGCATGAACATCCCGCTGTCGAAGCTGTACAACATGACTTCGCCATGGCTATTTTCAGTTTGGCGAATCGATGTGATCGGGGCCGTCACTCTGAAGGGGTCTAATGGGCATGAGTTCATTCTGGTCGCGATAGATTATTTCACAAAGTGAGTCGAGGCCCAATCTTATGCGGTGTTGAAGGCGTCGCACGTCGCAAAGTTTATCAGAAATAACATCATTTGTCGCTATGGGGTCCCGAACGAGATTATCTCAGATAATGGTTCCCACTTCAAGAAGGAAGTGATTGACTTGTTGGAGAAATACAACGTGACTTTTCACAAGTCATCCACATATCGGCCGCAGACCAATGGAGCAGTCGAGGCCACCAACAAGAACATCGAACACATTTTGCAGAAGATGGTAGAAACCTATCGGGACTAGCCAGATAAGTTGCCATTTGCTCTGTGGGGCTACCGGACTTCAATTAGAGCATCTATTGGAGCGACTCCATATTCATTGGTTTATGGGATAGAGGCCGTTCTACCTATCGAAATTGAGGTTCAGTCATTATGAGTACTGGATGAGTATCAGATAGCTGAAGTAGATTGGCAGCAGAACAGATTTGAGGAACTCATGCTCTTTGATGAAAGAAGACTGAAAGTACTGTACCATGTTCAAGGTTATCAGTGCAGAATTGTTAGGGCTTTCAACAAGAAGGTTAAGTCCCGGAATTTGAAGGAAGGAGATTTGGTGCTCAAAGACAACCGAGCCCCCATCCATGACCCTAGAGGCAAGTTCAGACCCAATTGGACTGGTCCCTACATCATTAAGTCTATTTGGTCAAGTGGAGCTGTCGTTCTGATGGACCTAGATGGCCTAGAGTTCTCACAGCCAATTAACATGGACAAGTTGAAGAAATATTACCCCTGAGAGGCTCGCTAGGCCGAAAACCCGAAAGGGCAACCTAGGCAAAAGTTAGAGCATAGAAAATTCGAAATTATAAAAACTGAGCTCGCAAGGTTGAAAACCCACAAAGGGCGGCCTTGGCAAAAGTTAGAGCGTAAAAGGAGAGTGAAAATACTCAAGTGAACCTGGGTCTGAACTACGTAAGGCTTGATTCCCATCTTTGGGATATGTAGGCAACTTCATCCTGAAGTTCAGCCATAAACTTTTCCCCGATCAACTTTGTCCATTTGATCATCTCTGTCATCTTTGTCTATTCAGCATCCGAGAGTTCGGTTGTGATCTCCGGTGTAGTGCTACTCAGACTAGGGGCAACTTTCCAGTTGCTGGAATCTGGGGTTGTGCATCTCAGTGACAGATCTCAGGCGTGTCCAGTTCTGATCCATGTCGAAAATGGTTTTGAAAAATTTTAATAAAAGTTAATTTTGTTCAAATTAATCTTTTTACAACTTAGGCCATTTTTGGACCAAAGCGGAAAACTTTCAGTACCCACAACCTTCAATTTTATTGATTTCAATACAGAGTCCTCCTGCTCTTGCATACAAATTGAAGTTGCTTTTGGTTACATTCATAAAGAAAACTTAAAAGTACTAATAAAATAATAAATCTGGGGCATAGCTAAGTCAGGTGTTCTTGCGCCCCCTTCCAGAGCTGGTCGAAGCTTCTGATGCCAAGCTGGGCCCAATCTGTGCCTCTTCGTTGAGCTATTTATGCACTCATCAGACAAAGTGCAATTGAAAGTGGGAGCGGGGGCCAAGAGTTCTCTCATCTTCCATGCTGTGGCATATCGAGCAAGCTGTGCGCCTCGGACCGGGAATGTAGCGGGATACTCTATCCCCTCTAGCGGGCAAGTCTGATCATGGCCGAACTGGCGCTGGAACCAAAAGGAAAGTAAAACACGCAGTGTGTCAGACCAATCAACTGAATCTCAGTCTGCTGAGACATGCTATAGCTCATTGCCGGTAGATTGAGCCAAGGACAATGCCAAGCAATGCAGTCTGCGGACAAGTGACACATCCAGTCGAACCACCATCTCTCATCAAGGGCATCGACTAGGCGTCGTCGGAAGAAGTAGCCACGAGCCGAGTATGCTGGGCAAGAGTCCACAACCTATAACTTGTCCATCAACCACACTTGGGGAGGGATGAAAAATGAGAGATTAAGGAATAAAGAGGTGTACGTTGAGAGAAAAGTGAGAAAAAGGTTTTGTGAGAAAAACCGAGCTTGAGGGCCGAGTGATGTGAGCAATATATATGTGAGATAGGAAGGGAAACATTACCTGCAACAGTAGTGGACTCCCCGCAAATCTGGTCTTTTCTCGGCGATGGAAAGCATCCAAGCCCATCAATGTCTCGGTCAATGTCATGGCAATACAGCTCTTGCCCTCTTTCAAACCTTGGGCAATCTCGATCAGACGAATGCTAGACCCACCGAAGCCTGGGGCAAGCAAAAAGTGAGATAGCATGCACAAACAAACGAAAACCTTGCCAATGATGGTCGCCGCGGTCACCGGCATCAGAAAAGTGATGAATCAAGACGAGGATATCCAGTTCCCCGTTGCAGATCAAAGATCGAGCGTCATGCATAGTGAGCCCACACATCCGTCCTAAGGCTTGGGCGTGGCCGAAGCAAAACTGGGGCAAGATTTCCTCGTTGCGCTCGGATTCCATCAAGGCTTGGAAATCTTTGAAGGTAGGACACACCTCTTGCCCGCTAAAGCTAAAGACATGTGTTACTGAATTCCAAAACTTCGCCGCAGCATGGAGAAAGGGAAGATGCAGTGGAGTGCGGCTCAACGTGAATAGTGCATTCAAGCCGAAGCCTTGGAAGTTCAACTTTTGCGAGCCGTCTAAAGTAGCAATCCAAGCTGCGAGATTTTCAATGAGGAATGCCTCTATTTTGATGCAAAACTGAGATGAAATGAAAGAACCACGAAGCTGGAACTTTTATAAGGGATAAGGCACTGTTTGGGGACACGTGTCAAAAATCTGGTGGTTGCCAAACCAGGTGGTCGCCCAACCATTTTTTTTGGTAGGCCGACCACCCCTTTGGTCTCCAAGGCAGAAAGCTGGTCGGCCAACTCTCTCTGGTGGTCGGCCATGGAGAAAATTTTGTATTTGGTCTTTTCCTAGTCTCTAGAAGAGGGCTCCTAGCTTTTCCATGTGTTGGGAATATCGAAGGTCCGTGTTTTCCTCTGTTTCGGACGTATTCCATCGCCCGTTTTGTCCGAATTGCATTTGTTTATCGAGTTGTCGTTGAGTTTTGTTTATCAAGTTGTTGTTGAGTTTTGCTTATCAAGTCGAGTTGTTGTTGAGTTTTGCTTATCAAGTCAAGTTGTTAAGTTTATCAGGTTGTTAAGTTTTATTGACTTGTCAAGTTTTGTCCGTCGAGTGGCCACTCTTTGTTTATCAATATTCGTCGGGATTTGCTTATCGAGTTGTAAACTTGCTAAGGTGTTGTTGTTTCTTAGCGAGTTAAGTTGTTTAGTTTGTTGCGTCGGTTCACTACCTGACTTGGTGATACACATTGCTCAATTTTCATTTAATCTCATTTTTGTGCAAAATGATGCGATGCGATGCTAAGAACATAAAATACAACACTTTTTCAAAAAAGTTGTTTTATTCCATCATGCTTCCTTTGTTACAACATTTTATAATAAGGGTACAAGTTTTATAGAAAATAAAACTACCTAATAATGTACAATGTGCTACAACTACTAGTAAAAAAGGCAAATAAAGCAGGAACAGTTGCATCAGTGCTATCAAGCACAGGAATAAGAGGCCCTCTTCGTCCTCTTTTGCAGAACAATCTCTGCACCATCATCATCATCTGAATCGAAGCCATTGTCCTCGGAATCCTCCTCGGCATCATCTCCACTATCAGAACCGGAACCTGAGTCACCCTCTCTGTCAGCGGATGTCTCTGACTGGGGATATGCAGACTCCTTCTCCTTGTTGGACTCCTCATCTATGACAGGCACTCTACGTCTACCTCGGCTGCGAGTCGAACCCCCTCTTCCAGCTCCTCGAGAGGGCCTGGATGGCCCAACCTGTGGCTCAGCCTGTAGCGGTGGCATCTGAAAAGGAAGAGTGCAATTTGAATACATTAGCCAATATATATATCAGATGCAGAGACAAGAATGCTACATAGAGTGGGTATATGCAAATACAATATATGAATATGGTGTGTGTTAGATGTGCTCTACACATACAGTCAATCAATACAATGAAATGGTTAAGTACAGCATGTTATCAGAAGTATGATAAATGCGAGAAAATTGAAAAGTACCGAAACACCGGCAATGAACAGCTGAGTCTCTCTCCGCAAGACCATGCCCTCAAGTGAGGCTACCAATCCCAGCAACCCCTCAGCATACTCGCCGGGAGGCTGCAGATGTAAGTGCAAGTTATCAGTGAATGAATGAATGTCCAAATATCTGAGTGATAAATCAAAACTGTAAAGCATACCGGTGGCGAGTCAGGGTCTCTGACGTATCGGTGATCAGGCAATGGAGGCTCCAATGGGATCAGGTAAGATGTTCCGTATCGCCATCCTGTCAACTCGGTAGGAATATCTGGCCATCCAGCATGATGGTAAGTCGGGGAAATCGGGGAAATCTATTTAGCTCCACTCCTCGAGGTGCCGGCCCTGCTAGACGAAGGAACGTCCGCGGCCCGGGCTCGAGCTGACGATGATGCACCAGCAGCCCTCCTAGTAGGAGTACGGACACCCATCAGTGGGGGCATCAAGTACGTATGGCGGTAATTTGCATACCCCTCCTCCTCCATGTGCAGAGCTGCATTGGTACCCAACATAGCGACATCGACCTTCTCGAGAATGAGTCTCTCGGCAGACCGCATGTCATCTAGAGGTGCTGAAGGGATACTCTGCTCAGGGACACCCATCGTCTGGCGTATGAAGTGATCTCCCAGAAACCAGGCCCTACCAACTGGCCCCTCAAACAAGTCCTATACTGAGAAGAAGCCCATGCCCGCAGGAACTGGAAACGGATATCTCTTTCCAAGGGTGCCCAGGGCCGCCAAGCGATCTGAGGATAACAAGTGCATGAGCCAATCAGATGTCATAAATATGCGAGATGAATCAAAGCCTAAAATATGAAGAACTGAGAGTTCTGAAGTACCTCGGTCGCCCGCACCGTGTCAAAAAACTGTCGCAAGAAAGGCAAAGTCTCTCGAGCCCTCACCTGGCATCGACCCTCAAACACGTGAGAGTAAGGGATCGTGAGAGGCACCTCCACCTCGAACTCTAGGGTCAGCGTCGGAAAGTACATGTAAACCCATAGCTGTGGAAAACAGGGCAGTGACCATCAGAATACAAAATATACAGAAAATACAGAGTGCCGAGTGCAGAATGTAGAATACAGAATGTAAAGTGTACCGTGTGCAGTGTACAGATAATGAAAAGTAGAGATGTAAATCAAGAGGGCAGAAAGTACCTTCTAGGCTCTCTAGTAACCGTCAACTATGTTCCCCCGTCTGCGGGAGGTCGCACTCATATAACAGTAGAGGGTAGCGAGGCCGGCGCCACCCCAGTCATATTGACTGACCTGTGATAGGTCCACTAGAGCACTGAGCAGATACAGTCCAACCGTGTTTCTCCTATCGGAAAACAAAGTGGTCCCAAGGAGGAACATCAAAAACCCTCGAGCATACTGCTCTATCTCCTCGAGAGTCTCGGGCATAGTCTCCCTGTACTGCGTGGAGAACCAGGTGTACCTGACTCTACCCGAAGATCTGTCAATCGGCGAACGGGCTCCTAGCAGATAAATCCAAGCCGCCTCCTACTCGCCTATGTCTGCGTCGTAGGGGACCGATCGGCCAGCCACATCAAAGCCAGTCAGCATGGAAAAGTCAAACGGGGTCATCGTCATATCCCCGGTAGCTGAGAAGTGAAAAGAGTTGGTGGTGTCCCACCATCTCTCCATGAGTGCCCCCATCAAGGTCTTGCTCGCAGGGTAGCGAGATAGCCCTGCGCAGAAGGGTCCAAACCCTGCCTCATCAATCGTATGACGAACGGCCTCTGGGAGCTCTATATACCACTCCCTAGCGATACTCGAGCCGTAGCCTCGTGTAACACAGGAAGATACCTGCATTCAAAATGAACATATGTATTCAGTTTCAAAATGAAAATATGAGCTGTGTGTAAATCAAATAAGATACAATGGGTGGACTGCGTGTTCAGTATGAGCTGCGTGCAAATGCAATGAATGAGTTGTGTGTTCACCAGTAAGGTACATGAGCTGCGTGTTCAGAATTGAAATGTATGGGCTGTGTGTTCATCATCAAGAGTTTGGGCTGTGTGTTCAACTTTCAAAAATCGTGGGTTGTGTGTTCATCATCAAGAGTTTGGGCTGTGTGTTCAACTTTCAAAAACCGTGGACTGAGCGTTCATCATCAAGAGTTTGGGCTATGTGTTCAACTTTTAAAAACCGTGGGCTGTGTGTTCATTATCAAAAGTTTGAGCTGTGTGTTCAAATTTCAGAACTGTGGGCTGTGTGTTCATTATCAAAAGTTTGAGCTGTGTGTTCAACTTTCAAAAACCGTGGGCTGTGTGTTCATCATCAAGAGTTTGGGCTTGTGTTCAACTTTCAAAAACCGTGGACTGAGCGTTCATCATCAAGAGTTTGGGCTGTGTGTTCAACTTTCAAAAACCGTGGGCTGTGTGTTCATTATCAAAAGTTTGAGCTGTGTGTTCAGATTTCAGAACTGTGGGTTGTGTGTTCATTATCAAAAGTTTGAGCTCTGTGTTCAACTTTCAAAAACCGTGGGCTGTGTGTTCAACTTTCAAAAACCGTGGACTGAGCGTTCATCATCAAGAGTTTGGGTTGTGTGTTTAACTTTCAAAAACCGTGGGCTGTGTGTTCATTATCAAAAGTTTGAGCTGTGTGTTCAGATTTCAAAACTGTGGGCTATGTGTTCATTATCAAAAGTTTGAGCTGTGTGTTCTGATTTCAGAACTGTGGGCTGTGTGTTCATCGATCAAGAGTTTGGGCTATGTGTTCAACTTTCAAAAGTCGTGGGCTGTGTGTTCATCATCAAGAGTTTGGGTTGTGTGTTCAACTTTCAAAAATCGTGGGCTGTGTGTTCATCATCAAGAGTTTGGGCTGTGTGTTCAACTTTCAAAAACCGTGGGCTGTGTGTTCATTATCAAGAGTTTGGACTGTGTATTCAACTTTCAAAAACCATGGACTGAGCATTCATCATCAAGAATTTGGGCTGTGTGTTCAACTTTCAAAAACTGTGGGCTGTGTGTTCATTATCAAAAGTTTGAGCTGTGTGTTCAGATTTCAGAAATGTGGGTTGCGTGTTCACAACCAAAAGCATGAGCTGCGTGTTCAGAAATACAAGTGCTTAAGCTGTGCGTTCAAAATGCAAACAGAATGCTGCGTTATAGACTAAGTGTTCAGAGCAAGCTGTGTGCCAACTCAACGGAATTCTGTGTTGTGAGCTATGTGCTAAAACGAGCAAAGTTTGGTTATACATAAGCTGTGTGCCAAGTGGACCGGATGGTGAGTGAATGTGTTCAAAATGAGCAGATGAACATGTATAACGAAAACATGAAGTGCGTAAGAAATGCAGAATACATTGCAGAGAATATAAAAATAAAGTATGTACCTCTCATGCCTGGTGAGAGAGGTGAGACTCCGGCTCCCATAGCAATAGATCCGCGGGCGCTCGTCGATCAAAATCAGTAAAATAGTAGAAAGTATTCGGGGGAAGGATGTGCTTCGGAGGGTCGTACCTCTCAGGATCAAAGGGCTGAGTCCTCGGAGGCAAGGACATAATGTATGGCTCATCCCCGGCACCTGGAGGACCTCCACCATGAGGAAAATGACTTGCCATTTCAAGAAATCTACAAAAATGAGCAAAATGAGCCAAAATTAGAAAAAGTCAACAAAGGTCAACTCTCGGGAAATAAAAAAGTCAACAAAAGTCAACTCCTGAGAAAATGTTCCAAACTTCGAGACAAACTTACCCCAAGTGATGAAAATGGAGAAAGAAGCTCCGAAATCAAATTTTAATCAGTCCAAAGTGAAGAAAACTGAAAGATTTTGCGAAACAACTTTGCGTGGGGCGTTGGAAAACGCGTATATAGCACAGATCTGAGAGAGAAAATGGTCTAAGAAGCAAGAGGGACTAATTTCGGACTTGAAGTTGTGAGCAAAAGTGTTTTGGCCGAGTGCATTTAAAGATCCAAATGTAAAAGGACCAAATTGTCCCTGTTTTAGCAAAGTGGTCGGCCGACTAGCTTTTATGGCAAGCCAACCACCCCCTTGCACAAAACCTGGTCGGTGGCCTCCCTAGGTGATCAGTGGCCCTCCTGGGTGATCTTCAAAGTCTCTTTGAGCTCCCTGCAAATTTTGGTGGTGATTGGAGTCCCCGGCACTCAAAAAAGTACAAGTGAAGTGCACTTTTCGGCGTGAAGTCCCTCCGCGGGAGCTTCAAATCCAATATTCGACGCATGGCTCGTCGTTACTCGCCAAGAGCAAGGTGTATCCTTTTTGAGTATGTTGCGACCCCTCTGAGAGGTAAATCGGAGGTCGCGTTTGAGTTGCCCTCGTCGAGGCTTGCTTTTCTTTGCTCAATGTTTTGTTTCAAACATGCTTTTGAAGTCGAACTTATCCTGCATTGTTATGCACATCACTTGCATTATTATGCACATCGCCTGCATTGTTGTGCACGTTTCACTGGCATTGTCATGCCCCCATACTTAACTTGCGTTGTCACGCGCGTTTCTCTTGCATTGCGATGCACTTTTCTATCGGCACCATGTCTATCCGCATTCGATATAGTGTTGAACATATGTTGCTAACTATGTTGTGCCTGTTAAATTTCTCTCTTTTGCAGGCACGATATTGTATGTACAGTTCATTCGAGGCTGGTGCGACCAGATGATATTGTAGGTACAGTTCATTTGAAGCTGGTGCGACCAGACAAACCGGGCAGGTATTGTATCTTCTCCGTGTGAGACGTAGTGAGAATTGAATAATTCTTCGCATTCTTAAACTGCATGAAATGGAGTTTTGCTTTGCATTCTTGCTTAAAACTGTTGCATTTATTGTGAATATTTGCTTCATTACTGCTTGCTGCTTTGCATGATAATGAGTTACGTTCAGCTTTGTGCATATCATTTTGCATTTTGCCCCCCCGCCTGCGGGCACATCTTTTTTATCTCGCCTGTTTGTCTAAGTCTTCGGCCTTGTCAAAAATGGGTCGTCTCTGGGCTTTGACATTCACTCCCGTCACGTATGAATTTCGAGTTCTGTCAAAGAGGGGCAACTGTAGACACTCTATTTTTGACCGACCTTAAGACTCAGACGTCATCGATTGAGCGCTCGGTGATGGTGCATGTTATGCTCGTTTTGAGGTTTCGGAGTTTCGACCGAGAGCCTTACCCTCGGACGTCGGGACTCTTTTGTGTTTTGCCTCGGTTTGCAAACTAGGTTCTGTTTTCTCTTCCCAAAGGGAGGGAGAGGTCTCGTAGACCATCTCTCAGTGGTCGTAGGCTACGTTTCGTGGTCGTAGGCAACTGTTCCCGTTTGGAGACCAGTTTTCGATTTTCGGAGCCGTTGGCCGTGCGCCTCGGTTCGGGACCGCTTAACTTTCTCCATTTGCTCCAATTTTTGGCACACACCTTGTTTCCTCTCTCTAGAGGGACACTGTGGCCCGGGAGACCACCTTTGTGGTCGCACGCCACTTTCGATGCTTAACAGTCAGTTTTCGGGGCACCCGGCTACGCGTTTTAACCCCCGAACCCTCGTTTTGCATCCGTCTTGGTTCATTTTTGGTATGGACCCTATTTTCATTGTTTGGAAGGTGGTACAAAGACGGGAGACCACCTTTTCTCCTTGGAGACCACTTTTCTCCCTCCGACCGATTTTCTTGTCAGGTAGCTGGTCTCCCTCACTTTTGGGCCATAATTGCTGGTCTCCCACCACACTACTAGCTTGTATTCAATTGGGAGACCACCAATTAGGGCTGCCGACCACCTTTCTTCAACTTGGACCTTTTGAAGTGGTCGGCCGACCCCTTGAACTGGTCGGTCTGCCTCCTCTTGTCTTGTCCCTGTGAGTTGTTGCCAGTTGTGCCAGTTGGAAGGCACAGAATTAATCCTCCATACACGCGTATGGAGGATCCTCAAACTTGGTTTCTGGCTTCTTGAAGAAGCTTTGGACCTCTTTGGCTATAAGCGAGATCCTCTCCCTCATTAGCAAAGGTTGAGAATTTTTGGTCTAAGGCATATATACTTCTCTCTCTCTATATCTCTACATTCAAGATCAAAAAGGGCCTTGTTCTTGCACCATTGCATATCAACCCTTAGCCTAACACCTCCAACACCAAGCTAAGCTTCTTGGAGGTCATTTGCAGAGGTTAAAGGCTGAGTTTTTGGTCCAGAGGTTGCTAGCCTTGTTGAGCTACAAGGGTAACACACTAGTTCCCTCTTTTTAGCATTGTTTTAATCCTTGTTTTAGCTATACTTGAAAGCATATTTGGGCTTTATCATAAACTGAAAAAAGTCTTATTTTGAGGTCCTTAACATGTTTGTTTAAGACCATTTTTCTGTTGGGGGTCATCTACCCCCTTTGTATGCTTCATTTCATCTTATTTTGAGCCATGCCTTAGGGCCTTTGCATTGACCTTTGTTTGGTCTCTTAGCATGTTTTTTGAGCACTAAAATCAGAGAGGGGTGACTCTCTCACCCCTTGTCTTGTTTACTAGCATATTTGGCCTAACAAAGGAGCCCTTATTTGCATGCTTCCAAGCCATGTTTCAGGCCATTTTTGGTGAGTTTTAGGACCTGCATAGGCTTTGTCCAAAGCCCATTTTGCCATTTTGGGTGTCCATCTTGCATGTGTAGAACAACCCTCTTTATAGCCTATCAAAGGAGCCTATCATTCTTGCATGCATAGACCATGTTTCAGTGGTTTTTGGGCTTTATTTGGCATGTCATACCTCTGGCTTTTGCTGGTTTGGTGACCTCTTGATTGCCTCACATGCTTATAGTGCAAATCCTCTTTACTAGCTTACATTGCATGCTATTTTGGCCTTTGATTCGAGCACTTTTTGGCCATGCTTTAAACTGATTTTGTGTATGTTTTGGACTGCCTTAGCTCTGTTTTTATGCCTCATGGTCGAATGATGCTTTCTATGCATGGTTGTAGTTCAATACCCCTGCCTAGCTTTGAGTTTTGGAGCCTATTGCATTCTTATGTTGAGGTGTTTCCATGTCTTGGGACCATTGTGCGTCATATTTCAGAGCTTACATGTATGCCATATTTCCATGTTTTCCACTCTTTAAATGCGTTTGAGAGTCGTGCTTGTATGCCTCGTTTTTGGACCATTGCATGAGCTTCATTTCTATGCATTTTGAGCCATCATTTTAGACCATTTTTTCACTGTCTTGGACCTGCCTAGGGTCTGTTTGGGGCTGGTTTTGCCATTTGTGCATTGCTTTGTGTACCTCTAGTGTAATGCACTTCACTAGTTTTGGTATCCGGGCCATCTAGCATGCATTGTGTGAGGTGTTTACATGATTCGGGACCATCTTACATGTCATTTCAGAGCTGGAAAATGTGTGATTGTATGCCATATTTTATCACTTTCCATGCTTTGGTAGAGTTGCATTTGGTGCCTTAGGTTTGGTCCTTTGCATTTGTGCATATTTGCATGTGTTTTTGTTGACTAATTTCATCATGTTTGGCCACTGATTTGAGTGTGGCTGAGGCCTATTCATTTTAGTTTAAGTCCATCTCACATTGTGTATGCCATGTCCATGTTGTCGCATGCTTGATCGTCGCATTGTGTATGTCTTGATTATGCCTTTGTGTATGTCCATCTCCATGTGTGCATTGCGTATGCCATATAGTTTTCATGTGCATTGAGTATGTCATTGATTATTTCATAGCATTGTATATGCTAGTAGCATGTTTGCATCATTTAGTGGCATTATGTTTAGGTTGCATGTTAGAGTCGTAGTCATGCATGCCATGTGCATTGCATTGTGTTTGGAGTAGGGTTTAGTCCAAACATGGAAAATGAGGGATGTTTCGTACTCAAAGTGATGAAACGTGCTTTGATTCTCGGTCGCCGACACTCCGGATTACCCATGATGGAGTTTAGGCCTTATTGTGTTCATTTGTGCATCCATTTCACATTGAGTCATGCAATTCGACTCCTCGGCCATCATGCATCGAGATGCGTGATTGGTGGCATGAGGATCGAGGATTACACTCCCTAGAGCTCATGCAATGACGGGGTGAGTGGTCGTGCATACATATTTTGAAAATACTTTGCCATGCCCCTTTCTTGCTCTCTGTTGCAGTAAACCGGAAACTAGCTGCAAAAACTGGCCAGTAGTATCCCTACAGCATGGTGGAGTTTCAGCATTCTGGAGTTTTGTACAATGTTCTGGGACCAGTTGCAAACAGAGGCAAATCGAGGCATCGCAATGGATTATCCGGCAAGGCAACTCGAGCATGCATGCATTCCTTATCATTCAAGACCGAGCTGAGGCAGTCCATTCCATATGTTTTGCATGCTAGCTTATTTATTTTAGTTAATTTGTTAATTAATTAAGGGTTGTGTAATAATTAGTTGTAATTCGTTATTCATTCGGTTGTGTATTATTTATTCGGACCCTCCGAGGAGGGCGATGTTGTAATAAGTGTGCGTGTGTGTGATGTATGTCTTCCAACCCCACGTCTTTCTCCATTTTATTTACCAGCTTATGATGGTTAGTTTTAGGGCACGTTTAAATTTGCATCCTTATGCTCATATGTTTGCATCCATTCATCTATTTTGCATGCACTGGGCTCGGCGCATCATGCTAACTGCATTGTATTTCAATTCCAAGTTGAATGCATGTATCGATTATTGCATCTCATATGCCATCTTAGAATAATCGAACCTATTGTAGTTGCATTTTTGTATGTGTTGCATTAGCCATCTTAACATGAACTAGAATCACGCATTGATTACTAACTAGTTTTTGTTTTGGCTTGGAGTACTCGGTGAGTGTTTATGCTTTAGCATCCTTGTATGCGTGTGAGTGACTGCCATGATAGCATGCTTACCATGAGGCTATTTGCTTATGTGATATAACTACCTGAATGCCTGTAGGTGGAGGTTAGGTTATTTAAATTGAAACAATGCATTGAATGAGAGTTTTAAGCCCACTTGAGAGTGGCAAAATCATGTTTTCTAAGCCCACCCGAGGGTGGCAAAATTCACGTCTTAGCTTACTTGCGAATAGCACCTTCAAACCGTTTTTCAAAACGAACATGAGATGTTTTGTTCCAATTCAGGCGATCCAGTCTATACTTGTATGTTGTGCGCATCACATAGTAATTCTAGGCTAATAACCGGAATAAGAGCACATATGTTTTCAAAACTCGATATCATGCTTAGTAGTGGCCGATCTTTGATTAGGCGAGAGGGGGTGCTCATAGCTGACCTTCCCCAATCGTACCCAAGTTCCCGAGCCGAGGCAACTTTGGTGATGACGGACACGTGGCCTTAGGCACGAGTCAGGGTTTCCTAAATTCCCCCAATAAATATTTAGGTGGCGACTCTGTATCTGGCAAAGCAGTCCATGTTTGGCACTTCTTTCTAAAAATCAGTTTTTCAAAAACGATTTGTCGGATTTGGACTCTTTGATGATTCATCGGTCTTGCATTGCACTCTGCGTGATTAGATACAGGATCGTGACATTGAGTCATGAACTGTAGTAAGCCCAAATGAACAAAACGGAATTCCCTCCCGAGATATTCGAGGACGTCTACACACCCTTAGCTCTAGCTTTTTGTCCCTCTACCCACATCTACGGTCCATACTATGGTTGATATGGCTCCACAACAGCCGACCTAGATAACAAGATATCACATTCTTTCTCATCATGGCCAAGGAAACCACAACCATAACAGAAATTTGGCAGACGCTCGTACTTGAAGACCACCCACACCGGTTCTCTATTATGCGTCGCCACTCTCTTACTCCTGTGCGGCTGTTTTTCAACCTTGAGAACAACCCGAATTCTAAGAAAACGTCCAATCTTTGAGCCTCCCATGCCATGCTCTACTTCCATCAGAATCCCAATCTTATTTCCAATGATGGTACCCACCTTATTTGCCATACTTAACAGAAGTATATTAAAAACCTGGACCTAAAAAGCTGTCATTTTCAAAGAAACCTTTGTTGGCTAAAGATGCACATCAACTTCATTGAGAAATAGTAGATGTTTATCAAAACTCCAGGGCCCATTCAATAACTGCCTTTTTAATCAGCAATATGGTTAAATTGACACAATAATAGGTTTTCCCTAAGAGGATTAAAAGATATACCTTTCGTCGGCTTCCAAATAGCAGCCAAGGTGCTCTTCATTGCATCCATACTAAATGGCCGGTTAGTCAACTACTTTCCAACTAAGTAAAGCCAAGATTTTTCCACAACCTGTTTGGTGTGGGATTCATCCACAACTATGGCTTCCTATTCTTCTTCCGTAAAAGTAAATCGGCTCACAAACTCTTCAATAGATTTAATCATGACCCAAACCAGAACACTTACTCAAGTGACAAAAACTACAGACACATGATCCCAAAACCACCAACACCACCCCTACCTAGAGATGAAACACATTCGCACGCAATGGGAAGACAAAAACCCCTATACGACACACTCTAGAGAGCGTTTCGAGAGAATAAAGAAACTGAGGAATGGGTACTTTTGCCTTCTACTTTTTTTATTATCAGTTTTTAACTTATAATAAGTTGTATCAAATAGGCTACTTGTTATTCGAGTCAATAAAATCAAGTCAAATAATAAAAAATTGCATAGTATTTATTGCAAATAGAATTTTGCAGTAATAAAGTTTTTGTTATTTGGATTAGTAAAGAATTAAGTATTGTTGTATGTTAGGCATTAACATTATTTTGTTTTTATAGTTTTCTCTGTTTCTTATCTAATCTTTAAAAAATAAATAAATAATGTTACCTAACCCAATTAGCTATTCTATCTTTTTTCTTTCATTTAAATATTAGTTTGTTTTTTAAAATTTAACCCTAAAATTAACTTAATTAAGCAGCACATGATATATCAATATGATTTTCCCACATCCATTAATGGATTGGACTACATTGACATAATTTTCAAGGTATAGGGTTTACATAAAAAAACTAAAATTTTAAGGGTCAAATTAAATATTAGAGCAAAGTTAAAAGGTCTAATTAATAGTTCATTCAAATTTAAAATAGATCTAATGTAAATAGAAATGTTTATTGGGTTGACTTGTTTTTTGAAAAATATTAAGGGGAGGTCAATATAATTATCCTTAATATAATGGCCCTATTTGGTATAGATTATTAAAACTTAAAATGTGATAGCCAAAAAATAGAAGTTAAAGCACCTCTCTTCCAGTTTCCAGATAATTAGCTTATTTAAGCTATTTCTGTCTAATAAATTATAAGCAGAAGCTATACCAAATAGTCTAGCACAGACTCTCAAATTAATATAAGCTATAATCACCTCTTTTAAGGGGGGATTCTATTTGCACCCAAAAAACATTAAGTATGCCAAATTTCTCAATACACCATATTAAATTATTTAGGATTATAATTTACTCTCAATATACCCAATATTATTCCTAAATTACCCTTCACGATACATCCAAATAATAAACAAATCAAAAATCCTAAAATAAACCACTTTGAAAAGCACAATGCCTCTACTATGTCAATATCAATTAAATTAAATCCATTAATATTAACTATAGATATGGTAAATGGGGTCAAGAAGGTGGATGAGAGTATGTGTATGCTTATTCATGATTTGCTTTAGTTAGGAGTGTTACCGGGTGTGCTATAGCAGAATAGTTGGGAATAAGGTTGCTCATTTGGTGGCTAAGTTTGGGATTAATAGAAGTAGGTGATGTACTTGGGAGGGTGTCCCTCTTTCGCGGTTGTTGGGCCCTTTGAGGAGTGAGGGTGATTTTGTGTATTGTGTTTCGACTATCTATAATATTTTCCCTATCGTTATAGCGGCTTGGGTTTAGACCCGATCCTTTTATGTGTTCGGTATTGGGTTGGTGATTTTTTTGGATTGTATTGTCTCTTCTTTGAGTTTATTTGTCACAGGGAACTTTGGTTTGTACTTAATGCATTGGCATAATTTTTCCCCTATTTACAAGGTTGCACCAATGACCATTTCTATCATGCCCACGATGGCACTAGGTTGCTTCCGCGAGAGGCCGCGACTAATTATGGCCTTCAAGTTTGTTGGCCTAGCAAAATTGGGTGGCCCACAGTGGAAAATAGCCCTAGATTTGATTACTCACTTGTATTACCAAATTCTTTACAAACAATCCATTTTCCAATAATAGTTATAGTAACACCACAAGCTAAATTGAATAAAAAAGGTTCTCTTTCGCATAATTACAATGAATGAAATGTTGAATACAATTAATAATACATGCCCCAAGGGCTTACATTGAGGGTTTCAATTATACGTAGTTACATAAAAAGAAACACTTCTCATTTCAGTCTTTCAATCACTCGTTTACACTATACACCGCATGAACTCCTAACAAACAAATAAATTCTTGATCTTCAACTGTTACACTTGATTTTGTTCCTGTAAAATGGTTAAACAACATGGGTTGAACACTAGGTCCATTAGAGATCTACAATGAGTCTTGAGAATACGAGCAAGATATATGTGATCATGAATGTTAAACGGGTAATACATAAATAAATAATATGCCTTTTATATCCAAAATAAAGTACACATAAGTAATACATTCCTCATGAGAATTCCACTAACCTTTCAAAGAAAACTCATTCTTTTATCTTCTTACCCTTCTTGTATAATTTCAAACAATTTTCTTAAAAACCGCATTTTAACATTTCATAAGGATCTTAGGTCTATTAACCATGTATTACTAATGCGTAATCTTTAATTCACAACTAACCATCACCCTACCATAATCCGCATAACTTCAAAATATATATACATATATTCCAACACATATCACATAATTAATCCATATAAAACAAATCAATTCAATTTCATCTTTTCTGACTCACATAGTTCAATTCTCCATTTCCAATTATTACATTTACACATACAAATCCCCTTATAATTATCCCACAAAAAGTTCATTGTCAACAATCGACTTCATTACCAAGCCATACCAACAAACCACACGCTTTTCCAAGCGCTACTCTAGAAGGAAGGTGAAACCTCTATCAAGCGCCATGCTTTACCGATCATAAGCCGGAAAGAATGCGGAACCTCACTCAAGTGCCAGGCTTTACCGGTCACAAGCCAGAAAGAAACGAACCTTTATTTCAATATCAGCATCTATCAGTTTATCATATCAATTAATAAATTAAACGAACAACACAATGAATAATAAGGAAGTATTTGGGATACACAATATAAGTACACTTTTTATCTTTTTATCTTTTTTGGATCACATTACTTCTCTATTTTTTTGCATATTTTTTCGTAAAAAGTTAAAAAGTACACTTATTTAGATCATCCCAAACAACTCCTAAATATAAAACTCCATCTTTAGCATTCAATGCAATTTGTACCCCACAATATTCCATACTTCTCAACATCAATTCCTTTTTGTTGAATTTATATATCCCAATTAATGTCATATACACCTTAATGCAATGAACCAATTTCCAAAATTTGTTTTCTTTGATATAAGTCTCGTATGTAATAATCATTCTTACAATAATGATTAATCACCCTTCATACTTACTTTAACTCATCATTTACTAAATTTCAAGAATTGAAGGTCAATTGAAATAAATAATCATTTTAAAAATAAAATTCATAGCTAGGGTTTGACAAAATTAGGGTTTTTTTACTATAAGGCACAAAATCAAATTCCAGTTGTCCACAATTTCCGTAAATCCAATAAATAAATTCAACTCTCTTGATTTGGAAAACCCTTACTTCATCTATACGCTTTTTAAGAAAATCCCTCAACATGATATTTTTATGCAATACAAACATACCACTCATCTATCTATAAGAAAATATTGTAGGAAAGAGAAGAAATCCCTACCTCAAGCTAGAAGAGGAAGAAATCAAAAATCCAACTTCAATGAAAATATGATCCACTCAGATGGATAGAAAGCCCTCGTTGTGCTCTTCGTTTTTGTATAAGGAACATATGGTAGGAGATTAGTAGAAATAGATGAAAACCAAGCTTTTATGGGCTTGGAACTCAAAAATGCCTGAAAAGAGAGAGAGGAGAGAGAAAGCATCTGAATGAATGAAAAAAAGTGACCCAAATGACTTTTTAAAGTGTTGATCCCGAACAGACCGCTTGAGTGGTGAACGCAATCTCTCAGAAGTTTTGTAGGTTTATAGTGAAAATACTGGGAGTCTCGCATCTCCGCTCAAGTGACCACTTGACCGCTCGAGCGGTCACACTAAACACAACTAGTCACACAGCACAGTTTCTAAGGCACTCCAAGCACATCAACCTTATTTCCATATGTAACCATTTAAGTAAATACTTTCATTTAGCCATTTATATTTTATTTACTTATTAAGTTTAAAATGTAAATAAGGAAATACCCCCCATTTGGATTCAAAGAAAAATACAAAAAAATAAAAATGCAATTAAATCAAAAAGTGACTCCCCTAGTTTTAGTACGAAAATAATTTTTCAATTAAAATTTCTTAGTTTGACGTTGAAGTAAAGTGATTAATACCTTTTAGAAAAATCCCATGAAATTAAATTAGACTATTTAATGTATAAGGAACAATTACTGCCAAATATTATTTTCAAAATTGCAAGTTTTGAAAAATGAAATTTTTTTACATTTAGAAAATTTTTAGACTAAGTCTAATTTTTGTGACAGAAAACTTGGATCTCTACCCGAGCCATTACAAATGATTATTACTCTTGTTTCAAACTTCAAAGATAGTTGATTCGAAAGCGTTGAACTGTAGACGATGGTGAAATCCTTCAATATCTTCAAATTTAATGACAATGGTGAGCTTCAATCTTTGATTCTGGTATGTTTTCAGCTTTGAACCGGGATTTTGGGTGAAATTTCTTAGAGAGGTTTCTTAGAGAGATGCTTTGTGATTAGAAAGAACGATCATGTTCTTGTCTGTGTCAACTATTTCTCTCTCTCTCTCTATAGATATATAGAAGGGTATTTTGGTCTATTTACTCTATTTTCAAATACTTACCCCACCCCACTTCCTCTTCGAGGCAAGAAAAATTTGTGGAAGACATGGCGGAGGATGCGAGAGTGAAGCAGGGCAGTGGAAAATGACCATCCCTCACTCTCTTTTTTTTCTTCTTTTTTTTTTGTTTTTTGTTTTTTTTTTTTGTAGATATCGCAGTCTTAAGGAGGAGTCATCCTTTTTATTTTTTAAAATTTGTAATCCAAATACAATGTTAACCTTCTACTAAGCTATATTGAAATTAGTTAGTTTATTTTTTTCAATTGTCTGAGTACTTTTATTTTTTTATTTATTTTTATGGGCCTTTCGAAGGCCCAAAATGCTCTATGATCTCAACTAAATTGCACTGAGTGAGGCTTAGTTGGTTTGCTTAGTTTAAAAACAAAAAGTTGTGAAAAACTAAGGAAATATGGATATTACTAAAAACAAAATATATAGAGAAATTAGTTTTTCAGAAACTGTCAAACATGGAATTTATTGTTATGTCTTATGTCATCGAATTGAATAAACAATCCCTCTATTTTTAAGATAAAATCAAATAATAAAATCACTGTTTCACCTACTAAGCAGTAAAAATATTTACTAAGCCTAATTTATTGTTATTTTATCGAATATCTTATGTCATCGAATTGAATAAACAATCCCTCTATTTTTAAGATAAAATCAAATAATAAAATCACTGTTTCACCTACTAAGCAGTAAAAATATTTACTAAAGTCTAAGGCTACACATAAGCAACTACATAAGCGTGGTCAACCACATATGGTTCAACGAACCATTCTGTCATACATAGATATAATGTTTTTTAAACAAACATATGAAATCATCACATAATTTTATACCACCAAGAATTCAAATAAAGAATCTCCACATAATCTATAATATTTCACTCTCCTCCTCTCCATGTTTCAACTTTTCTTTATTACTTCAAACTTTTTACTCCAAAACAGTTCATTTTTAATTCACTTTGGTCCATATTAAGGTCAACTTCTTCATCAGATTCTTAGCATATAACTCTTTTGCTTCTGTGAAGAAACATATACTTATTTATACCTTAAATTCTATATAAGCTCTCTCTAGCTTTCTACAGTGAAGAAAGAAAGTGAAGCAAATCAATGGGGGCTGAGAAGAAATTGTTCAGTTTTGCAGAAGTTCATCCGCACAACGTCGCTGAAGACTGTTGGATAATTATCAATTCCAAGGTAATCCATCTAAATTTCTCATAAACTTGTTTTTGATTTCTTGTATGGTTTATTCTTCTTGGTCAGATTAAAAATTTCATATTTATGTGAATTGATTTGGTGTGTTGTTTTGATTCTATATGTGAATTGATTTGTTGAGTTGGTAATTTGAATCTTCTCCAACTTTTCAACTTTATGGTTATGGTTTTGATATCTCTTTCTCTCTCATATGGGTGTTCGACTTCTGAAAAATACTGAAATTTTATACGATTTTTTTTTTATCAGAATAATATAAGGATGGCATTTCAGTAATTAAATGTCAAGCAGAAATTCCAATATAGTCATATAATTTATAATTCTCTATACAAATTATATAAATATATATATTGGGTTGGCTTTTGATCTTGTAACAAGGTACTGATTTTGGGAATTGCTTTGTAATGATTTACTCGAATGTTTCAACCTTTCCTTGCATAAAAGTGAACTATGATGAGCAAAAATTAAAGAATTGATGTAAGTTGGGACTTGATTTGTGCTAGAGTTAATTATGCTAAATTGTGTGGAAAATAAAGTGAAAAAAAAGGTAAGAGAAAGAAGAAAAAAATTAATTATAAGTTGGACTTAAATTTGTCTAGGCCACCAATCCACTCTATGATCTTCTTAATTTCAAAGCAAAATATACAATTTTCAAATGCAGTTCTTTGTAATCTTACAAGGTTTAGACAGATTTGTCGTCTTCCTCTATTGTCGAATATGCAATTATTGTTATTTTCTATGATTGTTGTGTATTTAAGGGAAACTTTTCCCTTTGTTAAGATATCACTTGTTTCTCATAGAGTTATTTTTCCCTCTTTTGTAAGTTTCTTTTGAAACATCTACGACAAAGTTCAAGTCTCCCTCAATTATTAGCAAAAAATGAGCTAATACACAAAAGCGATTATCTAACAATCTCTCAAGATGATAATCTTTATAACAAGATCACTATGTACTCAGAAACAATACTAAAAAGAAGTTCAAAATTTCAAATGTGTGAATTAAATTAATCATGAATTTAACCAAGTTTAATTCTAAGCCATACATTTAAATTATGTACGCTTCTTTTAAATATTTTTCACATCTATAGTGGATAATAATTTTCATATTACAGTTGAAGATCCTATATTTTTGAGGTTATATATGGAGTTTGTACAAGGACTTTGATGGTGATATTCTAAGTCCTTATCAATTTCTTGCTTTTAATAATATTAATGGAGCACCTAGCATCATATGTTTTGGAGGTGGTTTTAAATTTTATGAATATACTTTGTTGGTAGTAGTTGCTGAGTACTATTTTGATAGGTACTTTATAATGGTCCAGTTTTAGGTCCTTATTGATGTGGTCCATAATATCAGACAAAGACAAAATCACCCAAGAGGCCAAGCCAAAATTAGATTTTGTATAAACTCCTCATGACTAAGCTAGGTAGACGAGGGCTCCACAGTCCTTGCATTCTACATATTCTTCAATATATTATTATTAGATTTAAAAAAAATTATATAAATGATAATCAACTTATTTTATTTATTTTTGCCTGATAAGTTGTGAGCAAAAGTTGTACCCAATACAGACTCTTAAAATAAAATAAAATAAAGCTATAAGCAGCGTAGATAAACTACACCAAACAGACCCTCTAATAAAAGAATTCTTTGAATAAATTGTAGAAAAATTAACATTTTCTGTTATATGGAAGTTTTAAAATAAGTCAGAATGCACCTTCTACTTTAGAAATATAATTTGGGTACTCCCATTTGTTTCAACATTTTTATAATGAAAAAAATCATCTTTATTTAGAACAGAGAGAGACGTCTGGTTCGGTCTGTGGTTCTACCATGTATTTTGTAGACTCTTAGGTGTGGATCATTTACAAAAAAATTTATATTGATTTGATAATCTAGTTCTATTTTTTTAAAAATAAATCTTGATAATCATAACTCTGTTTTAAAAATAAACAAATTTTATAAAATTATGTGGTTATAATTATTAGATTTTTTTTTTTTTTTAAAGATAAATATTATATTATATTTAATTAGAGTGAGATCAGAGTTGAAAAATTAGTTATTTCCCACTAGGTGAGTGCCTGTAGTAGTTTGTAAAAGGTTGTCCGGCTTCCCACCGGCTACATACCACTCAGGATTAGTCCTTCCTTTAAAATCAGAGGGTTAGGAATACCTGAGTTATCAAAAAAAAAAAAAGTTGAAAAATTAGTTTTTCGATAGAGAGACATTATTTATTCCAATGAGTATCAATTAGTCTCTTTCATTTTGTGGGATATTTAGGATTTTTTTTTTTTTTTTGGGTCACCTTTCATATGAAACCTTTCACATCAATAGCCCCTTTTTTTTTTTGGCTAAAATATGAGGTGAAAAAAAAAAAAACTCAAATGTTTAGAAATAATTTTTGATGAAAAGAAGTGCAAAAAACAGAGAATAAGATAATTAAATTTTTACTTTTTTGTATGACTTTCAACTTTTTTACTATTTCACTTATCAAATGTAACCTTAGTTTCATCCGACATCTAATCATCCACTTTGGCCAATCAAATGTGGGATTATAAGGATTAGGAAAAAGGACAAGGGATAAATGGGCTCAAAAGCCTATCGCTGACACTACACCAAACAATTGCATTCCATTCATTTCCCTTCTCCAAATGTGACTAGCAATGGAATTTGTAAGCGAAACCATGAAACATTTTGAAAGCATTTTGTTGCTAAGCCTGGCTTTATTTTTATTTTTTTTGCACTTAAAATTGAGATTAATGCAAAGAATAAGCCAACAGGGAGTTTTTTTGATAAATTCATTTTCTAAGAGTTTTATTCCATCCAACCCATATTCTTTTTGACTATTCCATTAGGTCCAATTTGATATAAGAAGACTAAAATACCCTTTTCATCTACTTATGTTCTATTTAGTTCACATTATTTTCTTATGTTTCAATAAGTCATATGGGTGACATAATTACCAAAATACCCTTAATGTGAATGTTCACACCGTCAATATAAATGTTTATATCGTCAATGTATAGGGGCCTGGCTCATGTCGATCCTCGTGGGTGCCCGGAAAAATTCGAGTCGGACCGGGCCGGCCCACAAGCCAAAAAAATAGGCCCGACAAACGAGTAAGAGAATGAATTAGAAAATTAAATAATATAGAAATATGTAATATTGAATATATAGAAAATTATATATGTGAATTTTCATACTATTATTATCAAATAGGACAAAATAAAAGCCATTTATATATGTTTTTGTCATAAATTACCATATATTAATGTAGAAGAAAATATGAAAAATGGTTTAAAGAATTGGGCGATAACGTGCAAGACTCCTTAGGTCATAGAATTAGGTATCTTAGAGAATGGATAGAATAAGAATGCTTAAAAATGAAACAAAGAAGAAAAATAAAAAAATAATATTTACATTATTGGCAATCAACTAATTCATGGGGTTGTGAACCTTAAAGAAAGAAAACATATTACAAGAAAAAGAAAATGTTTTATAAAAAGAAAAGTTTTAATAAACAATGAGGAGAAAAATATTAAAGAAAATATTATTAAAAAAACCTTTTAATTTTAGTAAACGAAGAAGATTGTTTAGGAAAAATAATTATTGCCCAGAAGGTAAAATGGCTTGTATATATTGGGCGTGTGGTAAAGTAAGGCATTATGCAAATCAATGTAAAAATAAAAAGAAAGATAAAATAATAGAAGCCTTAGGAAATTTAGATTATATTGAACTAAAGAAGAAGAAGCATTAAAATTAGTATTAGAAAATATTAAAGGGATAGTAGAAATAATTGAGGAAGAAATAGAAGCAGATGATGAAATTAAAAGTGAAGATTATAATAATTCTGATGAAGAATAAACTTTATGATGACTGAAAATAAGCATAGGAGAATTAAGAGGAGAACAATTCGTAATAGAAGATTCTCAGGGAAAAAATGAGGAAGTAAAGATTGGATATTATTGATAATATATAAAGAAGAAATATATCAAAAATCAATTTTTTATTTAAAAAGTAAATATATAGAAGGATACTTAGAAATTAGATATTGTGAATATGATATGAAATATATAAATTTAATAAATTATGGAAATATATTAAGACATAATAAAGAAGGTAAATATCGATCTCTACATCGATATCTACATATAGGTAATATACAAATACAAATTACGCCATTATTTAATAAACGACAAAACATATATATATATATATATATGCATTTCTATGTGATATTAGATAAAGAAATTTCGAAAGATTGATAATTAGTAGAATAAAAAGTAATTTATGTAGAGGATCAGTAGGATTCAATTGTAGACCTGGATATTATGTTAGTTTAAAAGATGGGTTTGTTACTGGGCCGCAGGCGAGTTTCCCGCCGCCACGGGACGGGGGCCAATTTTACACTCCTATCAATGTGAATGTTAACATGTCAATGTGAATATTCACATTGCCAACGGGCCGGGCCCGCCCTGGCTCGAGGTCGGGCTTCGAGCTGCCCACGGGTCACGGGCCAATTGTACACTCTTATCAATGTGAATGTTAACATGTCAATGTGAATATTCACATTGTCAACAGGCCAGGCCGGGCCCGTCTCGGGCCACCCACGGGCCGTGGACGGGTTTCGGGCAGCCACGGGGCGCGGGCTAATTTTACATTCCTATCAATGTGCATGTTAACATGTCAATGTGAACATTCACATTGTCAACAGGCCGGGTCGGGCCCGCCCATGGGCCGTTGTCGGGTTTCGGGCAGCTACGAGGCGCGCGCTAATTTTACACTCCTATCAATGTGAATGTTAACATGTTAATGTGAATATTCACATTGTCAACGGGCCGGGTTGGGCCAGCCCCGGGCTGCGGGCGGGCTTTTGGCCGCCCATGGGCCGCGCCCCAATTTTATACTCTTATCAATGTGAATGTTAACATGTCAATGTGAATATTCACATTGTCAACGGGTCGGACCGGGCCCGCCCCGGGTCGCCCATGGGCTGCGGGCGGGTTTCGCGCCGCCACGGTACGGGGGCTAATTTTACACTCCTATTAATGTGAATTTTAACATATCAATGTGAATATTCACATTATTAACGGGCCGGGCCCGCCCTGGTTCGTAGGCGGGTTTCGGGCCGCCCATGGGCCAATTTACATTCCTACAAATGTGAATTTTAAAATATGAATGTTCACATCATTAAATTGCTAATCATTGAAAAAATATTTATAAGGGTATCAAAATTAAATATAAGGGCATAAGTGTCCAAGAAAATAGTGTAAATCAAGAAAATGGACTTTATGGAATAAAACTATATATACATAGGACTAAATGGGTTAAAAAATTCTTTCATGGACTTCTTGGGTTAAAGCACTTCTAAATTGGACTTATCAATAAAAATCCCAAGACAAGAAGATCATATGTTAAGGCCTTGTGCTACCAAAACTTCTAAATTCAAAACAAATAAAATCATTTTAAGCTTTCTTGCATTATGAATTCTTGCATTCCTATTTTAAAGGATCTCATGTCTGGATTTGTCAAAAGAACAGATATACAACGTGACAGATTTCATGGAAGACCATCCTGGTGGTGAAGAGATTCTGTTGGCCGTCGCTGGTATATATTTTTAATTTTCTCTATAATACTTTTTCATTGTTAAATAAAAAATTAAAAAAAGAGTTTATTTTTTATTTTTGTTGTGTAATGTGTTGCAGGGACGGATGCAAGTGAAGACTTTGAGGATGCCGGTCATGGCAGTGCTGCAAGACTAATGCTAGATGAATTCTACGTTGGAGAGATCGATCCATCGACTTTGCCTAAAACAACATATTCAAATGCACCATCTAAGAACATCGAGGACAAGTCATCGGATTCCATCACCAAGTTCTTACCATTTTTCTTCGTCCCCATAGCCATCTTTGTTGTGGCTGTTGGCATTCACTTGTACACCTAACCAGCCCCTATTTATGGATTGAGTTTCAGGGTATGTGTACATGCAGTTTGATATGGTGGGATTGTGGAAAGTGTGCTTAACCACCAAATGTCATTACAATTTTCTAGTCTTAATTTCCTTTTCCATTATAAATATGAATTTACCTTTTTCAGAACAAAGAATGTTGTTGTTGTATTGTTTGTATTGACTATGGAGTTTGCCTCTTCTCTTTGTGATGCATGCTATTTGAGTGAAAATTCTGTCAAAGCATTGTATTTGTATGGACATATCCACATTTTTTACTCTGTTTTTTCTTCACTTGATATCAGACAAAGAGCTCAATATTAATAAATAAACGTAGAACTTATGTATTAGCGTCTGGCAGTAAGAAATTGGGCATGTGTCGCAATATTTTCATGTAAATCTTGTTGGCAAATAATAGTTTTTCGTCAATTTTAATTTGAAATTAAAGTGGGATCCAACCCTCGGTTGAGGTGAATTTAAGTGGTTTTATATTATCTTAAGTGAGAAGGTTATAATACAAAAATAATGAGTCGAATCATTGAGTTGTGAATGAGAATTGTCTTATAAAGTAAGCATTAATAAAGTTGGGCTTAAATTTGGATTTAGGCCTGGTTTGGCAAGTGGCTGTTTTAGCCTAAAAGTCAAAAAGTTACTAAAAAAATCAAAAAACCAACAATCTATACAAAAAAGTCAAAGATTCCATTTTTCTTTACTTTTTGCACATGTTTTCATAAAAAATCAAAAAGTCTTCCCAAACATACTAGCTTTTTTCTTTCATATTTTAACAAAAAAGTCAAAAAGTTACTAAAATAGCATATTCTCAAACGAGGCCTTAATCTTAATTTAGATTGGGCCTAAGCTTGTGCTTGTGTATGTACTAGGTTTGGTCTTCGTCTTAGACTTAAACTTAATCTTAATCTTGAGCTTGGGCCAAACTATGTCGTGTTGGGCTTAGTTTGTGCATGTGTTTTAGACTGAATTTGGATTGAGTTGTAACCTAATACCGTTATCTATTTTGCGATCCATCTAATTGGATTATTTAAATAGCAATAAATATATCTATCTATCTATACTATATATATAATCAAATGTAATGGTTTTGTCAAAAATCTATAAATATTCATTCCTAAATTCTCATAATTTTAAAATTATCTCTTTCCTACGTGGCAACCATTTTTTATTGTCTTTCGTGTTTTCTATTTTTCTCCATTTTCTATTTGTTTGATTAATTAAAATGAAAATTAATTTCATGGCTTATGGATAAAGATTTGAATTTCAAAATTCCTCCATATAGATAAACATATAAAAACTGATAAATAATTTATGAAAATTAATTTCATGGTATACAGATAAAGATAAAAATTAAATACTTAATTTCATAACTTAGAGATAATTTAAAATTTCTTCCCATAAATAAGCATATAAAAATTGATAAATAATTTATAAAAATTAATTTCATGCCCTACTGATAAAAATAAAGGTTAAAAAATTGATTTAAAAAAAAAATTACTGATAAAAATAAAGGTTAAAAAATTGATATAAAAAAAAAATTACTCATGTTTTTTGCCCTTCATTTTATACTTTAATTAATTTCATTATAAATAAACATATAAAAAAATCATAAATAATTTATGGAAATTTATTTCATGACATTTAGATAAAGAGAAAATTTTTAAAAATTATTTGAAAAATAATAATTTCATGACTTATAGATAAATAAACATATAAGAATTGATAAATAATTAATAAAAATTAATTCCATGGTCTACAGATAAAGATAAAGATTAACTAATTGATTTACAAAAAAAATTATAATAATAAAATTTAGATAAATATATGATTTGTTAATCCATATCTATCAAAAACATATCTATCTAAATCTTTATTTTGGTTTACTTATATTTTTTTTCTCCTTTTATCACATATTATCTTTTTTTATTTTGGGGATAAAGTTAGTTTACCCTTTTTTTAAAGCCCAATTTGTTCTCAATTCAAAAAATAGGTGAGCCATAATTTACTGTTTATTTAAAAAATCACGGTTCTAGTTTTAAACCAAACCAAATAATACCATTCATATTTGCAAATATATAAAAATTATTTATATATACCTAATGTCATAACCCTGTTGAGACAACTAAATTGAACAATGGTTTTTTTTTTTTTTTGGGGGGAAAAATTGAATTTTTTCTTTGACAATACTCAACTTTTAATTATAATTTGTAAATAATCATTCTCCATAACTTGAATAATACTTGCATAGTCTCTACAACATTTTAAAAAAAAAATCAAGATAAGAATTTCGTAGGATTATAAAAATTATATAAGAAAATAGTTTAATCCGTTTTATTTATAAAAAAAAATGATGACAGATTATTTGAATTGTATTTGAAGAAATATAACAAATGATGGCTTTAATCATTATATATCCAAAAAAAAAAAAATTTATATAGGTTACTCAACAACAAAATGGTCGAATATAACTAAAGTCATAGACATTGAATTAAATCATATGGGCTCTAAATTGATAATATAATCTAATAAATCAACTAATAATAACAGAGAGATATCAACAAATATGTAATATTTCTCTACCATCTTTGTATTATATTCATTAATTTCATATATCATATGAAAGTTTTATTTGTCTCAATCTTTCAATAAAATAAGCACCAAGAAAACAAATTTGATAAGAATTAGTTCTAAACTTTATTATTAAAAAAATAGAAATTTCAAGAGAAAAATTTAGAGATGGGATTGAAAAAATACTATAACAAATGACAATCTTATAAAAAAAATAAAAAGAAAAAACACATAGTAATGATCTAATGTAAACTATTTTTAAAAATTAAAAGAAAGAATATCAAATTATTATCTTGGATAAATATAGTGACGGAAAATAATTTTGTGAGATTTTTGTATTGCTTCTCCCATACAGCTTTCATTATTTAATTATTAATACTCTTCTTATTCATAGCCAACCATTCTTTTTTATATATATCTTTATCACTTGGTAGATAATAACAAATAATAAAATTATGAGGGGTAGGTTAAGAGGAGATAAGAAGTTACAGATAAGAGTATTTCACAAGATAAAAAATTCAAACAAAAAAAGATAATATGTGATAAAAGGAGAAAAAAAATATAAGTAAACCAAAATAAAGATTTAGATAGATATGTTTTGTTAGATATGGATTAACAAATCATATATTTATCTAAATTTTATTATTATAATTTTTTTTGTAAATCAATTAGTTAATCTTTATCTTTATCTGTAGACCATGGAATTAATTTTTATTAATTATTTATCAATTCTTATAGTTTATTTATCTATAAGTCATGAAATTATTATTTTTCAAATAATTTTTAAAAATTTTCTCTTTATCTAAATGTCATGAAATAAATTTCCATTAATTATTTATGATTTTTTTATATGTTTATTTATAATGAAATTAATTAAAGTATAAAATGAAGGGCAAAAAACATGAGTAATTTTTTTTTATATCAATTTTTTAACCTTTATTTTTATCAGTAATTTTTTTTTAAATCAATTTTTTAACCTTATTTTTATCAGTAGGGCATGAAATTAATTTTATAAATTATTTATCAATTTTTATATGCTTATTTAGGGAAGAAATTTTAAATTATCTCTAAGTTATGAAATTAAGTATTTAATTTTTATCTTTATCTGTATACCATGAAATTATTTTCATAAATTATTTATCAGTTTTTATATGTTTATCTATATGGAGGAATTTTGAAATTCAAATCTTTATCCATAAGCCATGAAATTAATTTTCATTTTAATTATCAAACAAATAGAAAATGGAGAAAAATAGAAAACACGAAAGACAATAAAAAATGGTTGCCACGTAGGAAAGAGATAATTTTAAAATTATGAGAATTTAGGAATGAATATTTATAGATTTTTGACAAAACCATTACATTTGATATATATATAGTATAGATAGATAGATATATTTATTGCTATTTAAATAATCCAATTAGATGGATCGCAAAATAGATAACGGTATTAGGTTACAACTCAATCCAAATTCAGTCTAAAACACATGCACAAACTAAGCCCAACACGACATAGTTTGGCCCAAGCTCAAGATTAAGATTAAGTTTAAGTCTAAGACCAAGACCAAACCTAGTACATACACAAGCACAAGCTTAGGCCCAATCTAAATTAAGATTAAGGCCTCGTTTGAGAATATGCTATTTTAGTAACTTTTTGACTTTTTTGTTAAAATATGAAAGAAAAAAAGCTAGTATGTTTGGGAAGACTTTTTGATTTTTTATGAAAACATGTGCAAAAAGTAAAGAAAAATGGAATCTTTGACTTTTTTGTATAGATTGTTGGTTTTTTGATTTTTTTAGTAACTTTTTGACTTTTAGGCTAAACAGCCACTTGCCAAACCAGGCCTAAATCCAAATTTAAGCCCAACTTTATTAATGCTTACTTTATAAGACAATTCTCATTCACAACTCAATATTCGACTCATTATTTTTGTATTATAACCTTCTCACTTAAGATAATATAAAACCACTTAAATTCACCTCAACCGAGGGTTGGATCCCACTTTAATTTCAAATTAAAATTGACGAAAAACTATTATTTGCCAACAAGATTTACATGAAAATATTGCGACACATGCCCAATTTCTTACTGCCAGACGCTAATACATAAGTTCTACGTTTATTTATAATATTGAGCTCTTTGTCTGATATCAAGTGAAGAAAAAACAGAGTAAAAATGTGGATATGTCCATACAAATACAATGCTTTGACAGAATTTTCACTCAAATAGCATGCATCACAAAGAGAAGAGGCAAACTCCATAGTCAATACAAACATACAACAACAACATTCTTTGTTCTGAAAAAGGTAAATTCATATTTATAAAGGAAAAGGAAATTAAGACTAGTAAATTGTAATGACATTTGGTAGTTAAGCACACTTTCCACAATCCCACCATATCAAACTGCATGTACACATACCCTGAAACTCAATCCATAAATAGGGGCTGGTTAGGTATACAAGTGAATGCCAACAGCCACAACAAAGATGGCTATGGGGACGAAGAAAAATGGTAAGAACTTGGTGATGGAATCCGATGACTTGTCCTCGATGTTCTTAGATGGTGCATTTGAATATGTTGTTTTAGGCAAAGTCGATGGATCGATCTCTCCAACGTAGAATTCATCTAGCATTAGTCTTGCAGCACTGCCATGACCGGCATCCTCAAAGTCTTCACTTGCATCCGTCCCTGCAACACATTACACAACAAAAATAAAAAATAAACTCTTTTTTTAATTTTTTATTTAACAATGAAAAAGTATTATAGAGAAAATTAAAAATATATACCAGCGACGGCCAACAGAATCTCTTCACACCAGGATGGTCTTCCATGAAATCTGTCACGTTGTATATCTGTTCTTTTGACAAATCCAGACATGAGA
>NW_021024834.1:1590866-1625433 GCF_004153795.1 Camellia sinensis | reverse complement strand
GTGATTTATTCATAATTTGGTCCCACAATAATAATATAAATCATTGATTTAAAATAAGTAAATTTATGATAACTTATACAATTTATTTCTTTTAATGCTTTGTTTTTGTTTTTGTTTTGTTTTGTTTTTTTTTTTTTTTGCATGACACTATAGTCTGATACAAATTATTTATGTTAGCAAGTGATTGTAATACTATTATCCTAACAATCTTTATAATTAACAATTTTTTATGTATATCAAATTTTTATTGTGAAATTTTGTAGATTAATTATTGTTAACATCAACCAAGATGGCCTAACATCATGGCTTGCTGCTATTAAAATATAATTCAATATTAGAATAATTTATATATCACACAAAATGTATATAGTTTATTTTTCCGTGCATCACACGGGTTACCGCTAGTATATATATATATATATATATATGTATTCTCATCTCTAATTTGCTTTGGTATGTTCATAATATTATAATGTACATGGTTAGAGATGACATTTCTTCTCATTTCGCCCCCATGTGTTTTCTCCACCTCCGTTGAAGGAGCAAGGTCAAATCAAATTTTCCTCTCCCCACCCCGTTTATATATATATATATATATTATAATTTTATTTGTTTTAAAAATATAATAAGACCGAAATACTAAAATATTACACTTCTCATTTATTATTTAATATTTTACATCTATCTTATCACTAATAAAATATTATCCATAATATACCATTTCATCTTTTATTAATGCCCATCATGTTCATTAATACTGAAATTTTAAAATTACAAAATTAATTCATGCCAGTCATGCTCCGTTGCCATCCCTATTAGGGGCAACACCATTAGAGGGATGATGGATCTCATCCACCCATCATCCAACCAAACAGCATTGAATTTTTATTTTTCGCAGTAAAAATTTTATTTAATAACCAATTGATCCCATTAAAACAAATAAGGGACCTCATCCGTTAGAAACCAAAAATCTATTAGGAACCTAGTCCTTCTCTTCTCCACACTCAAACTAAATGAGAGATTAATAGTTGAATGGTTACTTAATCATGTATATAAAAGAGGATGTGTTTGACTCCATTAATAATGAGATTATTATGAAATAATTTCAAAAATGACACATCGTTAAATACAATTGCAAAAATTTTATGTATTTTTTTTAATATGATAGTATTTTATTAAAAATTTATTCTAATTAAAATTTGAGAAGCTCAAATGTTACTTAATTTAATTTTTTTTCTAAAAGAATTCGTAGAGTTTACATTTTTTGAGTAATCTCATCTATAAAAATTTTTGGAGTCGCCAATAATCCTTACCATGATACTCATTTGGACAAACAAAAAAACATATTCACTTTTTACGGCCTTTCAACTATTAAGACTATGTTTGATTTATAAATTTAAAAATATATTAGAAAATGAAAAGCAAAAAAATGAGTGAAATGTAATTTATTTCATTCACATTATTTTTTTATTTTATTTTTTAAATTCTTATCAAAATTCATGAATTAAACACAGAGTCCTCAATTGGGTGGGCCACTTATTTCCCAATATATCCGAAAATTATGTACTAGTTGGGCTTGGGCGGGATCGGGCTTTGTCCACATGTTAAGAAAATAGAAGGGGCCTTAGAAGGCCAGGCATGGTGGACTTTTGCTCCATAAGTTTTCTATGGTTTTGTTTGTGATATATCATTATTTGCTTTATATTGAGTGCAAATGATATCATAAAATTATCTACCTCTTATAAACATGAACTGTAGAAAATGAAAAGTAAAAAAATGAGTTATATGTAATTTATTTCATTTACATTATTTTTTTATTTTATTTTTTAAATTCTTATCAAAATTCATGAATTAAACACAGCGTAAGAGTCCTCAATTGGGTGGGCCACTTATTTCGCAATATATCCGAAAAACGAAAATTATGTACTAGTTGGGCTTGGGCGGGATCGGGCTTTGTCCACATGTTAAGAAAATAGAAGGGGCCTTAGAAGGCCAGGCATGGTGGACTTTTGCTCCACAAGTTTTCTATGGTTTTGTTTGTGATATATCATTATTTGCTTTATATTGAGTGCAAATGATATCATAAAATTATCTACCTCTTATAAACATGAACTGAATTTTAAGTCTTTTTTTCCCCCCATATAATGTAGAACTTTTATTAGGTTGAGAAATTTAAAAAAAGCTGGCTTTTGTGTTGGTTATGTTTGGATCTTATATTTGAAGTGAGGAATTGCCGAGAAAAAAAGAAAATTAACGCTTTGTTTGTTTAGATGAAAAATATTTTTTACGAAAAACTTTTTTTAGAAAATATTTTCCGGGGAAAATATTTTTCTATGTTTTGTGGTTTTGGTGGTGAAATGAAGGTAGAGGTGGTGACATGATGGTGAGGCGACAGTGATAACGATGGTGACGGTAACAGTGACCATGGTGATGGTGGTGTGGTGGTGGAGGTGAGAGTGGCGGTTGTAGTGTGGTGATATTGGTAAGACTTTAGTCAGGAAAATTTTTTCCACTTTTTAAAAGTGAAAAATATTTTTTGTCCATATAAGCTTGTTTTCTGTTAATTATGAAAAATATTTTTCGTTGACTTTCGTTTTCTATTATACCAAATACCAAAAAATACATAAAATATTTTTCACAAAATGGTTTCTGCCCAAACAAATGAAACGTCATAAGGGAAAAAAAAAAGAAAAAAAAAAGAGATTATATTTCATTCATTTTTTTTTCTTACCCTTTGTTTTCCCTATGTATATCTATTTGTCCACAATTTATGATCAAAATAAAACAGGTATGAAGAACTTCAAATAATAATTTTTACATTGTCATTTGATATCCGTCATGGTAAAGGTCTCATGCTTTGTTTGGATTTATAAAAAAGATAGGAGATGGATTGAAAGGGAGATAAAATTAAAATAGAAGAGAAAAATAATTTTATTTGGATCCTCATATTATTAGAAACCATTGGATGAAAGATTTCAAATAACTATTGTTACCTCAACTTCTTCATTACAAATCTAAACTGTTAAACATAAAATTAAGCTATCCTCCTTGAATGATTTGTGTCTAAATCTTTTCATTTCAAATTCCATAAATTCAAAGACATCCGCAAATTCAATGTTAAATACATGTTTAAACTACAATTTGAAGTTAAATTACTTTTCTTAAATGATGAGTGTTAAATCATTTCATTTCAAATTCATAAATCTAAAGTAAGCAAATTCCTAAATCTAAAATAAGCACATGCATAAAACCATTTTCACAAGGGGGTTATGCTAATAGGGATATAATCAGGCCTAGCCCTGTTTTTTTACAAAATCATTTTTCATAGATAACAACGCTAATCCATTCAATCTTTCTTGTGGCATGGTTGATCGATGATATTTTTGATCATTTTCAACTTTGAAAAGCTTCTTTCCCCCAATGCAACTGTAATCAGAATAGTCAAAAGCATCCTATAAGCAACCCATGAATTTGGGAATTAGATGGGGAGAGAGAATGGACCCTTTTAATTTTGAATGGGCCTTTTAATTTTTTTAGTGGGTCAATTTATTTTAAGTTAGTTTGGGTCTTTTTTAATTTTTTTTGGATTTAAAACATATCCAATATATTACACTAAACTATGATAGGAGATGGGCTCTTTTTTTGGGTCTATTTTGAGGGGTCCTAAACCATAGCTTGGTGGGCCTATGCTCAAGGCCAGCCCTAGATATAATTAGGACGGTCAATAACAAACACTAAATGATAAAATGTTTATAATCTCAATACACAATCTATATATCTAAAAATATTTTAATATATATTTTTAAACACAATTTACACATTTCAATACACTTTTTATATAATTTTTAACATTAACAACAATTCTAAGTGTTGCTTTTAACATTTTTCATTATTAAACAATAAAGTTAGGGTCTCGGAATTTTGAACCCAGAAATGGATTTGGATGGTAGCGATTAAATTGATGAAGTGTAAGGTCTACATATGAAATGAATATAAGCTATAATATGAAATTATAGATAATTTTTGTATTTTTATATCTGGGTCCATAACATTACTGCTTATTGAAGGAGAGTGCTTCTAATTAAACCTTACTATTTTATTTATTTATTTATTATTTTATATATTTTTTTATCTCAACCATATGTGAGAGCACAAATTTTCATGCTTGTGAAAGAGATAAAGAAAGGTGAGTGTAGTGAAGAACTAGCGCAATGCAATAGAAGTACTTTAATGAATTGTGCTAATTCAATTGATCATTTATACGATCGTATACTACAATAATATGTTTTTCAACTCTCTCCTAATAGATGCCATAAGTTCAAATTTCATGTGGGGTGTTAGGGTGATTCAGTGATTCATTTGAATGCAAATCCCATTTCTCCCTTTTTCCTTAAATCTAGACTAGAGTAAGGTTTAGGAAGTGCACCAAAAAAGAAAAGTTCCAATATTTGATCACTATTGTGAACTCCTATTTAAGAAGTCAAGAAGCCAATTCTTACCAAATACAAAAATTGACTATTTCTCTCCCTAATATGGGCTTTGTATTGAGTTGTTTATTAGTTATCATTATGGCCTATTTCTTTTGGTAGTTGCTATGCTTTCAGTTATGAGTTGTATTATTATTGGGGGATTTGGTGATAGACCCGTCACTATCTAATTTATTTTTGAAAATGATAAGAATTATATAGATCATTTCAAAACTCCTTAATATTTTAAAACTTGTTTTTTTTACTCTCTCTCTCTCTCTCTCTATATATATATATATATATCAGCTCTCCTGTAAAGTCATTCTCACAGTATATTTCAGAGTAAAATTTTGCTTTGAATCCTAGTAAACTTTACTCTGATTCAGAATAAAATTTTACTCTGAATCAGAGTAAAATTTATTATGATTCAAAGTAAAAAATTTTTATCGTTAAGCACATATATTGTTTTAGAGATAAAATTTTACTCTCATTTTATCAAACAAAAATAGAGCATATACCAGAGTAAAATTTTACTTTCATTTTATCAAACAAAACATAGCACATACTAGAGTAAAATTTTACTCTCATTCTGTCAAACAAAAATAGAGAACATACCAGAGAAAAAAATAGAGAAATAAAGAGACAGAGAGAGCACATATATTGCCTTAGATTTGGTTCAAACTAGAGTAAAATTTTACTGTCTGAAAAACAGAGTATGATGAGGAGACAAAAAAAAAAAAAAAAAGAGAGAGAATATAGATCTGAGATGATAGATCTCAAATTTGACATCATCAATCTCAGATCTGAAATCTTGGCCGCTAAGGATGACGATGGCGGCATCGAATGGCGCTAGTGGTTGAGATGCTAGTGGTGAAACAGTGGTGGTGGTGGTGGTGGTGGTGACGAACAACATCGATGGTTGAGACGGTGTTGGTGGAGATGACGGAGGTGGTGGAAACGATGGTAGTCATGGTAGTCGTGGTAGTAGAGATGGTGATGGTGGTGGTGAATAGAGCTCTCGGAAAGAGATAGATGAGAAAGATAAAGAGTTTGTGTGTGAAGGGGAAAATTTTTCACACAAAGTATAAATCTGAAATTATTTGTCCTTTATACAAGACTTTATAATTATGAGGGATTTTGAAAGTATAATTTTTATTTTTATTTTTTTAAAAAGAAAAGAAAGGTAAGAGGGGTTTATGTCCAAATTTCCCTTCTTATTATTCAATTTGATATAATTTTTTTTCCTTCATATCTTTATTTTTAAATAATAAATCAATGATAAATATTTACATAAGAGACCATACAAAACAATTACACATAACATTTCTCAACTCATGCAATTTATTTGAAAAAATTATTAGATACTCCTAGAGTATCATGTGTAATTATCTACATAACTTAGTTTGGCATAGACTTTTTAGGCTAAAATAGTCACAAAAAGACAAAATAGACTAAAAAGTCAATGGGACAAAATGTCACGTTCAAATCATAATCATTTTTTTTTCTCACAAAAGTTAAAAAAGCCAAAAGCTTATCCCAAATGAAACTTTTTAACCCCAGGCTAAAATAGCCAAAAAGTCAAAAAGCCAAAAAGCCAACTCACATCCCCAACGAAGACTGTCTTTTAACTATCTAACAAAGGTAAGTCAATATATCTTCCCCACAAACTTCTGTCATACGATTAATTTAAAACACTATTTAAATAATATCACATGATATTTCATAACAATTGAATAACTACTCATTTATCAGAGCATATTAGGAGTTGTTTGGGAAGTGACTTTTTAGTGATTTTTTTTGTTAAAATACGAGGTGAAAAAATTAATATGTTTTAAAATAACTTTTTAACTTTTTATGAAAAAATGTGTAAAAAGTAAAGTAAATAGAAATGAATCTTTAATTTTCTTGTATAAGTTATATATATTTTTTGGAAAAATTATTTATAAGTTCTATTTGGGAGACTTATTTAATGTAAAGTCCTATGTAATTTCTTATAGAGTTCCAAGTCTTATTTAGATAGAAATGTATTCCATAAAGTCCTATGAGTTGTAAGTAAATAGTATTAATGTAATTTTATACCCTTATATGTTTCCATATTATTGATTATTATATCATTAACATATTATGTGTTTTGGAGGCTTTTAGAAAAATGGATTGTGTTGGACACGTCCGTGGGCATGAATGTCGCATTTTTCGTTGATTCCGGTGGATTTTGAAAATGTTGATTGTTTGGATGTAGATATGGCTGATGTTGTCTTGAAGGTTGGAGGTTGTGTTTTGTTTGCTTTTGCCGATTTTGAATCCAAGTGATTAAGGGAAGAAGGTAGGGTTTCTGCTTCTCTAGTTGGTGCGTTTTGTTGTTGTGTTTTTTCCAATTGTTCATTTGTCACTAACATCTTATCTTTTATGGCTTTGACAATCTGTTACAACCATCTATTGACACACTTTCATTAGCCTTCGATGAAGTTACATTGAGGTTGTAATGTTAACCACATTTACAACGTTGCTTTGTACTTTGTGTTACGTTCGGCTGTATTTGTCTTTCAATTTGTGTTGTGTCGTCGTTGTATTCAGTGTTTACATACGTGTCACATTACGTTGCACAAAACGATTGGGGTTTTAATTTTTTAATTTGATATGGGTTGAACCACGTCACGTTATGTTGCACAAAATTACAACATTGTTATGTCTTTCGTGTTTAATTTTTTAATTAAGTGTTTACATACGAGACACATTACGCTGCGCAAAATTACAACGTTGTAATGTCTTTTGTGTGTTATGTTCGTTTGTATTTGCCTTTGAATTTGTGTTGTGTCATATAATTTAGTGTATACATATGTGTCACATTACGTTGCGCTTTTAATTTTTTTCTACCTTTCATATGATGTCGAAATTACAATGGATTTTGGGACGTATAACGAACAATAGGTTTAAATAGTGTGCTCACATTTGATTATAAAACACACATGTCGCACGCCTTATTTGTTGGTTTGGTTGCGGAATGTATTGACATGGTCGATACACGAAAGGGTTCAAACATGCAATGGATACTTTTACTTGAAGAGATGGAACAATCTGCATAATTGTGGTGTTATTGTTCGAACTAGAAAGCATAGTAGAATCAACTCTGAATTAGTTTGCAATATTGTTGGTGATCGGGTGCGTGACAAGCTGCTTACACGTCCCACTGACGTCATGTTTGACCTGAAGAAAGAGTACAAATTGACGTAATATGATAACATATAATGGATATGTCACGCTGTGTGAATATGACGACATGGAAAACAATGTGACGACATGGAAGACAATGTGACATATGCCAATTCAAACATCAACTAATTGTACCCAACACAAACCACTAACCAAAGTCGTATTGTTTGTCATACAAAATACAGTTAATGTCATAACATATATTACGTGATCACGTATTTCACAAAACAAAAACGTAACAAAGTATCCACATTCTCACACACGTTCACAAATGTGACACTTAGGTAGTCCACGTAAATGTCAAATCACAACCACGAATTTGATGCACATGAATTGGGGACGTGAAATCATAACCACATTCTGGAATTATGTTACTTCCATTATTCGACTCTCTGTAACAATTTACAAATAGTCCCACAAATTCACGGTCACATTCAAAAATGGGGTTAGATTCATATTTACAAATTATTCATATGGGGTCCCATTCACATTCATAACTTACTTACATGGGGTCACATTCACATTCAAAAGTCATTTACATTTGGGTCACATTCAAAAGTAATTTACATTTGGGTCACATTCACATTCAGAAAATGGACAACACATAAAACACGGACGTGGCATCAGTCACATTCAACAACTTACTTTTGTTACTTAATGCGCATAACCAAACAGCATCGCAGCACAATGTGAACCCCCAAATATTAGAGCATCAAACACAATCATTTGCTTGGGTTCCACACACACACACACACACAAAAAAATCAGTAAATAGACCCCATATTCGGCAACACAACAACGAATCACGCACAAAACACCCAAATTCGAAAACCCACCAAACCCCCATCCTAGAACACCAATAACTAAGTCACATAACACACAATCGACAACCCCCACATATATACTAACATCTTCAAATCGAGAACTATCAAAACCTGTAATCCTCATAAAACTCACAAAATATACAAATATACAACTACCATTACAGCTTCTGACTAAAAAAAATCGAAATTATCAACAATCCCATATTTACATAAACCCTAGTTATAGGTTGTTAATCAAAATCAAATGAATGAACATTGCAAAACAGGGGGAAAGCCACACTTTCGTTTTGGAGCCATCCTTCGTCGTCGTCATTCAACGAAAACGGGATTTCATTGCCATCGTCCCGTTGAACCTCACTGTCGAATCGCACCCCTTTTCCTCTCGGTGGTGGGTTTTCAAATGTTCTAAAATGAACCAACTGTTCAAATTAGAATAATGACACAAAACATATCTCATATATTTTGTTTCCTAAAATTTTGCCTAATCAAAGCTCTAATCTCGAAATATAACGTATATTTTGAATTTGAATTTGAAATTTACATCCACGTAAATATGATCTATAGTAACATTCAATTTCCTATATATGGTTTTGCTATTATTTATGATATTAACAAATAATATTTTAGGTAGATGTGTCAACCAACTTCTCACAGAACTTATAGAAACATAAATTTTTACTTAAGACCATATGTAGTATAAGTCTCCCAAATAAAATTTATAAATAATTCTTCCTATTTTTATTTTTTACTTTTTAATTTTTTAACTTTCAAACTAAAATATCAATTATTCAAACGAGACCTCAATCACATGCATGGGAAACCACCAGTTAATGAGGACCATGACAATGCCAGTTGGATCAGAACTAGGGGTGCAACTTGGGCAGGCTCAACCCGCGCAACCCGAGCCCAGCCCGATTTTTTTTAGGGCTTGGACAAACTATTTTCAAATTCGATACGGGCTTGGGCAAAAATTTAGAAGCTCGAATTAAATTTGGACGGGCTTGGACAAAGATGTCAAACAACCCGAGCAACCCGAAGCCCGAATTATACATATATAGATATATAAAAATATTAAATATAAATATAAATTATTAGTCATTACATGATATTAAAGTAATTTATATTATTAAATCATATTGAATATATATTATATATACAAATAACATAAAATCTTACTTTTTTTTTATATATACAAATAACATAAAATCTTATTTTTTTTCTTTTTGTTTTCACTAATAAATTGTAAGAACTACTATAGTGGCATCTCTCTTACATTATATAAATTATTTGTTTTGATGGTATTAATGATTTTCTATAATGAAAAAATAATTATAAAAAAAAAAAAACTGAAATTCATTTACAATTCGGGCAATTCGGGCAACTCGGGCAACTCAGGTTTAGCTCGGGTCAGGCTTGGGCAGACAATCTCAGGTTACAATTCGGGCTTGGGCGGGCTTGGGCAAGTCTCAGCACAACTTGGGCTGGGCTTGAACAACCTCCCAACCCGCCTAAACTCGCCCGAGTTGCACCCCTAATCAGAACAATTTAATGCCAATATGTCTTTAATCAGAGCTAACATTTCACTTTGCAAGCCCATTATGTACATATATATATATATATATCCTCTGAAATTTTCATTTCTAAAAATGCAATTCAACATCAGTGTTTTTGGTTGGTTGTCAACTTGTCATCATCAATCAATGTAGATAGTTAGATTTCTTGGGATATAGGACCACAGAGCTTACTGGGAATGGCAACTCGATGGTAGACCCTCAAGAAAGCAACCCTGCTCAAGCCTTCATGTTGTTATGAAAAATTAGTTAAAAATTGATTTTTTGAATTTTTTTTTATTTTATAAAATGTATTAAAAAATAAAAAGAATGATATAACTAAAAATAAGTTAAAAGTTGGCTTTTAATTTTTTATGTTCTTTTCAAAAGACACCTTAATATGGAAAACAAAAAAAAACCAAAGAGAGACACAGAGTTGTGTTTTAGGACTGTTTACAAGTCATCACTTACGCACAAATGTCCACATAGTGACTCACCTCTACCCCCAACAACATTTGGAAAGGATTTGTGTAATCATTTCGTTTTCAATTTTCAGTTTATATTTAAATTTTTTTTAAAAATTGTCATAAAAATTTATTTGATAATTTTTTTGATTTATAAATGGTCGTCTCAATTTGTAAATTTGAGTAAAAATGAGTTTACGTTGGTTTTTAAACAGAAATTTAAAAATGTGACTAACAATTTTTTTTTCAATTAAATTTTCTTTAATTAAATTTTTTTCAAATAATTTTTTTTTCAATTATTTTTTCCAATTAATTTTTTTTAATTAATTTTTTTATGTGTATGATCTTATTGTCATAAAATAATAAAAAAATATAAATATTTTAGGACTGAAGAAACATATTTTTTAGTTTATGTTTTTAAATTTTTACAAACATTTTGTTCAAATTAAACGCGCTTATAGTTTATATTTTTTTAAAAATAAATAAAAACTAATTTATAAAATTTTTGTAAACATAAATAAAAAACGTAAAAGTTACAAAACGCTATTGTAGTGTTTGGTTAGTGAATGGTTTTTTAAAAATTTGGCTATTTGAGGTGAGGTTAAATAAGTTATATATATATATATGTCTTAATATTTTTTATTGTTAGTGATTTGTTTTTAAAAAAAATTATGTCAATTTTTTCTTTTCTTTTCTTTTTTTTTAAAACTTTTTCTATCCATCAAATCTTAAAAAAAAAAAAATTTAAAAATTAACAAGTCAAAGTAAGTAAAAAAAGTCCACTATTTTTTTTGCTTATTTTTATTTTTTATGGATTTTTTTTTTTAATTTTTTAATTTTTCTTTTTTCCCCCCAAAAGATACCTGATACAAATGAAGTTTCAGGCCCTGTTTTAAAAACTACAGATTTTTTTTTGTCGACACCCATACCTGGTTCATGAGTATCATGTTCTTAAATTCTACGTGCAGTGGCCTACCTTGTATGTACAATTGGCAAAACAAGACTCTTTGTGAAAATAGAATCAAGTCCTACCCCCTCATGATTCGGGCATGTGAATTTTAATTGTACAAATCACGATAACTAATTTCTTTTTTTTTTCTTTTTTTTTTAACAATTATTTCATGTCTTTTTACCTCTTTTGCAGGCAACACGCAAGACTTTAGAGCTACTTTAGGTATCATTGGCTCTTCTACTCCAATGGCAATGATTGGCTTATATCCTTGGTAATGAATGTGTTCCTTTCACCCCAATGGCTTGAATCCTTGGCAGTGAATGGACTCCTTTCACCCTAATGGCTTAGATCGTTGGCAGTGAATGGGCTCGTTTCACCTTAATGGCTTGAATCCTTGGCAGTGAATGGGCTCTTTTCACCCCCAATGACTTAGATCCTTAGTAGTGGCTGAGCTTCTTTCACCCTAATGGCTTCCAAAAAAATAATAATAATAATATAAAAGAATAATGCTTGGGACCCCCTTTTGGGAGTCACCCCCTCACCCCCCTTTGCCATGTGGCAGGTGGTGATTGGAGGAGCAGGAAAAAAAAGAAAAAGAAAAAGAAAAAGAAAATGTAACCAATGAGAGAGAGAGGAGGTCAAAGGGGTGGGAGGAAAAGGGGGGATGAATCATTGTTGATAATAAAAATGTAAAAGAAATAAAAAATATTGAAAAATCTCATAATAAGAGAGAAATTATTAATTATTGCAGTTAGTAAGTATTGACCCCCTAACCTTCTGGCTTCTAGATAAAAGTGTACATGAGTGGTCAATTGAGTTAGTCCAATTAGTTTAACTTGTTTAAATTATACTATTAGAATTTAAGATATTTTTAGAGTAATTTTCTTTTAATAACTAGATATCTACTAAAATGTTACTTTTATTTTTCAAATTAATCGTGTTACAACACATTTCTATAAGTATTATGATGTAATTTTTATCTTTTATCATATCAAAACTCCACTCTAATTAGATTTTAGGTTAAGGTTTATATTGAAAAATATTTTCAAGATTGTTTTGGAGTATTAAATTTATCATTTTGGAACACAAATATATTACGACTCCGTTTGGTAAGGAGGTTTGGGGCTATCTTAGGCACAAAAGACAAAATAGGCTATTTTAGCCATAACAAACAAAACATCACATTCAACTCATAATCATTACACTATTCTCTCATAAAAAAAGTCAAAAAAGCAGAAAAGCCCTTCCCAAACCAAGCTTTTTAACCGAGGTTAAAATAGCTAAAAAAGTCAAAAAGCCAACCCACTTCCCAAACGGAGGCTACGTTTGTTAGATTTTTGATTTAGCGTAAAAAAGCGATTCACAACAAGTTTTAATGGGTCTTATAAAAATTTATAAAACATTATTCACGCTGAAATTGCCTGGAGTAATTATCAAAAGTTGAGAATTACTTGAAGGAGTAACTAATTCTATCTAATAGTTAATAGATAACTGTTAAATTCAGCCGATTCATACAATTTTCTTTTCAGAACAAAGAATGTTTATTTATGTATGGAAAATGTCTCGTAGCTCAAATTTTGTGGCTCAAGTGGCCAAAATGACGTCGTTTTAGCCATTTTTATGTTGTTCTGTACTCAAAACGACGTCGTTTTGGCCATTTGAACCACTTTTGAGCTACAAAATTTGAGCTACGTAGCATTGTCGTGTATGTATACAGAGTTTGCCTTTTGTCTTTGCGTTGCTATTTGAATGAAATTTCTGTCAATGCATTGTATTTCTATGGAGTTTTCTTCATCAACAAGGAAGCAAAATATGAGAAAGATGATATTCTTAATCCTTTTATATATATATATATATATATTTTTAAAGAATTTTTGGCAACAATGATGTGACTGTAGTATTATTTTATTTTTAAATATATGTTATCTTAATGAGTCTTCTACTTAAGTGATAAAATTAAAACTTATCATATCATTCTAAATTGATTTTATGTATAACTTTTCTTCAATTTGTTTATCATTATTGAGTAATGTGCGTATGTACATTTTTTATCACCGTTTTATATGCTCTAAATACAAGAGAATGAGTCTAAATTATTAAATACATGAACAATATTGTGTCGAGGTGTGTCTTACAAAATCCTGTCATTGGAATAATACAACTTATTGTAGTTGACTAAAAATTTAATTTATTAATAAAAAATAGGCTTACAAAAACAATTAAATGCTAAAAAAATTCGTTTATTTGGTATTTTTAAATTTTTTCTTTTTTTTGAATTTGAAAATAATTTTTTAGAATGATTGAAATGGATATTTTCATTGGGTTGACAAATGAGCTAAGATTTTATAACAAAATAAATTCTTTTAATCAATAAACTAATTTTGAAGGCATAACCAAACCATTCCCTAGTATCATTAGCATTTCCATGGCACTCATTTGGACCAAATAGGACCCATAGGAACCAAACAATAAGTAACATTTTTGGAATGCGTAAATAATGCATAAATTTTGATTATTCTCGGATTCCATATTAAAAAAGTGTATTGACCCCACCAAAAAATATAAATTTCATTATTTTTTATTTATTATAAAGTGTGTATTATTCACGCACTCAGGTCTCATTTGGAAAGAGATTGTTTTAGTAAAAAAGTCATTACATAAACTAAAAAATCAAAATGTATCCAAAAAAAAGTTAGTTACTACTAGTGTAAAAAGACAAATATACACTGACATTTTTTTTTTCTTTTTCCATACAACTAAAGCAAGAGTAAAATGATAATTTTAAACAAAAAGTTAAAATATAACATTAGTCAGTCTTTCACGTTTTTCTATACAATTAAAAAAGTCACTAGAAAATTATTTTCAGGCATATTAATTTTTTTCCCCTTCTAAAAAAATCAAAAAATAAAAAAAAATCAATTCACAGAGCACCCTTAGAGAGTAGTATGTGTATGTACAAAATAGGACTCAACTACAAGCCCTCAACTCGCAATAGTTGGGTCCCCAATTGGGTGGGCCAATTATTTCCCAATTGGGTTGGAATTTGGAAATCATGAAGTAGATTGGTGTAGGGCTGTATTAGGCCTGTCCACATGCTAAGAAGGCCCACTGGTAGGCTTTTGTCCCATTATGTTCTATGGTTGGTTTGTGATATTTCATTGTTTGCTTCATTGGTTGGTCTGTTTGCTTTATACAGCTTCGGCTAATTCTTGAGCTCTGAAATTGATAACTGAACAAATTTTTAATACTCTTTTAGAGTGATTTAAAATTAAAATTTTAGATCTTATTTTTAAATCTTTATCGCTCGGTCAACCATTTTAAATTAATCTACCTCTTAGGTGTAGACTTTTTTTTAGGGCAAATTACAAATACCTCCCTCGAGGTTTAGCTAAATTACAAATACCCCCTTGAGGTTTCGGAAATTACATCCCACTCCCTGAGGTTTGTATTTTCATAACAATTTACTCCCTGAGGTTTATATTTCATAACAAATTACCCCCTAATTTGTTATGCAAATATTGTATTCAAGGGAAAATTTGTAATTTCTCAAACCTCAAGAAGGTATCTGTAATTTAGCCAAACCTCGAGGGGTATATGTAATTTGCCCTTTTTTTTTAAAGTATATTAACTTTTTTTTGAATGCAAAACTTTTATTAGGCTGAGAAATTTAACTCTAGGCCCTTTGAGGGAATTTGAAGCTAAGCTACATACATATATATTAGAAGTGTTGGCACACACTATGCGTGCATCAGTAAAATAATTATGTCAGCAATTACGATTGAAACAGTTGAATAGGTTTAGAAACTACTACAAGCAGTTAGTGTGAATCGACTTTGTTTGCACCATCATGGCTGTTTGCTTAATAATAATAGAGATATAGGAATATAAATTTATAATTATTTTACATTAAAGAAAAATCAGTATATTTACCGTTGGATGATATAATGAAATTTTTCCATCACAGATGTGAAAGAAAAAAAATGATAACTTAAAATTTATTTATTTTTTTCTTAAATTTTATGTTCCATCAAAACAAACCCTTAGTATGGACATTTTCAAATAATTAATGTATTGTACATTATTATTTGGAATCCATTATATTGAAACTCTCGTGTCCCGTCTGGGTGGATAATTTTAAATGAAATGATTTGAGGTTGAGTTTATTTCGTTTAAAAAACTAGAAGTTAAAATGAAATACGGTCTAGAATAGAGAATTATTTTATTTGGACAATAGTAGAAGTAGAACTTTTATTGTAAAGGGTTTCAAATAACTATATGTATATTAATATTTCAAATTCAACATGAGAAATCTGTCAAATTCAATTGCGAAAATCATATCTATAAGTAATTCTTGAACAATTATAGTGCTTAAATCCTTAATCTATAAATCCAACACTAAGTCAACTTAATCTTGAATATATCTAAACTAAAATTTAAATTTGAATTACTTTACTTTACTTGAATGATTTGTGATATAAATCCTTCTATTTGAAATTTATAAATGCAAAAGAAGCACATGCAAAAAACCATTTCATAAGAATATGGGTGTTTCTATTTACACCATACTAATTTTTCAAGACACCCACGTGAGAACACAAATTTCAATGTTTGTGAGAGAAGAATAGTAAATTAGCATGGTGTAAATGAAAGGGGTAAATATTGGATGTAACATTAATATTATATAATAGTATGAGTAATCTTAATTTGTTGTAAGAATTACAATATTATTAGGGTGGTAGGAGATAAATTTTTTCACTTAATCTCATTTGTAGTAGAATGGTGTTACCATCATATTCAATATTTTTCTCAAATACATGCACTAACAGAGGATTGATATATATTGTTGTATTTTTTACCATTTTATATCACTAAGTTAATAAGATAAAATATTATTTATTTTTATTATATTCTCAATAATTATTTTAAAAAATAAAAAAATCAAATGACAAATAAAAAGAAAAAAGGGATATTTACACATAAGTTCTAATATATGAACTTATACTCCATTAAATCCTAACTAAGATTTTTTAAATTTTCAGGTCCCATTAAATTTTTAATAGTCAGAATTGCCTTTCAAACAATGATTGTTTATCATTTATAATTGTCTATAAAAGAATATGATGATTTGACATTTATTTTGATTTTTAAAACTTTAAAACATTATCTTTCAAATTGAAAAAATCAAATGACAAATAAAAAGAAAAAAGGGATATTCACACATAAGTTTTAATATATGAACTTATACTCCATTAAGTTCTAATTAAGATTTTTTAAATTTTCAGGTCCCATTAAATTTTTAATAGTCAGAATTGCCTTTCAAACAATGATTGTTTATCATTTATAATTGTCTATAAAAGAATATGATGATTTGACATTTATTTTGATTTTTAAAACTTTAAAACATTAACTTTCAAATTGAAAAAACTAAAAAAAAAAATTATCTCAAAAAAAAAAAAACTCGTTTTTTTTTTGTTGAAAAAATTGAATTATGTTTTTTATGCAAAACTGAAAATTTTTGTCTATAAAGGAGTATGATGATAGAACATTGATGTGCAAAACTGAAAAAAAAAAAACTTTAAGAATAAAAAAATTGGTAATGTTCTCAGTTTTAAAACTGAAAAAAACTGATAATGTTCATAATTTTATTAGATAGTTTAATCAAACCAATAAATAGAAGGATAAAAATGTTTAATTTCATACTCTGTTCTTCTTTTCATCAGTTAGTAAAATAATTATCTGATATATTACTATGCAAAATTAATAATGTTCTTAGTTTTAAAAATTAAGAAAAATTGATAATATTATCAATTTTACTAAATATGACTTATTGATTCAAAAAATCTTAGATAGGGTCTGAGCTACTATAAATTTGTAAATAGGACTTTTAGGTAATTAACTCAAGAAAAAATTAGTGAAAATTTTCTTTTTTGGGGTGTATATAGCATTAGGTTCAAGAATTATTTTATTTTGATGATAAACATATGAGTAATGAAATTATTTAGTGAGAAAACAAATTATTGTTTTGAAAGCTTTTTTTCTTTTTCTTTCTTCTTTTTTTTTTTTCATTTTTACCCGACTGCTGTTAGATTGGTAGACCAACGTTGGCCAATCGTTGGAGGTGGGTGATAGTGGTGATATGAACAAATTGATGATATATGAATAAATAGGAAATGACATATAGACAGATATGTGATGTGCATAGATATGTGAATAATAAACAGATACATAAAATAGGAAGGGTAATATACTTTTTTAAATTGTTTGCTTTTTTAACCTCAAAAAACTAGAATTTGAAACTCTTATCACAAAATTTTAAAATTAAATTCATAACTTGAATGCCGTGATATAAATTGATAAGAAAAATGATCACATATTGCATTTTTCTTTCAATTATGGACTGGAAGAGCGCATCAAGCGCATGCATACCAGCAAATGGGCCCATGACTATGCAGTTGCTCAGAACAATTTAATGACAAATGTATATCTTTCGGAGCTATCTTCTTTTTCTTTCTTTTTTTCTTCTTTCTTTTAATACCATTTTTTGTGTATTTTCTTTAAATTTTTATTTCAAAAAGCAATTAATAAACATCAGATTTCATAGGAAGAGGACCACAACCTACGGTGAATGGGAGATTAGATTTCATAGGAAGAGGACCACAACCTACGGTGAATGGCAGCTCCAGTGTGTTTTTTTAAAAAATATTTTGGCTCCGTTTAGGAAGAAAAAAGCCAGGCTTTTTTTGGCTAAAATAACCACAAAAAATAAAATAGGCTATTTTAGTCACAAAAAATAAAATATCAAATCCAACCCATAATCATTACAATCATCTCTCACAAAAAAAGTCAAAAAAGCCAAAAAACTAAAAAGTCCTTCCCAAACCAGGCTAAAATAGCCCAAGTTAAAATAACCAAAAAATTAAAAAGTTAAAAAGTCAACCCCCTTCCCAAACGAAGGCTTTACTTATTTTTTTGTTTTAATGGCAGACCCTCCAGAAAGCAACCCACCTCAAAGCCTTAAATATGAAAAAAAAAAAACGAAAAAGAAAACAAAAACAATAGAGAGACACAGAAGAAGAGTCTGTGTGTACGTTTTTAGGACTGTTTAAGAGTCATCAGTGACGCCCCAGTGTCCAAATAATGACTCATACCCACCCCCAAAACAGCGGAAAATTATTTAATATTTCTAGAATATTATATGTTTGTATTTCTTAATTAATTATCATTTAATATGTCATCTCATATTTTTCAATTACCTAACATAATATTTCATCTATTCATATTTTTCACTAATCACAATATTATAAAATATCATATATTTATATTCCAAAATTACTAAATAATTACCCCAAACAACAGTGTCAACCCTTTTGCTCCCTTCATATAAACCCCTCATCACCACCACACCCACTTCCATATTTTAAGGGCTGGTTTGACAAATCCAAAATAATTTAAAAAGTCAAAAAGTTATACAAAAAGTAAAAAAAGTCATTACTATTCACAAATAAAAAATATTAAAAAAATATTTTGAATATTTTTATAATACAAAAGTTTGATCAAGCTCTGTGAGCCGTACTTGTGAAGCAGGAAGACATTATACACTTTTTGGGCTAAAAAAAAATTACATAGGTAAAGTTACAAAGTTTGATGGTAATCTTGGGCCCTTAGGGGCCCACTAAGGGTTCTATTTTGATAATTCGAACCGTTCAATATGTAGAACTTGTCGAGTAATATATGCTTGTAAAAAATCACGTTGATCGGATATCGTTAACACTACAACAAAAAGCATTTTTTGCGACACTTTTTAACAACCAAACAAAAATTCAGTTGCCAAAGATACATAATTGGCAACAGAATATTTGTGGTCACTAAAAAATAAACTTTTGGCGACAAATTTATAATTTTGGTCGCTATTGATTTTGGCGCCAAGTGAATTTCTTGCGCGAGAGTACGAAAAACTTATCAGCGACCAAATTAATTTATAGCGACAGAAAATTTAGTCGCTAATTGTATTTGTTTGGCGACAAATATTACTTGGTCGCTAAAAATCTGAATAACATTTATGGCAACCAAATTAATTTGATTGCCAATAAATTATTTGTCTTTACCCTAATTTTTTATTGCCAAAAATTGTTGACAAGTGAATAAACAAACAATTGACCTAACTTCTTCTCATTTTCTCATCCATCTGAAACGACACAACACAGAACGGCACAACACAGATTAGGTATGTTCTTCTTCTCTTCTTCTTCTCTCTCTCCCTCTCCCTCTTACTCTCTCGCGCTGCTGAATGCAAAAGGCACAACAGTGCTCGGCGGCAGCAACACTGGGCGGCAGCAGATCGCGGCCCTCTTTTTGGGTCGCTGCTCTGTTCTCTTCTCTGTCTCTGATGTTCTGAATGTAGTCCCTCTCCCTCTCCCTCTTGCTTGCTCGCGCCGCCGAATACCAGCGGCATAGCACCGCTGGGCATCAGCGCCGAATGCCTAATTTTTATTTTATTTTTTATTTTGGGTATATTCATGGTTATGTATGTGTATGTATGTACTCATAGATTTGTGAGTTTTCATGTTTATATGGGATTGAGATTGTTGCTTTAGCTAGTTGATGAGAATATATTGGGTGTGGCCTATTTGGGATGCTCTCTTCTCTTTATTTTTCTTTTGGGGAGGGAGACATAAAGGAGGACTATGGTTCCCATCCGAATGCCTTGGAAATGGGTTGGGGCACACTGGTGTTACCCAAAAGCTTTAGGCCTTTGTTCCACAGTTGTACTAACTCCACAACGAGTTTTGTATTATCATATCCTTTTACATCTGTAGAACTTTTTAACTTCTATAGGTCATATTTTTGTGGTCCCATAAAATGTGCTATATATTGGTTAGTGCATTTTGGTCAAAACAATTTGGAATATATAAGAAATTTGGGAGATTTAGATACTCCAAGTTAAGGATAAACATAAATATATGAGCAAACCCTCTATTTAGTAGTGTTATATTTGATACGAGAAGAACTTTTCTTCCAAAACCCTCAATCCCAATCATTTTGGTAAAATCCTTACTGCATTCAATTTACCCTTGGTTACAATTATTTTGATAGAATTTTTAGTGGTTCGAAATTTGAATGTGAAATGATTATTTTAGTATAACTAACAACAACAACAACAACCCAAAAAAAAAAGAAAAAAAGAAAAAAAAGAAAAAGAAAAAAGAAAAGATTATTCTGATGTAAGAGGTGTTAGCATTTGTGAGTATAACTTTTCCTTCTGTATGTATTATCCTAATAGGATGCATCGGAAGAATGGTCAGTTTGCTTCATTGAAGGAAAATTCAGCCTCTTCTAGTTGGGATTTTACTAAGAGTTGCCTTCAAGGAGATGGCATACCTCGTCCAGAAACTGTGTAAGTGGTAACCTGAATCTCAAATTGCTGTTTTAAATATATAGACCGATACTTCACTATCTTCCTCCTAATTAATCTTTACAGTGAGTATCATTTTCTGCAATATTGTCCAGTGTTCGAAGATGTCAACATTGTGGTGTTGGTGAAAATTCTACTCCTGCAATGCATCGTGGCCCAGCTGGACCAAGGACACTCTGCAATGCATGTGGGCTTATATGGGCAAACAAGGTATGTATAGTCTTGATCATCAAAATCTGTACCTTCTTTTTTTTTTGAAGGTCATCCAATATATTCTCATCAAATTGCTTTTTTTTTTTTAGTGTGATCGTGAATATATTCAATACCCTTTGCAGCATCTAGTGCGATCTATGAGGCCTATGCTAAGTTTAATTTAGCGAAGGCAACATGAAAAGATTGTTCCAGTAACAAACTGAACTCTATCACAAGCTTAAGATGTTTTCAGACATCCACAAATGCTATAAAGCATAATAGTGAAACTTAGCTAACAACTATGAGCAAAAGGGAAAGAAAATTTGTCTTTGAGGGCTAGAACTCGACGAACTAAAATTTAAATCATAAAGAAGATGATCCAGAAAGATTTTGAGTGAGCAGAGTTTGGTACTTATGATCTTTAAACAAATAATATTAAGGAAAAGAAGAAGAAAGTAAAGGCTCAAATTAAGGCAGACAACTAAAATAGGGTTGGATCTTATCAGTCAATACAGTGCTGAGGAGCCTTTGAATTGAACCATCATTTGCCACAAGAACAGGGAAGAGGTGAAGAAGGAAGACGACAACCTGTACAATGAGAAGAGGAGAAGAGGGTGAAAGGAAAAGAAGGAAGCTGTGAGGGTGGAGCCGAGAGAGAGAAGGAAAGGGGCAGCCACCATATGTTCATGATTCTGCCAAAATGAACCCCTCTCTTGCCTCAGACTTGGTAAATTATAGGGTTCTTATCTATTGTCCAACCTAACCATCTTCTTGCTCTTGTCAAGACTCCATACGTCCACTTGTCATGCCACTACTTACACAAATCAAAACTCTACCAGAAATTCTAATGGTCCAAAGCTTAAAAGCATGGACAGTGACAAGCAAGGAATTACAATAGGGGGCTTTTTGCTGGAAGTGATGATAAAACAGTGGGTTGCAGATCTGGTATGTAGGGGGAAAAAAAGATGAGGTTTTAGAGTTACAATATTGCCCTCATTGTAGTCGACAAAGGAAAGGGACTGGGGTATTTTTGTCCAAATTCTAACCTTCTTTAGTCATTGGCTAAAGAAGGCCATGTATAGGTAAATAGTTATCATAAATATACTTCCTATTACTCTGGTTTCGGTTTTGTTTTATGCACCATGTCAACTTTAGTTCTCAATGGTGATCATTTCAACCCTATCTTGATTAAGATTATGATTCCTGTAACTTCATGCAAAGAAGTCCTTTCTGCATCATTAATGATAAATTTCTAGTCTAGCTAAGATGTTGCTCACATGAAGTAGTTTTGTCTCTATAATTCATCAAAGTTAAGTTGAATTTGAGTCATCTTTGCCTCAATCTTTACTTCTTTGTAACTAAGAACTATTATTGCACAGCTTTACCTCTGTCATTTCCACTTCCTCTCATGAAGTGATCTTGAGCGTGGAAGTCCTGTTGTTGCCACTCTATAGTAGTGCTTTGCATTTTCTGGCTTCAGTGGCCTTAAACTGAGCTCTAGCTCATTTATGCAGTTTTGATTTTGCTGTAAGCGAGCAACTGTTGTCTTTATGTGGACTGCCATTATCTAATGGTATTTAAGATGTTTTTGACATCATCTATGAAGCCTATGGAACATCTTGACAATTCCTTTCACATGAATTCATTCAACTTAGAATCTCTTAAGTGTTTTCTAAGATTTTCAATTTGCCTTAATTATCACTGATACAATCACCACAGTCCACGATTGTTGCATTGTGAATGACTTTTCTACTCTTGAGTTCTGATATTTTATTTCCTTTGCCGTCCTTAATTATACATTTGTAGATTTAAAGTTGTATTTTGTTTATCATATATAATTTTTCCACTAATTTTTATTAAATTTTATATTCTTATGTCTTTTTGTGTCTCTTACAAAATGGAAAAATAGATAATCTTTTCTGCCTAACATCCATTATATGCATAAGCCGGATTGTTACCCATTGCCACTATTTACATAAATGTTTACAATGATTGCCTTTTTTTGGTGCAGGGATGGTTACAATGACTTCAACACATTCTACATGCAAGTAAGCATTGTGACATTAGATGTTATTTGTTGGATTCTATAAATTACAAAGTTTATCAATTTTGCTGGAGTTATTTTGATAATTCAAGTTGCTAAGCAAAATTTGTGTTGGACTCATCAGTTAGCATTGCTGCTGATTGGTCGTTGGTGTCAGCATTAACACATTTTTTGTTGGTCTAATTAATTTACCACCACCATTGCTAGTGATTGTTCCTTCTCTCTTATTGTTGAATTGAACATTTTAACATTATAATTTTTTTTTTCATATGTTTGACAGATTGGCAATGGATGGAATATAGTTCGGGGAGCATCAAAGGATTACATTTTGAATTTTTTGATATATTTTGTCATAGGTTTTTGTTATGAATTTGCAAGCTTGGAAGGTTTTTTGGAATTACATGTTTGAAGTTTTTTCGCATGTTTGACAGAATGGCAATGGATGAAATATAGTTCGGGGAGCATCAAAGGATTACATTTTGAATTTTTAGATATATTTTGTCATAGGTTTTTGTTATGAATTTGCAAGCTTAGAAGGTTTTTGGGCATTACATGTTTCAAGTTTGGGATTGTAAGAGATTTGTACTTAAATTGGATGTTTTGGATTTGCATAATATGGTACTACTTTTGAATTAAGTTTATATTTTGGATGCTTTGCACAAGAGTGTTAATTTGAATTATATTTTGTTTATGTTTATAGGTTTATGAATTATGTATTGAACAAGGAAATTGTTAAAAAAAATTATAAATAATGAATTTTTGGTGACAGATTTTTTTAGTTGTAAATTTACTTTTGGTGACATTTTATTTATGTTGCTGAAAGTATGTGTCAATTTTTTTAGCGACCCAAAACTTGATTGGTCGCCAAAAGTTTTAACATTCAACAACCAATTCTTTTAGTCACTAAAAGATATTTTTAGTGACGCATTTATATGTCACTGAAACTTAACATGTCATCAACTGAAGGCTACTTTTGGTGACTAAATGTTAATTTATGACGACGAAATTTTAGTCTTTTGGCGACGGAAATTTTTGGTCGCCAATTTATTTATAAAGGCAACCAAAATTGATTTGGTCGCCGAAGCACTTAGTGACAGGGCTTCAGCGACCAATTTTGTTCATGTCGCGGATACTTTCAGCAACCAAAATAACACTTTTGGTGACTAAAAAATAGGTCGCTAAAAGTGTTTTTTGTTGTAGTGTAACTATATGATCAAATCAGTTTTGTATAAACAAAACGGATGGTGTGATAGTTAACTGTTGAAAAAAAAAACTAATCCGATCATATAACTATCGATATCCGATCAAAGTAATTTTTTACAGGCATATAATACTCGACGAGTTGTACATATTGAAACGGTTCAGATTATTAAAATGGGACCCATGGTGGACCCCACGGACAAATCATCATTGTCCAAACACTTTGTCCCGAAAGAGGCAATTATTTTCTGTATAAGACATGCTGGGGCAGTCGGGCAGTCGTACAACCAATTAACTTTCTTCCATTATACACTTTATTTATATAATTTTTTATTACACATTTTTTTGTAAAAAGACAAAAAGTTAAACCAAACATCCATATTTTTTTTTTCTCAACTTTTTGTTGGAAAAAATGGTAAATGGTGTTTTATGTGACTTATTTTGGGCCATCTTTAAGGCCAAAATGAAGTGAGCCCCAAACGTCTTTTGGGGTAAGTCCGAAGAGGTGACGTATTCCTTGTCGTGTGGCAAGTCACACGGTGAAGACGGAACGTCAAAACCATTTATGAGTGACTAGGAAGTTGACGTCATTTTCGGGTTTAACATTAATTTTTTAGATAAAAATTCTTTTGAATTTTTTCAATAAAAATTATTGTAGGAATTTAATTTAATTCTATATTCAAATTTTGGGTTCCTAAGTGGTTTCCTAAAGTTTGCAATTGTGGGAATTTAATTTAATTCTAAATTCAAATTTTGGATTCCTAAATAGTTTCCTAAAGTTTGTACCTCTTCCTTTATTTATTAAACTATTTCAATAGTTTAATATATATATATAATTTTCAAATAGTTTAAATAAATAATGTACCAATAGCATTTTTAAACTTTGACTAACGGTTGCTTTTTCAAAAGTTTGAATAAAAGACCAACGGTTGCTTTTCCAAAAGTTTGAATAAAAAGTGCTACTACAATTTGTGAAGATCATTGTATCCTGGGAGATAGACGCCACTCAACCGTAAGCACCGTAGCGGGGCGAATCTGTCTTAAGGGAAGAGTGTCACACACTCGACTTGGTCTTTGAATTTTTAATTCAGTTCGATAAATAAATCCGGTATGTTATTTATTCATTTTGTTTGAATTTATTTCAAGTTATTTTATATACACAGAAGATTATTCTAACAATCTTAAAACAGATTCGAATTATTCTGTTTATAGAATTTTTCGTTTGTTTCCTTTTCTCTTTCTTCTTTTCGAAAATTATTTTCTGTGGATTTACAAAATAATATTCTGGTTGGAAAAACAAATAGTGATTATATGCTATTTGAGAGATAGTAGTAATATACTATCAATTTTCTTTGACAATTAGTAGTACGATACTGGTGTGTAGAGCGCCTGAACGCCCCGGGAGGGTGAGTCCCGTTCTGTTCATTTGTGGGGCCACTACAGCTCGGACTCTCAAATTTGTCACGGTTCTTAATCTGAACCAAAGAGTCTAAATCCGGGAAATCGTTTTGAGAAACAGATTTTCGAAAAGAAGTGTCAAACATGGACTGCTTTGCCAGATACAGAGTCGCCACCTAAATATTTTTTATGGGGGAATTTAGAAAACCCTGACTCGTGGAATTTTGTCAGGAATTTAATTTTGGTTTTTTAGAAATTATTTTCTGAGTTTTTATTAATTAAAATTTTGTTTCAGTATTTTAATTATTGAAGTGTTACTGAAATTAATTTTATTTTATTTCCAAATTAATTGAAAAATAAAAGTTATATTCTTATTTCTTTTATTTTACAGAATTTAATTTCTTGTGTGGAATTAATTTGGTTGAATAAAATTTTATTTTATTTCCAAATAATTGGAAAATAAAAGTTACATTCTTGTTTCTTTTATTTGTACAGAATTTAATTCAGTGAATTTGGTTTAATTTTCTGTGTAGTGTAAATTCTAATTATAATTTTGTTTTATATATTAGAATTGATGGCTACTAAAACTAATGTCCAAACAAGTACTACTGTGGTGGCTGCGATTGCACCAACCCCCTCTCCTGTGGTGACAATACCAATAAATCATGGAGAGAAGCCAAAGAAGTTCTCAGGAACTGACTTTAAAAGATGGTAACAGAAAATGTTGTTCTATCTTACAACTCTGAACCTAACTCGTTTCCTCCGTGAAGATGCTCCTATCCTGAAAGAGGATGAAACTGACAGGCAAGTGGTTGCAGCTGTTGATGCTTGGAAGCATGCCAATTTCCTTTGCCGGAACTACATCTTGAACGGACTTGACAACACATTATACAACGTCTACAGTCCGATCAAGACAGCAAAGGAACTTTGGGAATCGTTGGAGAAAAAGTACAAAACGGAAGATGCCAGCTCAAAGAAATTTGTGGTTGGCAGATTCCTGGATTTTGTAATGGTTGATTTAAAAACTGTGATCAACCAAATTCAAGATTTCCAACTCATTCTGCATGACATTCACACAGAAGGCATGTCTCTCAGTGAATCCTGCCAAGTTGCTGCCTTAATTAACAAATTACCAAAAGGTTAGAAGGAATTTAAGAACTACCTTAAACACAAGCGCAAAGAAATTTCTATGGACGAATTAACTGTGCGTTTGAGGATTGCTGAGGACAACCGCAATTCTGAAAAGCGGGCTGGTAAGCATCCTATGGAATCTAAGGCAAATGTGGTGGAACATGCTTCAAAAACCAAGAAACAAAAGTCTTCTGGAGAAAGTTCATCACAAGGCTCTAAAGGGGGGAAAATAAAAAGTACAAGTTTAATGGCAAATGTTACATCTGTGACAAAGAGGGACATTGGGCCAAAGATTGCCGTAGCAAAGGCAAAAGCAAAAGAAGAACAAGCAAGAAGCCTGTTCAAGCCCACATTACTGAAGTGGACAATATTTCCAATGGTATAGATGATATCAATCTTTCTGCAATTGTTTCCGAGGAAAATCTTGTCGGAAATCCTAAAGAATGGTGGGTGGACACTGGTGCTACTCGCCATATTTGTGTCGACAAAAAGATGTTTACATCTTATTCTATAGTGGACAATAGTGAACAACTCTTTATGGGCAACTCCTCAACTTCCAAAGTTGAAGGACAAGGAAAGATTGTACTCAAGATGACATCTGGAAAGGAACTCACTCTCAACAATGTACTGCATGCACCGGACATTCGCAAGAATTTAGTTTCCGGATCTTTGTTGAGTAAGAATGGATTTAGGCTAGTTTTTAAAAGTGACAAGTTTGTACTTACCAAAAATGGGATGTATGTAGGAAAATGTTACATGTCTGATGGCCTTTTCAAGTTAAATGTAATGACCGTTGTACCTTCAGTTATTAATAATACTACATCTTCTTCTTACTTGCTTGAGTCTTCAAATTTATGGCATGGTAGACTAGGACATGTTAATTATAGATCTTTGCATAGATTAATTAATATGGAATGTTTACCTAAATTTAACATTGATTCAAATCATAAATGTGAAATTTGTGTTGAGGCAAAATTATCTAAAACTCCTTTTCATTCAATTGAAAGAAGTACGAAACCATTTGAATTAATTCATAGTGACATTTGTGATTTTAAATCAATTCAAACTAGAGGTGGGAAAAAGTATTTTATCACTTTTATGGATGACTATACTAGATATAGTTATGTTTATTTAATTCGAACCAAGGATGAAGCTTTGGAAACTTTCATTCAATATAAGAATGAAATTGAAAATCAACTTGGTAAGAACATCAAGAAACTTAGAAGTGACAGAGGTGGTGAATATGAATCACCTTTTGGTGAATTTTGTAAAGAACATGGAATAATTCATCAAACCACCGCTCCTTACTCACCTCAGCAAAATGGAATTACTAAAAGGAAAAATAGGACTTTAAAAGAAATGATGAATGCATGTTAATCAGTTCTGGATTACCTCAGAACTTATGGGGGGAAGCAATACTTTCTTCTAATTATATACTTAATAAAGTACCTCGAAAGAAAGTGAATCAAATACCTTATGAATTGTGGCATGGAAGAGTACCATCCTACAAATACTTAAAAGTGTGGGGGTGTTTGGTTAAAGTAGCTGTTCCTAGTCCTAAAAAGACTAAGATAGGTCCTAAGACCATTGATTGCATTTTCATTGGTTATGCTAAGAATAGTAGTGCATATCGGTTTTGGATTCATAAATCAGAACATACCGAAATGCATGTAAATACTATTATTGAGTCTCAAAATGCATCGTTCTTTGAACATGTATTTCCAAATAAGACTGGACAAGAGACTAGTAACAATAAAAGATCTCATGATGTCATTACTAGTCAAGATCAAGAAAGTGATCAAGAACAAGAGTTAGACCAAAATGAGGAAGAAGAACCTAGGCGTAGTAAACGTGCTAGAACCTCAAAATCTTTTGGTCCAGATTTTCTAACATTTTTGTTAGAAAATGAGCCTTTAACTTTTAAAGAGGCTATGTCCAGTCCTGAAGCTCCTCTATGGAAAGAAGCTATCAACAGTGAAGTTGAATCCATCTTGCAAAATCACACTTGGGAATTAGTGGACTTGCCACCAGGTTGTAAACCTCTTGGGTACAAGTGGATTTTCAAAAGGAAAATGAAAGCAGATGGATCAGTTGACAAATACAAGGCTAGACTTATGGTCAAAGGTTTTAGACAAAAAGAAGGTCTTGATTACTTTGACACATACTCACCGGTTACTAGAATAACATTCCATTTAAGAAAGCGATTTTTACATCCATTTGATGAATTTCTAAATTGTATAAAGAGGAAGAAATTTACATGGAACAACCAGAAGGGTTTTCTGTTCCAGGGAAAGAAAAGAAAGTGTGTAAATTGGTTAAATCATTATATGGTTTAAAACAAGCGCCAAAGCAATGGCATGAGAAATTTGACAAGGCAATGATGCCAAATGGATTTAAAATTAATGAGTGTGACAAATGTGTTTATATTAAAAACACAGATAAAGGTTATGTCATTGTATGTCTTTATGTAGATGATATGCTCATCATACGTAGTAATAATGATATGATTAAATTACCAAGAAAATGTTGAATAAATATTTTGACATGAAGGACATGGGCATTGCTGATGTAATTCTTGGTATGAAAATTACCAAAACATCAGAAGGATATGCTTTGTCACAATCTCATTACATTGAGAAAATACTTGACAAATTCAGCAAAGATGATGATCATCTTGCTAGAACACCTGTAGATGTTAATTTGTATCTTTCTAAGAATGTACAAGAAAATATTTCTTAATAAGAGTATACCCAAATTATTGGAAGCTTAATGTACTTGATGAACTGCACTTGCCCAGATATAGCTTATGCAGTAAGTAAATTAAGTAGATATACGAGTAATCCAGGAGTAGAACACTGGAAATCAATTATAAGGGTTCTTAGATATCTCCGATTTACTTATAAAATTGGGCTCAATTATACTAGATATCCAGCAGTACTTGAAGGATACTGTGATGCAAATTGGATATCGGATACAAGAGACTCAAAGTCCACTAGTGGGTATGTCTTTACTCTTGGTGGGGCAGCTGTATTTTGGAAATCTTCCAAACAGACTTGCATTGCTAGGTCTACTATGGAATCAGAATTCATAGCTTTAGACAAAGCAAGGGAAGAGGCAGAATGGCTTCGCCACTTCCTTGAAGATATTCCAATATGGCCAAAACCGGTGCCTGCTATATGCATACATTGTGATAGTCAATCAGCAATTGGTGGAGCACAGAGTCATATGTATAACGGTAAGTCTCGACACATTCGTCGTCGACATAATACCGTAAGACAACTACTCTCTAATGGAATTATGTCCATAGAATATGTTAAGTCTAAAAACAACATAGCGGATCCACTAACCAAAGGGTTAACAAGAGAGTTAGTTGAGAATTCATCGAGGGGAATGGGACTAACGCCTATTAAATAAGAGTTACCACAACGGCAACCCAACCTAGTTGACTGGAGATCCCAAGATCTAAGTTCAAAGGGACAACCGAGTAATGATTGACTCAGAAGGATCACTGGGGAGTCTAACTCCTACCCATTTTTATGATGAAATAGTGATGACTGCAGCGTTTGAGGTTAAGTAAAATTTTAATGATTCTTATATCTAGGTTAATCTAGTGGAGTATAGCAGGATACTCTTCATAAGAATCACCTATGTGAGTGTGAACTGGGCCGGTTCTATAAGATTTGTGAAGGGCTACAAGTCTTTAGAGCACTCATGAAAGACCAGGTTGTTCAGGGCCAAAATGAACACAATAGTGAGAACTAAACTATGTTTGGAGATATACTGTGTGAGTTCTATTGTCTTGGTTTACACGAATGGCTGAATAGTTCAAGACATCATGTTCACTGGTTAGCTAGTAAATCCGATAGTGTCTGATAAGGGAAGGTTCAAAGCCAAAAGCTACTTATCCTTTGCAAAATATTTTCAATTTCTGTACTCTCTGTATTAGATCATATTGTTGCATTTTCTGTCCGTCAAATTCCATTCTTGTGGGGGATTGTTGAAAAAATGGTGCTTTATATGGCTTGTTTTGGGCCAACTTTGAGGCTAAAATTGAGTGGGCCCCAAACGTCTTTTGGGGTGGGTCCAAAGAGGTGACGTGTAACGTCTTTTGGAGTGGGTCTGAAGAGGTGACGTGTTCCTTTCCACGTGGCAAGTCACACGGTGAAGACGGAACGTCAAAACCATTTATGAGTAAATGGGAAGTTGACGTCGTTTTCGGGTCTAACATTAATGTGGGACTTTAATTTAAATGTAAATTTATTTTTGATTTCCTAAGGTGGTTTCCTAAAAAATGATTAAACTATTCAGATAGTTTAAATATTAGTATTCCACATGTTTAGAAACTTTTCCACCTTTAGCATTTTTGAATAAATCTATTCAAATTGTTTATTATTTTATCCCGTCAGTTCCTTTGACGTTGGACCAACGGTACTATTTTTTCAAATTGTTTGAAATTTGTTCTTCCAACGGTACTTTCTCAAACTTTTTGAAAAAGAGTTATAACAACGGTTATATTTGTTGTGCACCTTTTCACTATTTTTGGGACCTGTTCGGACAGAGACTTTGCCTATATATATAGCCATAAATCCAGTAATCGGGAGCCCAAAAAAATTCAGTTTGATTATTGTTTTTGCTGTCCTAAATTCTGCATTTTTTCATTATTCTTCGTTTTAGTTTTAGAATAAATATTCAGAGAGTCAGAACACAGGTTTGGTTTGCCGAACAATTTGTTTTGGAGTGCTATTACAAATTGGTTAAGATCATTGTATCCTGGGAGATAGACGCCACTCAACCGTAAGCACCGTAGCGGGACGAATCTGTCTTAAGGACAGAGTGTCACACACTCGACTTGGTCTTTGAATTTTTAATTCAGTTCGATAAATAAATCCGGTATGTTATTTATTCATTTTGTTTGAATTTATTTCAAGTTATTTTATATACACAGAAGATTGTTTCAATAATCTCTAACTCTCTGAATATTTAAAACCAAAAAACACAGAATTTTAAATTCTGTAAAAAATAAAAGAAACAAAAATTGTAACTTTTATTTCCAATTAATTTGAAAATAAAATAAAATTTTATTTAAACAAATTAAACCAAAACTACAGATATAAAATTTGTTAAAATAAAAGAAACAAAACAAAATGTAACTTTTTCGAAAATCAGTCTGCAGATTGTCTAAATTGCTGTCCAATTTTTCTCTAGTGCATTTATTCTTCATATTTAGTTTTATTGTTGGAACAATCTTTTGTGTAAATAAAATAAATTCAAACTAATTCAAACAAAATAAAATAAAACTTACAGTAATTATTTTGTCGAACCAAACAAAAATTAAAAGACCAAGTCGAGTGTGTGACACTCTGTCCTTAAGACAGATTACGGTGCTTACGGTTGAGTGGCGTCTATCTCCCAGGATACAATGATCTTAACCAATTTGTAGTAACACTCCAAAACAAATTGTTCGGCGAACCAAACCTGTGTTCTAACTCTCTGAATATTTATTCTAAAACTAAAATGAAGAATAATGAAAAAATGCAGAATTTAGGACAGCAAAAAACAATAATCGGAATGAATTTTTTTGGGCTCCCGATTGCTGGATTTATGGCTATATATATAGGCAAAGTCTCTACCCGAACAGGTCCCAAAAATAGTGAAAAGGTGCACAACAAATATAATCGTTGTTATAACTCTTTTTCAAAAAGTTTGAGAAAGTACCGTTGGAAGAACAAATTTCAAACAATTTGAAAAAATAGTACCGTTGGTCCAAAGTCAAAGGAACTGATGGGATAAAATAATAACCAATTTGAATAGATTTATTCAAAAATGCTAAAGGAGGAAAAGTTTCTAAACATGTGGAATGCTAATATTTATTGTAGGACAATCTTCTCTGTATTTAAATAAATTAAATTCTGTTGTGTACTAAACAACAACCAGAATATAAAGAAATAAAGGAAAGAAGAGAATTTGTTTGATTACAAAAATCAAACTGGAAATAAAAATAAATAAATAAAAAATAGATTTTATTTTGTTACAAAAACAAAATTAAAATTTGATTTAAATAAACAATAATAACACTAAAAATAAATTAAATAACTTACTTGATTTAATTTCTTCGAATTATAATATGATCAAATTCAGTATTTGACACTGTGTCCTTAAGACATATTCGTCATCTCCACGGTACTTTCAGAATTTGGACGTCTATCTTCCAGGATGAAATGATCTACTACAAACAATAGCAGCACTACAAATTGTTTGCCTTACGAACACACTAAGTTTTTACACTCTTTCTTTTAAAAATTAAATACAGCAAAATGCAGAGATTTATAGCAGAGGATGGAGTACGAAAATTGGAGTAAAATCCAAATGAGAGGATAGTTTATTTATAGATGTAAAGGTGGCTGCTGGTTTTGAATTGAACAGGTATGAAACCTGTTGGTTTTGCATTCAAACAGATTTGAATCTGTTAGGTTCATAATATAAACAGATACAAAAAATGGGAAGGGCCCTGTTTGGATGTACGTTAAAAACCAGACTAGTTTATTTCGGAAAAGGCCTTGTTTGGATGTACAGTAAAACCAAACCAGTTTATTTCTGGTTTAATTTGAATTCTGGATTTTATTTTATACAAAATAAAATTAAATTCAAATGTTTTTTGCCCAAAAAGATTAGTATTGGGCCGAACAAGCCCAACCCAACCTCACACCACGCACCCGTGCCCAAGCCCAGGCCCAGCCCAACCCGCCCGACCGGACGGACGGCGGCGGCGCGCGCGCGCGTGTGGTGATTTTTGGGTCCAATGGGTCTAGCCCATTTTGCCTATAATCTCTCCCTCTAAAACACTTGCGTACCCCTTGGGGCACACCCCAAGTACCAAACCCAAGCCTTATAAACCCTATAGCGATCCCGGGTTTACCCTTGTTATACCGTGATCCGGACATGTGTCCGTGGATGTTGGTAGTTGTTTATTATTTTGTTTACATCCTTTTGCTTCGTATTTGAGTTATAGGATGTGTTGGGCGGATTTGTTTCAGGTTGGTTGAGTTTAGAAACCAAAACTAGTTGCCCAGATTTTTGGCCTGTACGCTCGAGCGGAGGTGTTGGCGCTCGAGCGGATAATACACCCATCCAGTATTTGTTGTGCAGTGTTGTACGCTCGAGCGTGGAGTTGGCCGCTCGAGCGAATCTGTGTGAGTGGCCGCTCGAGCGTAGGGATTGGGAGCTCGAGCAGAGGCCTGGTTCTGCAAAAGTGCTGGGCGAGTGCATTCTGCGCTCGAGCGGGAGGTTGGCCGCTCGAGCGGAAGTCTGTGAGTGGCCGCTCGAGCGGGGTGTTTTACGCTCGAGCGGAAGACTGGGTTTAAATCCCGAAATTGTGACTTTTCAAATCACTTTTTCACTTTCTCTTCTCTCTCTTACTTTTCCAAAAAATATTAAATTTCTAATATTCCTGCAGAGCATATCATTACAGTTGCATTATTTACTTTGAGCAGGAGGGCTAATAGTTCAGTCCGAGGAAAAGTTGAAAAGAGAACTGCATGCTAATGAATAAATAAAAGATAAAAAAGAGGCAAAATCGCAACAATGATAGAGAGCTCTAAATACCATATTTAGGAATATTAGAGCTCACAATCTTTATTTGGTAAAATCCCATATTCAAGTGTGACGTTTTGTAACGCCCTCAAAATAATAACAATAAACCCAACAGATAAGACATGCATTTACAT
>NW_021024834.1:1515430-1576397 GCF_004153795.1 Camellia sinensis | reverse complement strand
ACAGTAAAATTTTATCTACATACATCCCGTTTGTTGGTAGTTATAAACTTGTCACTTTCTAAAAACTTAGCCTAAACCCATTTAAGATTCTTGCGAATGTCCGGTACATGCAGCATATTATTGAGAGTGAGTTCCTTTCTAGATGTCATCTTGAGTATAATCTTTCCTTGTCCTTCATCTTTGGAAGTTGAGGAGTTGCCCATAAAGTTGCTAAAAGTTTTTTGAAATATAGAATAAGATGTGAACATCTTTTTGTCGGCACAAATATGGCGAGTAACACCAGTGTCCGCCCACCATTCTTTAGGATTTCCGACAAGATTGCTTCGGAAACAACTGCAGAAAGATTGATATCATCTATACCATTGGAAATATTGTCCACTTCAGTCATGTGAGCTTGAGCAGGCTTTTTGCTTGTTCTTCTTTTGCTTTTGCCTTTGCTACGACAATCTTTGGCCCGATGTCTCTCTTTGTCACAGATGTAACATTTGCCATTAAACTTGTACTTTTTATTTTCCCCCTGCTTTAGAGTCTTGTGATGAACTTTCTTCAGAAGACTTTCATTTCTTGGTTTTTGAAGCATGTTCCACCACATTTGCCTTAGACTCCATAAGATGCTTACTAGCCCGCTTTTCAGAATTGCGGTTGTCTTCCTCAATCCTCAAACACACAATTAATTCGTCCATAGAAATTTCTTTGCGCTTGTGTTTGAGGTAGTTCTTGAATTCCTTCCAATCTTTTGGTAATTTTTCAATTAAGGCAACAACTTGGAAGGATTCACTGAGAGACATGCCTTCTGCGTGAATGTCATGCAGAATGAGTTGGAATTCTTGAGCCTGGCTGATCACAGTTTTTGAATCAACCATTACAAAATCTAGGAATCTGCCAACCACAAATTTCTTTGAGCCGGCATCTTCCGTTTTGTACTTTTTTTCCAACGATTCCCAAAGTTACTTTGCTGTCTTGATCGGATTGTAGACGTTGTATAATGTGTTGTCAAGTCCGTTCAAGATGTAGTTCTGGCAAAGGAAATCGGCATGCTTCCAAGCATCAACCGCTGCAATCACTTGCCTGTCGGTTTCATCTTCTTTTAGGATAGGAGCATCTTCACGGAGGAAACGAGCCAGGTTCAGAGTTGTAAGATAGAACAACATTTTCTGTTGCCATCTTTTAAAGTTAGTTCTTGAGAACTAGGGCTGGTCGTGGGTCGGTTTTGGCCGGGTGCGGGTCAAAACCGACCCAACCCGTACACGTGCGGGTTGAAGAAAACAGATCTGCAACCGCCCGCGGTGCGGTTTGCGGTTTGTGCGGGTGGGTCAGTCGGTTGTGCGGGCGGGTATGGTTCGGTTTGCGGTTTGGGCTTTTTTTTTTTAATTGGGCTTAGTTATGATATTAATTTGAACAAATTTGACATGTTGGGCTACTTTTTAAGCACTTTTTTTATTTATTTATTTATGGAAAAGTTATAAATTAAATTTAATTATAACATAAATGCCCATATAATGATATAATAAATTTTACATTCTTCCAAAATACAAAAATAATTGATAAAACTAATTACAAACTAAAACAACATTAAAATTCACACTAAAATCAATCTCCATCCATCCATAATCCAAAGCTTACCTAAATTTTACATTCATCCAAAATGCAAAAATAATAATAATAACTAGTTATCTCCATCCATCCATAATCCAAAGCTTACCTATTAATCCAAAATGCAAAAATAATAATAATAACTAGTTAGAAACTAAAATAAATTAGTTTTCATCCGTCCATCCATCCATTCAAAATCTAAAGCTTACCTAAAATTTAGTGCTCCAATAAATTTTACATTCATCCAAAATAAAAAAAATAATAATAAAAATTAGTTACAAACTAAAATAACATTGTCTACAAGCTTCATCCAAAATAATTTCAAAAGGTGGTATCCAAGGCTTCACTAAATTCTTTAGGTCCAATGTCCAATGTCCAATCTCATCCAACAATCTGCCAAAAAAAATTCCAATGAGCCAAATGAATAAATATAAATAAATAGATATAAATAAATAAACATTAATCTGATCTCAACTAATTAGAAAAATCTCACACATGAGCCAAATGAACATTAAAGTTCAATTATAGCATCTACATTAGACTTTGGGGTTGAAGATGAACATGGCTCCAAAGTACCTAAAAGCATGAGTCAACAAGAGAAGATAAATAAACTTGCATAGTAAAAATAATAATAGAATTAAAAATGAAGAGATATTTACATATTACCCGAGTCGTATTGCTCAAATTCCTCCACATCATCCATTGCTTTTCGAAGAGAAATTGGAAGGTTGCTTTTAAGCCAATTTTGTGTGCATTCAAGAGCTTCAACCATGGAAGGGGCAAGTGAACTACAGAATGGATCAAGGATACGTCCCCCGGTACTGAAAGCCGACTCCGAAGCAACGGTAGAAATGGGCATAGCCAACACATCCTTTGCTATTTGAGATAACACTCTATACTTTGTTGCATTATTCTTCCAATATTCCAATATCTCAAATGTCTGATTTTTTACAAGATGTTCAGCCTCGCCCAAGTACTTGTCTAATTCCGACTTGCTTCCACTAGTGAAGCGCCCTTCCAAATATGAATTAAATTGGAACTCCATTTGAGAATCCAAATCATCCTCATCAATCACCATTGTCTCCACTTCAGTCACCCTCGAGACACTCTCATTTGATGAATAAATTGTGGCATAATGGTTGTACAAACGAGTCAAACAAGAAATAATTTTGTTCACCATCTCATCCACCTTCCTCTTATCTCCATGAAATATATTTGTAAAACAAAACTCCAAGTATGCTATCTTTTTTGTAGGATCAAGAGCAACAGCAACACACAACAACAAATTAATCTTATTTCCATCCCCCCAATATTTGTTAAACTTTTGCTTCATACTCATAGCCATTGTGCAAAAAACATCATCATTCTCCAAAATTAATTGATTAAATGTGCTTTTCAATTTTAAACATCTCTTTATAAAATGCATTGGAAGTAACAAAAAGGGACCTGGGAAATTTCTTTGTTGCAAGGTAGAATAGTTTTAAAAATCTCACAAACAACCAACATTTTTTCCAATCCTCCTCATTTGGAATCCTCCTAATCCCACCATCAACATCCTTGAAGTAAGTTTCAAAATTGGAGTCTTCATACTTCAAACGGTTAAAAGCCTTCTCAAACTTTTCAGCGGCCTCCAACATTAAATATGTGGAATTCCACCTTGTTGGTACATCTAGGCATACAAGAGTAGTAGTCACAAGTTTTAGATAGGCCGCACACTTCTTAAAAGCATCTTGCCGATTAGGAGAAGACCTCACATACCTAACCGCAAGTCTAATATTTGCAATAGAATCATCCATTTCCTCCAATCCATTACTCACAATAAGGTTTAGAATATGTGCACAACACTGCGTATGCAAAACCTCATGCTCCAAAATGGTCCCCTTCCAATCTTTGGTATTCCTTCTCAAGTATTGAATGGCAAGATTTTTGGAACTAGCATTATCAACAGTTACAGTGAAGATACTATCGATGTTCCACTCAAGCAAGCACAACTCAATTTTTCTACCCAAAGTTTCCCCCTTGTGATCTTCAACTTGTTGGAAGTTTATGATTCTTTTTTGTAGTTTCCAATTATCATCAATGAAATGAGCCGTTAGACACATGTAACATAAATTTTGAATAGAAGTCCAAGTGTCCGTAGTGAAGCAAATTCTATGACCCTTCATCAACCTCCTCAATTTATCCCTCTGGTTATTGAATATGTTTGTCACCTCTCTTGCTATGGTATGACGAGATGGGATTAGTGTGATTTAGGAACGACAACATAACAAAATCTTTTAAACCCAACTCCCTCCACAAATCGAAAAGGTAACTCATCAATAATCACCATCTCGGCAAGAGCCCTTTTACAAGCATCAAAATTAAAACTTGTTGCCACAACCTCAGCACCTTCTTTGGCATTTTGTTTTGGTTTAAAACTCAATGTTTGTTGCCTATCTTTATCATTGTTTGGAAATTGTTTGCAATTAGGGGTATGACTTCTCAAATTACTAGACCCATGAGTCCTAGAATCGGCCATATACTCTTTATAACAATACTTACACACTGCTCTACGTTCTTATCTTTTCCTATAACCTTATCAAAATGGTCCCAAACTGGGGATGGTGCTCTCCCACCACTACTCTCACTCTTTCTTTTGTTCGGGGGTTTAGGAGGCTTAGATTCAGATGGGGAAACATTAGTTTAAGAATTAGATGATTCTGGTGGAACAATAGGGCTTCTGGTAGATTCAAAACTAGCATTGTTATCTTTATCCATTCAAACTGGTAATAAAAAATTAAAAAAGTATAAGATAACAATTAAGTCATGGATGGTATAATAATTGAATCTAAACCATATACAATACCATACCAATACCATTTTGATTAAATTTATGGATAAATAGTCAAATAATATGTCTAACTTCATCACTGTTTTTATAGGCTAAAGGGTCAAAAATAATAATATATTGCTCATTCATCACGGCATTCATTCACTCATACACCTTCATTTGTTTGCTTTCTAGCAAAAGCATCAGCTATTTTCAACATGAAAATAATAAATAAGTAAAATAATTTAAAATTAAAAAATAAAAATAAAAAAGGCCATAACAGGTCATTCTAAGATTTAAGTCCCATAATAATGCACTAAAAAAGGCAACAACTTCATCACTGTTTCTCTTTCTATCAGTGTTTGTTATGGTTATGTTATGGGTGACCTTCACAGGAAGACAAAATCTGTTGGCACCACACAATACAGGGTGATTATGAATTTAAAAGTTAAGAGTGATGATAGAATTTTAAAAAATAATTATGCAAGATTTTAAAAAGGTGGAAATACACACACACACACAAAAAGTGAAATTAATAGTAGAATTTTAAATTATTATAGTTTTTATTTTTAAATGTCCAAAATATTTGTAAAAAGTTGTGTTGACTGATAACATTTTTTTTATCACTGGTTTTTTGTTCTCAAATTATATTACTATAACTAACAAATCAAACACAATTTTAATTCATATGTGCTTTCTATCAACAATAAGAAGGGGGAAAAAAAATCATATGCAGATTTAAAGCACCGATCATGTAGATATTTGGGTGGAGGTTCAACATCTAATTTCAAAAAACTCAAATTGGGTCTCTACTCACTTGTTAGCAACTATACTTAAAAATGAAACAAGCAAAACAAAAAAAAAAGTGAACGAATACAAATACTAATAGATCAGCTTGCCAAATCAAACAGAGAGCCATCAATTGATTGAAAAAGAGAGAGAGAGAGAGAGAGAGAGAGAACCGTATAGGGCTGTGTTGCTGCCGATCGCCGGTTGCTTTGCTGCTGCCGATCGCTGTCGTCTCGTCTCGCCGCCGCTGCTGCTGCTAGGGTTAGCGGCTGTTGCTAGCTAAGGAAGGAAAAATAAAGTAATGAAAAGGGGGAGAGGAGAGAAAGAGACGGGCTGGGCAAACAAATCAGTGAGCTTGCCCTGGTATAATAAGTAATAAATAAATAAAGGGTTTATTTTGTAAATATATATATAAAAAAAAAAAATTAATACGCTGGTCGAGGGTTACGGTTCGGGTAGGGTCAGAACCGCAACCCGACCTGAACCCGATTTTTGGCAGAATCCTTGACCCACACCCGTCCACCTACCTATATCGAAACCGCCCAAAAGGCTGCGGGTAGGGTAGGGTCGGGCGGTTTGTGCGTGTGAGTGGGTTCTGTGCCCATCCCTATTGAGAACTTCTCTGGCTTCTCTCCATGATTTATTGGTACTGTCACCACAGGAGAGGGGGTTGGTGCAATCGCAGCCACCATAGCAGTACTTGTTTGGGCAGTAATATTTTCGAAAAATTCTGTACCGTAAATTCTATGATCTAATTTAATGAGTGTGACAAATGTGTTTATATTAAAAACACAGATAAAGGTTATGTCATTATATGTCTTTATGTAGATGATATGTTCATCAATGGTAGTAATAATGATATGATTAAAACTACCAAGAAAATGTTGAATAAACATTTTGACATGAAGGACATGGGCATTACTGATGTAATACTTGGTATGAAAATTTCCAAAACATCAGAAGGATATGCTTTGTCACAATCTCATTACATTGAGAAAATAGTTGACAAATTTAGCAAAGATGATGATCATCTTGCTAGAACACCTATAGATGTTAATTTGTATCTTTCTAAGAATGTACAGGAAAATATTTCTTAATGAGAGTATGCCCAAATTATTGGAAGCTTAATGTACTTGATGAACTGCACTCGCCCAGATAGGGATGTACACGGTCCGGATTGGTTCGGTTCTGAGAAAATCCAAGAACCGAACCGATCCTAACGGTTCTGTGATTTTGACAACCAGACCAGACTGTTACACTTGTAAAACCGAACCAGAACCAAACCGAAAAAACGGTTCGGTTTCGGTTTGGTTTACGGTTCCAAAAATTTCTATTTATAAGAATAAATTGTTAATATTAGCAAAATAATTACTTAAACTAATTACATTTAACTCATGATAAAAACTAATAATATTGAGGCATTACTTAATATTGCATATCTATACCATCCTAATATTATTAAAATTATAAAAAACCAATTAATAAAAATAAAACTTGATATTATATATATATCTTTTAAAATTCGGTTCGGTTAAACAATTTTGTTCACCATCTCATCCACCTTCCTCTTTTCTCCATGAAATATATTTGTAAAACAAAACTCCAAGTATGCTATCTTTTTTGTAGGATTAAGAGCAACAACAACATACAACAACAAATCAATCTTATTTCCATCCCTCCAATATTTGTTGAACTTTTGCTTCATACTCATAGCCATTGTGCACAAAACATCATCATTGTCCAAAATTAATTGATTAATTGTGCTTTCAATTTTAAACATCTCTTTATAAAATGCATTGGAAGTAACAAAAAGGGACCCGGAAAATTTCTTTGTTGCAAGGTAGAATAGTTTCAGAAATCTCACAAACAACCTACATTTTTTCCAATCCTCCTCATTTGGAATCCTCCTAATCCCACCATCAACATCTTTGAAGTAAGTTTCAAAATTGGAGTCTTCATACTTCAAACGGTTAAAAGCCTTCTCAAACTTTTCAGTGGCCTCCAACATTAAATATGTGGAATTCCACCTTGTTGGTACATCTAGGCATACAAGAGCAGTAGTCACAAGTTTTAGATAGGCCGCACACTTCTTAAAAGCATCTTGCCGATTAGGAGAAGACCTCACATACCTAACCGTAAGTCTAATATTTGCAATAGAATCATCCATTTCTTTCAATCCATCACTCACAACAAGGTTTAGAATATGTGCACAACACCGCATATGCAAAAACTCATGCTCCAAAATGGTCCCCTTCCAATCTTTGGTATTCCTTCTCAAGTATTGAATGGTAAGATTGTTGGAACTAGCATTATCAACAGTTACAGTGAAGATACTATCGATGTTCCACTCAAGCAAGCACAACTCAATTTTTCTACCCAAAGTTTCCCCCTTGTGATCTTCAACTTGTTGGAAGTTTATGATTCTTTTTTGTAGTTTCCAATTATCATCAATGAAATGAGCCGTTAGACACATGTAACACAAATTTTGAATAGAAGTCCAAGTGTCCGTAGTGAAGCAAATTCTACGACCCTTCATCAACCTCCTCAATTTATCCCTCTCGTTGTTGAATATGTTTGTCACCTCTCTTGCTATGGTATGACGAGATGGGATTGGTGTGAATTTAGGAACGGCAACATTACAAAATATTTTAAACCCAACTCCCTCCACAAATTGAAAAGGTAACTCATCAATAATCACCATCTCGGCAAGAGCCCTTTTACAAGCATCAAAACTAAAACTTGTTGCCATAACCTCAGCACCCTCTTCGGCATTTTGTTTTGGTTTAAAACTCAATGTTTGTTGCCCATCTTTATCATTGTTTGGAAATTGTTTGCAATTAGGGGTATGACTTCTCAAATTACTAGTCCCATGAGTCCTAGAATCGGCCATATACTCTTTATAACAATACTTACACACTGCTCTACATTCCTATCTTTTCCTATAACCTTATCAAAATGGTCCCAAACCGGGGATGGTGCTCTCCCACCACTACTCTTACTCTTTCTTTTGTTCGGGGGTTTAGGAGGCTTAGATTCAGATGGGGAAACATTAGTTTAAGAATTAGATGATTCTAGTGGAACAATAGGGCTTCTGGTAGATTCAAAACTAGCATTGTTATCTTTATCCATTCAAACTGGTAATAAAAAATTAAAAAAGTATAAGATAACAATTATGTCATGGATGGTATAATAATTGAATCTAAACCATATACAATACCATACCAATACCATTTTGATTAAATTTATGGATAAATAGTCAAATAACATGTCTAACTTCATTACTGTTTTTATAGGCTAAAGGGTCAAAAATAATAATATATTGCTCATTCATCACGGCATCCATTCACTCATACACCTTCATTTGTTTGCTTTCTAGCAAAAGCATCAGCTATTTTCAACATGAAAATAATAAATAAGTAAAATAATTTAAAATTAAAAAATAAAAATAAAAAAGGCCACAACAGGTCATTCTAAGATTTAAGTCCCATAATAATGCACTAAAAAAGGCAACAACTTCATCACTGTTTCTCTTTCTATCAGTGTTTGTTATGGTTATGTTATGGGTGACCTTCACAGGAAGACAAAATCTGTTGGCACCACACAATACAGGGTGATTATGAATTTAAAAGTTAAGAGTGATGATAGAATTTTAAAAAATAATTATGCAAGATTTTAAAAAGGTGGAAATACACACACACACACAAAAAGTGAAATTAATAGTAGAATTTTAAATTATTATAGTTTTTATTTTTAAATGTCCAAAATATTTGTAAAAAGTTGTGTTGACTGATAACATTTTTTTTATCACTGGTTTTTTGTTCTCAAATTATATTACTATAACTAACAAATCAAACACAATTTTAATTCATATGTGCTTTTTATCAACAATAGGAAGGGGGAAAAAAAAATCATATGCAGATTTAAAGCACCGATCATGTAGATATTTGGGTGGAGGTCTAACATCTAATTTCAAAAAACTCAAATTGGGTCTCTACTCACTTGTTAGCAACCATACTTAAAAATGAAACAACCAAAACAAAAAAAAAAGTGAACGAATACAAATACTAATAGATCAGCTTGCCAAATCAAACAGAGAGCCATCAATCGATTGAAAAGAGAGAGAGAGAGAGAGAGAACCGTATAGGGCTGTGTTGCTGCCGATCGCGGGTTGCTTTGTTGCTGCCGATCGCTGTCGTCTCGTCTCGCCGCCGCTGCTGCTGCTAGGGTTAGCGGCTGTTGCTAGCTAAGGAAGGAAAAATAAAGTAATGAAAAGGGGGAGAGGAGAGAAAGAGACGGGCTGGGCAAACAAATCAGTGAGCTTGCCCTGGTATAATAAGTAATAAATAAATAAAGGGTTTATTTTGTAAATATATATATAAAAAAAAAAAATTAATACGCTGGTCGAGGGTTACGGTTCGGGTAGGGTCAGAACCGCAACCCGACCTGAACCCGATTTTTGGCAGAATCCTTGACCCACACCCGTCCACCTACCTATATCGAAACCGCCCAAAAGGCTGCGGGTAGGGTAGGGTCGGGCGGTTTGTGCGTGTGAGTGGGTTCTGTGCCCATCCCTATTGAGAACTTCTCTGGCTTCTCTCCATGATTTATTGGTACTGTCACCACAGGAGAGGGGGTTGGTGCAATCGCAGCCACCATAGCAGTACTTGTTTGGGCAGTAATATTTTCGAAAAATTCTGTACCGTAAATTCTATGATCTAATTTAATGAGTGTGACAAATGTGTTTATATTAAAAACACAGATAAAGGTTATGTCATTATATGTCTTTATGTAGATGATATGTTCATCAATGGTAGTAATAATGATATGATTAAAACTACCAAGAAAATGTTGAATAAACATTTTGACATGAAGGACATGGGCATTACTGATGTAATACTTGGTATGAAAATTTCCAAAACATCAGAAGGATATGCTTTGTCACAATCTCATTACATTGAGAAAATAGTTGACAAATTTAGCAAAGATGATGATCATCTTGCTAGAACACCTATAGATGTTAATTTGTATCTTTCTAAGAATGTACAGGAAAATATTTCTTAATGAGAGTATGCCCAAATTATTGGAAGCTTAATGTACTTGATGAACTGCACTCGCCCAGATAGGGATGTACACGGTCCGGATTGGTTCGGTTCTGAGAAAATCCAAGAACCGAACCGATCCTAACGGTTCTGTGATTTTGACAACCAGACCAGACTGTTACACTTGTAAAACCGAACCAGAACCAAACCGAAAAAACGGTTCGGTTTCGGTTTGGTTTACGGTTCCAAAAATTTCTATTTATAAGAATAAATTGTTAATATTAGCAAAATAATTACTTAAACTAATTACATTTAACTCATGATAAAAACTAATAATATTGAGGCATTACTTAATATTGCATATCTATACCATCCTAATATTATTAAAATTATAAAAAACCAATTAATAAAAATAAAACTTGATATTATATATATATCTTTTAAAATTCGGTTCGGTTCGGTTCGAACCACGGTTTTTTCATAAAATCCATTAACCGAACCGTTTTTATGGTTCTTATATTTCTTAATCTGAAACCGAACCAATTCTTAATAGAACCGAACCAAACCATATGATTCGGTCTGGTTCGGTCCGGATTACCGGTTTGAACGGATTTTGAACAGCCCTACGCCCAGATATAGCTTATGCAGTAAGTAAATTAAGTAGATATACGAGTAATCCAGGAGTAGAACACTGGAAAGCAATTATAAGGGTTCTTAGATATCTCCGATTTACTCATAACATTGGGCTCAATTATACTAGATATCCAGCAGTACTTGAAGGATACTGTGATGCAAATTGGATATTGGATAACAGGTTTGGTTTGCCGAACAAATTGTTTGAAGTCTACACAATTAGTGAAGATCATCTGTTATCCGGGATTAGACGCCACTCAACCGTAAGCACCGTCGCCGAGGCGAATCTGTCTTAGGAGAAAGAGTGCAAATCGATTGGTCTGAATTATCAGCAAAATCTGTGTTATGATCATTATTTATCATTATTACACAAGTGTTCACTTTATATTTGAATAATGTTAAAGTAATATGATAAATTAACATTGATAAATAAATGATGTGTGAACAATCTTCTGTGTATATCAAAATAACTTGAAATTAAATTCAAAACAATGAATAGAAAACATACCGGATTTATTTATCGAAACTGAATTAAAAATTTCAAGAGACCAAGTCGAGTGTGTAACACTCTTCCTTTAAGACAGTTCGCCCCGCTACGGTGCTTACGGTTGGTGGCGTACTATCTCCCAGGATACAATGATCCTTCACAAATTGTAGTAGGCAACTTCAAATAATTTGTTCGGCAGAACCAAACCTGTGATCTATAATATTCTTTTTATTCAACCAAATTTTACATTAGCTGTTATTCTGTAAAACCCCAATGAAATAACAATTCACTTTTGAGTAGTGATATCGGTTTCTGACTTATAAATCAGAAATAATACCGATATAAATGTGAACACTATTATAGAGTAAGGATAGGCTGTGTTTTTGAACATTGTCTTCCTTACAGAAAGTGACAGGAATTAGTTCACAGAAAAGAACTTATGATTGTAACAAAGTCAAGAGACCTAATGACCAATCAAAACACAAGAGACTAATAAGTAGTCTTGACAACAGGGTTTAACTGGATGATGAACCAAGATCGAGTAAGAGACGTTAACAATCAAAATCTATTGGTCGATTTTTCTGACAACCTGTAGAAAATGAACTCAAAGCTTTAAGGTAGCAATGGACAGTCCTGAAGCACCTTTTGTGGTAAGAGGCAAAATTCTCTAGAAACACTTATGAAAACCAGGCGCGTTCAGGCCAAAGAATGAACACAACATATTGAACCCACGATGTGTTAGAAGATATTTTATGTGAAATCTATTGTCTTGGCTTTACCACAAACAGCTGAATAATTCAAGGCATCGCGTTCCATTGGTTAGCCAGTAAGTTGATAGGTTATCACTAGGAAGGTTTCAAGGCCGAAAAGCTATTCCTATCCTGATGCAAGATATTTTCGCTTATTACTCGTTTCGATAGTCTGCATATTGTTGCATTTCCTTGTGCTAATAGATCACAGGAAAGATATAATATTTATAATAGTGAAAAATTCTGATGAACACTTGTTATTTTGTACCGTAATAATTCTTTTGCTTTAAGCCATCAAATAATTTTTGGTTGTTGTTAATTTCTTTTAATTTGGTTGAATAAAATTTTATTTTATTTTCCAAATAATTGGGAAAATAAAAGTTACATTTCTTGTTTCTTTTTAATTTTAACAAGAATTTAATTCTGATGAATTTGGTTAATTTTCTGTTGTCAGTGTAAATTTCTAATAATAATTTTGGTGTATTATAAATTAGAATTGAGTGGCTACTGAAACTAATGCCCAAACAAAAGCACTAGTTGTGGTGGCGTTGCAATGAGCCAATCCCACTCTCCTGTTGGTAACCAGTACGGTAAATCCACGTGTTAAAAGCCAGAGAAGTTCTCAGGAACTTGACTTTAAAAGATGCCAACACGAAAAATGTTGTTCTTATGCTTACAACTCTGAACTCTGGCTCGTTTCCTCCGTGAAGATGCTCCTATCCTTGAAAGGGATGAAAACCGACCGGCAAGTGGTTGCTCAGGTTACTGCTTGGAAACATGCCAATTTCCTTGTCGAATTACATCTTGAATGGACTTTGATGACACATATACAACGTCTATCTTCAGTTCCTATCAAGACAGCAAAGAACTTTGGAGTCTTTGGAGAAAAACTACAAAACGGAAGATGCCGGCTCAAAGAAATTTTGTTGGTTGGGCAAATTTCTTTGATTTTGTAATGGTTGATTCAAAAACGTGATAGCCAAGCTCAAGATTTCACAAATCATCTCTGCATGGACAGTTTACCGCAGAAGGCACTGTCTCTTCAGTGAATCTTCCAGTTGCAGACTTAATTGAAAAAATTACCAAAAGCTGGAAGGAATTCAAGAAACTACCTCAAACACAAGCGCAAAGAAATTTCTATGGACGAGTTAATTGTGCATTAAGGGATTGAAGACGGAAACGCAAATTTCTGAAAAGTCGGGCTGGTAAAGCATCCTATGGGTCTAAGGCAAATTGTGGTGGAACCAATACTTCAAAAACCAAAGAAACGAAAGTCTTCTGGAGAAGCTTCATCACAGGGGCTCTAAAGGGGGGGGGAAAAAGTACAAGTTTAATGGCAATGTTAAATTTGATCTTATGAATTGTTGGAACAATCTTCATGTGTAAATAAACTAAATTTCAAAACTTAATTCAAACAAAATAAATAAAACTTATAGAAAATTATTTTGTCCGAACAAACGAAAAATTAAAAGACCAATGCGATGGTGTGTGACACTCTTCCTTAAGACAGATTCGCCCGCTACGTGCTTACGGTTGAGTAGCGTCTACTCTACAAGATACAAATGATTTTAACCAATTTGTAGTAGCACTCCAAAACAAATTGTTCGAGCGAACCGAAACCTTGTTTCTAACTCTCTGAATATTTATTCTAGAACTAAAATGAAGAATAATTGAAAAAAACAGAATTAGGACAGCAAAAAACAATAATCAGACTAGAATTTTTCCGGGCTCCTGGATTGCTGGATTTATGGCTATATATATAGGCAAAGGTCTCTGCTCGAACAGTCCCAAAAATAGTAAAAAGGTGCACAACATAATATATAATCGTTGCTATAACTTTTTTTTCAAAAAGTTGAGAATACCGTGGAAGAACAAATTTCAAACAATTTTGAAAAAATAGTACCGTTGGTCCCAAAAGTTCAAAGCGAACCCAATGGATAAAATAATAAACAATTTGATAGATTTAATTCAAAAAGGGCTAAAGGTGGAAAAAGTTTCTAAACATGTGGAAATACTAATATTTTAAACTATTGATAGTTTAATCATTTTTTTAGGGAAAACCACTTTAGGAAACCAAAAATAAATTTACATTTTTTAAATTAAAGTCCCACATTAATGTTAGACCCGACAAACGACCGTCAACTTCCCATTCACTCATAAATTTGGTTTGACGTTCCGTTCCTTCACCGTTGTGGACTTGCCACGTGGCAAGGAACATGTCACCTCTTCGGACCCACCCCAAAAAGACGTTACACGTCACCTCTTCGGACTCACCCCAAAAGACATTTGGCGGGTTCTACTCATTTTGGCCTTAAAGTTGGCCAAAAACAAGCCATATGTAAACACCATTTTTCAACAAACCCCCCACAAGAATGGAATTGGACGGAGAAAGAAAGTGCAACAACCATGATCTAATACAGAGAGTACAGAAATTGGAAATATTCTTGCAAAGGATAGGTAGCTTTTGGCTTTGAACCTTCCCTTGTGAGACACTATCGGATTTACTAGTTAACCAGTGAACATGATGTCTTGAACTGTTCAGCCGTTTGTGTAAACCAAGACAATAGAACTCAGACAGTATATCCCTAGATACAGTTTAGTTCTAACTATTGTGTTCATTTTGGCCCTGAACAACCTGGTCTTTCATGAGTGCTCTAGAGAATTGTAGCCCTTCACAAATCTCATAGAACCAACCCAGTTCACACTCGCATAGGTGATTCTTATGAAGAATATCCTACTATACTCCACTAGATTAACCTAGATATAAGAATCATTAAAATTTTACTTAACCTCAAACGCTGCAGTCATCACTATTTCATCATAGAAATGGGTAGGAGTTAGCCTCCCCAGTGATCCTTCTGAGTCAATCACAACTCGGTTGTCCCTTTGAACCTAAATCTTGGGATCTCCAGTCAACTAGGTTGGGTTGCCGTTGTGGTAACTCTTATTTAATAGGCATTAGTCCCATTCCCCTCGATGAATTCTCAACTAACTCTCTTGCTAACTCTTTGGTTAGTGGATCCACTATGTTGTCTTTAGACTTAACATATTCTATGGAAATAATTCCATTAAAGAGTAGTTGTCTTACGGTGTTATGTCGACGACGAATGTGTCGTGACTTACCGTTATACATATGACTCTGTGCTCTACCTATTGCTGATTGACTATCGTAATGTATGCATATAGCAGGCACCGATTTTGGCCAAATTGGAATATCTTCAAGGAAGTGGTGAAGCCATTCTGCCTCTTCTCCTGCTTTGTCTAAAGCTATGAATTCTGATTCCATAGTAGATCTAGCAATGGAAGTCTGTTTGGAAGATTTTCAAGATACAGCCGCCTCACCAAGAGTAAAGACATACCTACTAGTGGACTTTGAGTCTCTTGTATCCGATATCCAATTTGCATCACAGTATCTTTCAAGTACTGCTGGATATCTAGCATAATTCAATCCAATATTATGAGTAAATTGGAGATACATTAGAACCTTTATAATTGCTTTCCAATGTTCTACTCCTGGATTACTCGTATATCTACTTAATTTACTTATTGCATAAGCTATATCTGGGCAAGTGCAGTTCATCAAGTACATTAAGCTTTCAATAATTTGGGCATACAGAAAATAATAGTGAAACTAATGCCCAATTCCTGTGATCTATCAGTTTGGTTGAATAATATTATACAATCCACTATTATACTTTCCATGCATGTGGGGGATTGTTGGAAAAAATGGTAAATGGTGTTTTATGTGACTTATTTTGGGCCATCTTTAAAGCCAAAATGAAGTGAGCCCTAAATGTCTTTTGGGGTGGGTCCGAAGAGATAACGTGTTTCTTGCCGCGTGGCAAGTCACACGGTGAAGATAGAACGTCAAAACCATTTATGAGTGAATGAGAAGTTGACGTCGTTTTCGGGTTTAACATTAATTTTTTAGATAAAAATTCTTTTGAATTTTTTCAATAAAAATTATTGTGGGAATTTAATTTAATTCTAAATTCAAATTTTGGGTTTCTAAGTGGTTTCCTAAAGTTTGCAATTGTGGGAATTTAATTTAATTCTAAATTCAAATTTTGGGTTCCTAAGTAGTTTCCTAAAGTTTGTACCTTTTCTTTTATTTATTAAACTATTTCAATAGTTTAATATATATATATATATATATAATTTTCAAATAGTTTAAATAAATAATGTACCAATAGCATTTTTAAACTTTGACCAACGGTTGCTTTTTCAAAAGTTTGAATAAAAGACCAACAGTTGCTTTTCCAAAAGTTTGAATAAAAAGTGTTCTTTGGCATACAGGCAGAATCTATTTATAACAGGTTGCACCTGTTCAGACCTCTATATTTGTCTATAAATACAAGTCCATTTCAAGCAGTCCAGTATTGTTCCGAAAATCAGTCTACAGATTGTCTAAATTGCTGTCCAATTTTTCTCTAGTGTATTTATTCTTCATATTTAGTTTTAGAATACAAAATAAAGAGAGTATAGATCACAGGTTTGGTTTGCCGAACAAATTGTTTGAAGTGCTACTACAATTTGTGAAGATCATTGTATCCTGGGAGATAGACGCCACTCAACCGTAAGCACTGTAGCGGGGCGAATCTGTCTTAAGGACAGAGTGTCACACACTCGACTTGGTTTTTGAATTTTTAATTCAGTTCGTTAAATAAATCTGGTATGTTATTTATTCATTTTGTTTGAATTTATTTCAGGTTATTTTATATACACAGAAGATTGTTCCAACACTTTTTAGTTCAAAAGACAAAAAGTGTACTTATTTAGGACACCCCAAACAACTCTTAAGTATTGTTTTTTTAAAATGGTTTTTTTTATATTTTAAAAGTGATTTAAGTAAAAAAAATAAAATAATTGTTTAGTTACAATCGAGATTTTTCTTTACACAAAATCCATCTATGTTTGACATTTTCCCAAAAAAAGCCTTGACATTTTTCTAAATTTCATCTATAGTGAATTTGTTTTAAAGAATTATTAGTATGGTAAGATTGAACGAGGGAAAAACTAGTGTGGTAGTATTAAGTTAGAGAATTAAGATAAATTGTATTTATTTGTATAGTAATATGAAAGCATTAAGTGGTTGAGATTAAATACATAAAATTACGTAAAAGTCTTCATCATATCAAATGTGACTTTATTAATATTGTAAAATGAGGGTCAAAATAGTCATTTTATCGCTAATCTCGTGTGATTTGGATTTGAATACTACCTCCTCTATAGGACTGCTAGTCCCCTTATTAGAAGATATTCCTAATCGCATGGGACAAATGGTTGTTTTGAGAAATTAGTTAAAAATTAATTTTTTGACTTTTTTTGAAAAAAGTGTAAAAAATAAAAAGGTGATAGGTGATGTGACCTAAAATAGGTTAATGTTCCCAAATTGGCCCTAAGTCCCATGACCATTTCTCTATGAGAACATGTTTTGTGGAGTCCATGGGATTGGTAATATTGAGGAAAACAAAGAAGGCCTTACGCTTTGTTTGTTTGGACGAAAAATATTTTTTATAAATTTCTTTTCAAAAAGTATTTTTTTATGTTTGGTGGTAGTGGTGGGATGAAGATGATGGCATGGTGATGTGGTAGCAAGCAGTGGCCGTGGTGCTGGTAGTGGAGATGAGTAATAGTGTGATGACATTGTTATTGGTAAGACTTTAGTCCTTTTGTCTTTTATTTTTTATTATATCGAATGTTAGAAAATATGAAAAATATTTTCCAAACAAACAAATAGAACATTAGGATACTTGATAAGAAACTTAAAATGCTTATTTATAATATATGAGAATATATGCAATAAATAATATACAATCAATTTGAACTTGCAATTCGTTTGGATTGATAATTTTAAAAGGATAAAATTAAAATTATGTCTGAATAAATTTTGTGTGGGTGATTTTCTGACCACACTGCCTGCTTAGTAACCAGCTGGAGAGCACCGGCAGAATAGATGGCATCTGGCTGACCTGCAACAGAAAGAGAAGATTCCGGCGGTGGTTCGTCTACCCGGGGGTACTACAACGATCAAGTCAGTATATCTCTCAAAGATAAATCAAGTGCTAAACTCACAAGCTTGAGTATCAAAAGCATACCTTAGACCCATGGGGGTGCCTCTCTTTTATAGCCAACATAAACTTAGTCCCAATAGAAGCCTAACTTCTATGGACTCAGGATTACTGCTAATCTTGGACTCCCAGTAAGATTAGGATAAACTCTCTAAGAGTCTTATCTTAATACAAACTGAAGTCTTCTCTCATTTTAGGACTCTTGCCCCTCATCCGCTTATCTCGGATTCTGATATTTTCGGAGGTAATCTCGGCCTATCTGAGATGACCTCGGCATAACAATCAGGACACGTGGCACCTCGGCTGACACGTCGGCATCATCTTATTTGCTAGATTATTGACGCTTAGAATTCAATTTGAACTTAAGCTTAGACCCTAGTTATCATAGCACATTAGCCCCTGATAACCAAGTTTGACATCGTTCAAATTCAAGAGTGCCATCAAAAGACGCACAAGCTTTCTGAAATTTGTGACTCGCATTCAACCAACGACGATGCCCTACGTAACAAAATTTCCTGAAGTTCTTCAAATTTCGAGAATGACTATGTGTGTTGCAACAAAGACAAGCTAAAGCACCTTTCATGCTCCATCCAGAAAAAATTGCATAGACAGGAAAAAATCATTTATAGTCCATAATAACATAGCATGCATTTGAAACATTTGATTAGTTTCCGCATCATACGTGTCAACATCATTTTCCCATAATTCTTTCAATTCATCCACTATAAGGCGTAAGTAAACATAAATGTTATTTCTAGGTGTTAGGACTCTTGCCCCTCATCCGCTTATCTCGGATTCCGATATTTTCGGAGGTAATCTCGGCCTATCTGAGATGACCTCAGCCTATCTGAGATGACCTCGGCATAACAATCAGGACACGTGGCACATCGGCTGACACGTCGGCATCATCTTGGCCACGTGTTAGTACTCAGAAAATATATCCTCACAAATTTTAATATGGAAAAATGAAGTGCATGAAGCACTTTCCCTCCGAAATAAGGAAGAAACGAAAGGGAAGTGTATCCCATAATAATATATTAAAATATTTAATTAAATATATTTTTTATTAAATATTATTTAACCAAACAAAAGGGACGAGACTTTCCCTCCATTTCCTTCTTCCTTTTCTTTCCCTCACAACTCTTTCCTTCAATTTCCTTCATATCAATCCAAACAGGTAGGGATACTCGTTAATCAAACCCTTCAAAGAAATAGAATGTCTAACCATTTTTCTGAGTTGCATTGATAGGCTTCGTTTGGGAAGAGCTAACTTATCCTAACTTTTTGGCTAATTTAGCTTGGCTAAATTAGTTTTGTTTGGAAAGAACTTTGGACTATGTGATGATTGTGAGAAAAAAAAAAATGATTATGATTTAAATGTATTATTCTATCTATTAATTTATTTGATATATTTTGTCTTTTTGTACTTTTTTTAGTCTCAAATCAAATTGTCAAATGGCAACATAGGCTCTCTTGAGAGGTTAGCGTTCAATATGAAATTATGTATTCCTTTTATTTATGTCTAAATTTGTAAAGAATATTGTGAATTGAATTAAATTGACATAGTGCAATTGAAGAAAAAAATGATAAAATTAAAATTATAGAAACCAAATTAATATAAAAGACAAATTATATTATTTTTATTTAATTTTTTTTTAATCAATTTGTGAGAGAGGGCACTGTAAATAAAATGAAAAATATAAACACAAATTCAGGACTTTCCTTCGAAGGTATATACATTACACAGTAGTCCAAAGACAGTCTCAAAACACAAAACTCAATGTGGGGGACAAATATATTCTTTTGCAATAGAGCCACAGATTGGTAAAGCAATTAATGAGACATATATGAGAAACATTTATACACATTTTTTTTTTTTTTTTTAACGAGTTTGTACACATCCTCGTGTCCCCATTTTTTTTTATTGCATAAAAAGAGACTCGTTGGAACCTTAAGATTCCTAATTTCATCTAATACCCACTTAAACTAGGCCCCACCATCTCTATAATCCAATATAATTATCTTAATCATACCACTTCCTAATTTTGATGGCTAAGGGATTGTGTTGCCTTGAAATATAACATTTGTACCATTGCCAATAGCTAGTATTAACATGATAGATTAGGCTTCTCTTATGTTGGTTATTTTAATTTGAGAGAGTACTTAGATTTGGTAGATTTATTTTGGGATCAATTTTAGTGATTCGAATAGTTCACTTTTTATCGTTCACTTTTTAAGACTCATTGAATAGAATATTCATATAAAAAATCTACATGATCATGCATCAATAACTATATGTTTCATTCACATTTGTATTATAAACAATGTATGGCTATTCTTGAAATTATATTTGTTGTCCACTTTTTAAAAATAAATATGATCTAAACATATAGCCACCAATGTCTAATCATTTTAATTTTTTACATAAATATCCTACCCAGTGAGTTCTAGGAAGTGAACGGTTTGATCACCAAAATCGGTTCTAAAATGGGTCTACTAAATCCAAGCACTCTCAAATCGAGATGACAATTTGAAAGAAATCAAATCCTAAAATGATAATATAAAAGTTAAATTATGACAATACGACATCTTATAATATCAAAACTTCATAATTTAATTATGGTGTGATTTAGAATTTGACTTTTTATTAACTTTTTTTACTAGTATGAAAAATTGTGATTAACATGATAATATATCTTATCTTTGGTTTTAAACTTTTGTTATGTCCTTAACAGAGAATTAAGACAAGTGGTACGAAATTGATGGTATATTGAATTTTTGGATAAATTATAAATATATCATCTGAGATTTAATTAAAATACAGATTGTCCCCTATGATTTAAAAAATTATAAACATCCCTTAGTCAAAAATTTTTATTTAACAGAATTAACTGAAAAAATAAAATTGATAATTGTCCTCATATAATATAATAAAATTACATGAATTAATAATTGAAATATATTTTTGACATCATTAAAAACTATTAATTGAGTTGACAATTTATTAATAAATGGATCATCTGCTATAAAATTAAACCTGAGTAGAATTTAATTTCTAAAATTACAAAAAATAATTCATATTTTAAACAAATTTTAAAAAATATATTTATAATTTACCCTTAATTTTTTTATACTTACACTTCACTACTTTGGCAATTCATACCAAACACTAGTTTTTAAGTTGGGTTTTTCTTTTCTTTTTTTCTTTCTAAAAGCCAACTTTTCAAAAGCCGCCTATATTGCTCCAATGATGTACATTTCACTTCTTTTATTTTTTTACAAAAATATAAATATAAATGCCAATTATTGATCACATCATGAGATATAAAAAAAAGACTTTAGTTAAATTTCGGTGTTTCGTCAAATTTTGTTTTATTTAACCTCGTTCGTTTAAGTCACCCAAGCTTAATTAATATTAATTAATATATTTAAGAGGCTGTTCATGGTTAATTAATTTTGAGTTGGATACTTTAACTTGATATTAGAGTTGAATATTGAGTAGTCTCTTGCTGGTCAAATCTTCTCCCGATGTCTCATCTCTCACTTCTCATCTAGTTGTCACCTCCACATATTATTCAGGCTGCATGTGCGAGGAAATGTTAAATTTGTTCTACATTGTCTCTTTAAGTCACATAAATGTGGTTAATATATGGCCAAAATGATTTTTTGAATCAGATACTTTAACTAATTTGGTGTGAAATTGGCACAAAAATTTGTATTAATTGTTATTATAATTTGACATAAAAAAAAAAAAAAAACATAACCACCCACTGAAAATGAATGTATGTGGAAAAGTTGCCAAATTTTGGTATATTAACATTGGGTATAAATGCCACAAACTTCGTCACCATTTTCTTGGTAAATCCACAGCTTGTTCCACTAGCATGATCATGTAAAATGCCCCAAACTTCATAAATTAGCTTGGATTTGCTTTAGTTGTTAAAACGTGGGGTTCAACAAGTCAGAAGTCATAAACACAACTACTATTATTGTGTCTACAGTCTGATACAGATCCAGTGTCTTGTATCAGATAAAAGTTACTGAAAAAAATAATGTTACAATGATAATTTATTTTTAGAATTTTATACTAGTATTTTATAGGTTAGTTTAATTGTATTAAAGGTATATATACGTGTGTAATAAATGCAATACTATGTTTGGTTCCATTTTTTGGAAAATTTTTTCTAAAAAGTGATTTAAAAACTCTATTTTGAAAAAAAGTCATTGTTTGGTTTTCAAAAAAAAATACATCATTGTAATTTTAAATTTCCCTCCAATTTAACGAAAGAGGCAATTTAAAAAAAATTTGTCATATCAAAAAATATTCTCATCTTTGTTTTATATATATATATGTCCATGTTATATATGTATTAGTAAAATATAATTTGGTATGGGTACATATCTACCATAACTGTGTCGCTTTATCATAAAATTTCTACGCATTTCAACCATAGAAAATGTAAATTATTTTTTCCAAATTGGCATTAAAAAAATCACAATTTTTGAAAATTTATTTACAAATTATTGGAAAACGTACATATTTACAAATTCCGGAAAATGTGAATTTATATACAAAAATTCAGAAAACGGAATTTTGTGAAAAATGCCCAATTTTTACAAAGTTGCATTAAAAAAATTGTGAATATATGTTTTAATTTTTTTTAAAATTGTAAATTTATGTTTAAATTTACAATTTACACAATTCGCTTATTTTTCACAATTCTTACAAAGTTGCATTAAAAAAATTGTGAATATATGTTTAAATTTATTTTTTTTAAATTGTAAATTTATGTTTAAATTTACAATTTACACATTTTGCTTCATAACATTTATAAAAAATTAATTCTACGAAAGAAATTTTTTAATGCAAATTATATTTTTATACATATATAACACACACACACACACATATATATATATATATATATATATCAAACTAAGAGGCTATGAGGAGTACATAATAGGCTGTACTTATGCCTATGCCTCTTCACGTGATGTGTGAAGAACGAAATCCTCAAAATATGTATTTTGAAAATTGAACTCACTTTTTGAAATAACCAAACAAGTATTCAAAATTTTTCAAAAAATTGTATTTAAAAAACCATAACCAAACACAGTAAATATTATTGTACTCGAAAACTAAATATGATTCAAAATAAATTTGATTAATATATTTCATATTCTAATAACTTTATTTTAACTTTGTAGCAAGTGCAAGAGAAAAAAATATATATATATATATTTTTAATCAATTTTAAAACACCATTTAGCCTTTTTAGCTATTTGGAAAAACACTTTTCATCACAATCTCCATGCAAGTCAATGCCCCGTGGCTAACATTTTTCTATAATAATATATTAGCATATCACCTGTACTATGTACGGATTGTGTTTACAATTATCTATATATGTGAATTGTGATTTTAAATTTTTTTTTTAAATACTTTTTTTTTTCCTTTTTTATATTATATTAAAATTTAATATTTTGATAATAATCATGTGTGAGACTTTTCAAGAAATTAAATGTCTTTTTTTTTATTATTATATTATATTAAAGTTTAATATTTTGATAATAATCATTCAAGAAATTTTTTTATGCTTGTTCTTAATGCATTAAAGTGTTATTATGAGGGTAAGACTTGGGGGTTGAGAGAAGTTAATAAATGCTAAGGTTTTTTTTTTTAAAATCAAAAAATCAAGAAATTTAGATTGGAAGATTGAAACTCCCACAATACTTGGGGGTTAAAAACTCTCTTTTGCTTAATATATAGTATATATTTTCTTATAATAATAATATAAAGAGTGTTCATACTCCCACTTAGGTTACAAATCTATAATTTCTAAAATAATAGCATTACAAAGGATGTTAATACAACCATTAAGACTATAAATTTATAATTTTCAAACAATAAGAAAATATACATTGTGGACATTTTTTTTGTTATTTGAATCCACCCTATCAGAACCTTGAAATAACCCCAAAGGTTAGCTTGGTAATTAGGGTTTGGAGTTTGGGATATGTTCTTTGTAAAGTCTTATATTCGAAGCTTTTTAACTATAAACAATTTCTTGGTCTTAATCCATACGAGATTTTGCTATGACTTTAATTGGATGGCCTGATAGTAGGATTGATCACCAAAATTAATCGATTTGGTTGACCTGATATCAAGTTATGAAAGAAATATCATAACCTTAAAATTACATGTTGTTGCTTATTGTGAGCGATAAGAAGAAAATATCCAGCTTGTGATCTCCATCAACCCAATATTAAATAGGAAAAATTACTAGTCGAGACATATTTTGAAAAAATATGACATATTAGTGATTTTTTTTTATAATTTTAATTATTAATATTTATAATATTTATCAACATTTTGTAATTTTTTTTTCCTAACAATATCCAGCATTTGATCTCCATCAACCCAATATTAAATAGGAAAAATTACTAGTCGAGACATATTTTGAAAAAATATGACATATTAGTGATTTTTTTTTATAATTTTAATTATTAATATTTATAATATTTATCAACATTTTGTAATTTTTTTTTCCTAACACCACTAAGGTATAATTTCCCCTATAAAATATCTTCAACATGTTTTTTAAGCAATTTCTCAACAGTTTTACACCAATAATCCTCAAATTGTTATATAAGAATGACAAATTTTCCTCGCTCTGCATACCCCGCTATACCCAAAACAAGCGGAGATATATTTTGCACCCCCGCCCCTTGTATCCTGTCCTCACTCTTATTATAATTATTTAATATATATATACACATTAATTTTTTTAATATGATAAAATTAAAATATTAAACTATTACACTTAACATTTATTTTCACTCCATTATTTATTGTCTTACTTCTTTTTTACTATTATTAGTTATAAATGATTATCCGTAATAAATTATATTATCTCTAATTTTTATTAATATTTTTATTTTATAAAATTAACTTGCTTGGCCCTACTCTACAACCTCTCCGATTTTCCCACCCCTGATATGATACAGGGCAAGGGTAGTGCACTATAAATCCATCTCGTTGCTATCCCTATTCCAATACAACTATTCTCATTCTTGCATCATTCAAATCTACCCTTGAAATTGAAACCAAATACAATTTTTCTTATATTTTTCATGTACCTCCCGCGTCTACCATATTTTTACAATAATTCTATTAGGACTATATTTTATATGCCAAAATTTGTTTATCATGTCGTCCATCTTACATGTCACTATAGACACCCAATTTTTAACTACTCTTAATACTTGGGCGCCTTGGGTTGATCACCTGATGATGAAAGCTATGCTGTACAAATGTTCAACTTTTTCAACAAGAAGAGTTTTTAATGAAGCCTTATATCTCATATTCAAGGGTTATAACATTTGGAAAACAATTGAGGAAGAAGTTTGAGAGCCTCTCTCTCCTCAATATTCTCTCTAGATTTCACTCTCTCTTGGGCATTTGTGCTTGAAGGCTTGCATACAATCATCTTCAACCTATCAACCCTTAACAAGAGTTGTTGATCATTGGGCTGAGGTTGCTAGAAGGTCTTCTTGGAGCTCATTAAGGAGGTTTTGACTTGGTTTTGTGCCTCAAAGTGTGTTTCCCTCCAAGAGGTAAAACTTTCACCTTTTAAGCTTGTCTTTCACACTTGCTTCACCATCATTTTTTCATTGTTTTGGACTATTTTGGGGCTGGTTTTGAAACATAAAAAACTCTGATTTTGAGGTTCTAAAATGGTGGTTTAAGCCTTGTTTGGCTAGGGGGTTGTCTCTCCCTTTTACTCTTTGGCTTGTAAAGACTTTTAAGCTATCTTTCAAGGCCTTTCAAAATAACTTTTCGTGGCCTTTTAACCACTGAAATCCAAAGAATTTTCAGTGGTAAAAACCCAATTTTGAGGTCCCAAATAGGAGAGGGTGGTCCCCTCTCCTCTTGTCTGGCTTGCTTGTCTTGTTGGCCTATCAAATCAGCATGTGTTTCTACTTCTTTGTGGCTTTGTTCAAGCATATTTTTGTGACTTTTCAGACCTTCTATAACTCTATTTTTGATTGTCTTGGTCACCTCTTGCATGCTTTTTATACTTGTAGTGTAATCCTACTTGTAGCCTTGCAAAGTAGCATGCTTTTGTGCTTCGAATTTGCTTAGTTCAAGCATATTTTTAGCCATTATTTGGCATGTCATAACTCTGATTTGTGTTGGTTTGGTTGCCTCTTGCATGCTCCTTGCACTTGTAGTGCAATTTTGGTTCACTAACCTAGCATGTTTGTTGTTTTAGTCTATTGATCTAGCATGTGTATGCTCTACTCTAGCACATTTTTGGCTTTGATTTAACGTGCTTGAGGTCTAATTTAAGTGTTTTTGGTCATGCATGTTTGGCTTTGCATAGCTATAGTGTATTTGGCTTTGCTAGCCTTGCACTTTGGGACCCCTAGCATGTCATATTTGAGCTTTTTGCATGTTATGGCTTCATTTGATATGTAATTTCAGAGCTTATATCTTTGTCATACTTCCACTTAAATCACTCTTTCAATGGCTTTGAGAGTTGTGCCTTTATGCCTTGTTTATGGGTCAATACATGAGTATGCATTTCTTGTTATTTGAGCTTCAATTCCAGCATGTTGTAGCCTCTGATTTAGCATGATTAAGCTCTGTCCAAAGCTGGTTTGGTTGTTTGTGCATTGTATTGCATGCCTCTTGCGTAAAGCCCTTGACTAGCTTTGAGTTCTAAGGACCCTAACATGCTATACTTGTGTTGTTTGCATGATATGGCATAATTTGGCATGTAAATTCAGAGCATATATCATTGTCTCACTCTCACACATATCACTCTTTCATTGTGTTTGAGAGTTGAGCTTTGTGCCTTGCTTGCGAGCCATAAGTTGGGCATGCTTTTCTTGCTTCTTGTGCTTGAGTTTCAGCATGTTTAGGCCACTGATTTGGCATGTTCTAGGTCTGTCCATAGCTGGTATGATCATTTGAGCATTATATTGCATGTCTCTAGTATTGTGTCCTTCACTAGTTTCATCATTTTAGTCCCTTAACAAGCTATGCATGTGTTGTTTACATGATAGAGTCTTGTGTTTCATGCCAAGCGTAGCATGTTGTTTGCATTGCACGATATTCAACCGGACGTTATGTTGAACGCAAGGTTGATTGGCCCACTTCATACTTGAAGTGATGAAAGTGAGCCAATCCCCTTTGTCTTCGTTGCCTTTGATCATCCATGAGGAGGTAATGGATTTAGAGTCTTGTTTGCATTGCATTTATTGAATTTGTGCAAGTTAGATCTTTGGTCATCATGCATTAAGATGCTTGATTGATGGTCTTGGATCCAATGGTGCCTCTCTCTTGATGTTTTGAGGTGATATGGAGTGGCATAGTACGTGCATACCCTTAGGAGACCCTCAATTTCCTCTGTTTTGTGCTTTGTTGCAGCTTGGTGTCACAGCACACCAGTGGCTGGCAATTCTTCATTGTTGGCCGGCACCCTTTCATCTGTGGCCGGCAGTGTGCATTCTTGGCCGGCAGGGGGGTCGGCAGCAGCTCCTCATAGCCGGCAGGCCACTGGTGCATTCCCCAGCATTGATTTGGTAAGGTTCAGCAGGAACTTCTTGGAGTGACTGGAGAAACCCTGCAAACAGAGCCTCTAAAGAGCATACCAGAGAGTTTTTCGGGGCGAAAACCAAGCATGCATCCTTCATTGTTCAAGGCAGAGCTGTAGCAGCCTAATTTAGATGATTTTCATACTTAGTTGGCTTTGTAACTTAAATAATTTGATTAATTAGTCAAAGTTTTGTAATAATTAATTAGCTTAGCATAGTTAATTAGTTGGTTTGTAATAATCAGTTTAATTAGTGTAGCTAGTTAGCTAAATTCATTCGGACCCTCCATCGAGAGGGTAAATGTTGTAATAAGTGTGCGTGTGTCTGTGAATGTCTTCCAACCCCGCGTCTTTCTCCCTTTTACTTATCCGTTTTCAGTGGTTAGTTTAGGGCATATTTCAATTAGCATACTTATACTTTGCATGCGTGAATCATTCATTTGTCTTGCATGCATCGGGCTCGGTACATCATTCAAACTGCATCGTATTTCAATACACTTTCTTGAATACGTGTTTCAAAGCATGTTATCGAGTGTTGCATTCATATGCCATCTTAGATAGCCGAGCTTATTTTAGTTGCATTTTTGTATGCGTTGCATTAGGCATTGTTGACATAACTAGGATCATGCCTGATTTCTAATTAGCTTCTTTTTTGGCTCTGAGTACACCGTAAGTGTTTATGCTTTAGCATCCTTGCATGTGTGTAAGTGTTGCCATGTCAGCATGCTCGCCATGAGGCTATTTGCTTAAGTGCTTTAACTGCATGAGTGCCTGTGGGTGAAGGCTCGATTGCCTGAATTGGGACAACTCGATGATTGTGAGTTTTAAACCCACTTTGCGAAGTGGCAAAATCATGTTTTAAAGCCCACTTGAGGGTGGCAAATCCGCGCTTTAGCCTACTTGCGAGTAGCACTTTCAAACCATTTTCAAAAACAAACATTGAATTGTTTTGTTTCAATTCTCGTGATTGAGTCTATACTTGTATGCTGTGCGCATCACATAGTAAGGTTAGCTAATAAACCGGAAAAAGAACACATGTGTTTTCAAAATAACATATCATGTTTAGTAGAGGCTGATCCTTTGATCGGGCGAGCGAGGGTGCTCATTTCAGGACCTTCCCCTCTCGTACCCAAGATCCCGAGCCGAGGTAACTTTGGTGATGATGGACACGTGGCCTTAGGCACGAGTTAGGGTTTCCTAAATTTCCCCAAAACAAAATATTTAGGTGGCGCCTCTGAAATCTGGCAAAGTAGTCCATGTTTGGCGCTTATTGATTAAAATCGATTTTCCAAAATGATTTGTCGGATTTGGACTTTTTGGTGATTTATCAGTCTTACATTGCACTTTGTGAGATTAGATTTAGAACCGTGACAGGAGTCCGAACCGTAGTAGCTAGAATCCAATTCGCACCCTTGCGCGCGGAGAGAGTTTGGGGCAGTCTACAGACCCCGAGAGAGAGAGAGAGAGAGAGAGAGAGAGTAAAGAAAATAAGAAAAAGTTGGGGTGAGAAAATTACCAGAGATGAATCAGAGGATGAAAAAGAAAAGAGATGACCAAAACACAGCCCAAGTAAGTTGCAATCGAAACCCTAGAGAAGAGAGAGAGACAATCGCGAAAAGAAGGACAAAATTGCGACTAAAAGGACGGGTTACAGAATATATACGAGGGCTTACCACTCAAGCATAAGACTTAACACTTGAGCGAACTCACTTACATGGGTCTCTCCGCTCGAGCGAAGAAATGACGCTCGAGCATAAAAAACCTGCTATCAGAATCTTGCGCACTCTGCAAAAGTACTGGATGAAAGGAAAAAGTGCTTGAGCGCTAAATGGTTCGCTCGAGCGGATCAGAAAAAACACCAAAAGAACAAAACACCCTTCTGAGCAGTGAAAACCAGCTCACACTGCCAAATGGAACCTAAAACAATGAGAGGTGAGCACAATAGCCAGAATATGACACTACGATGTGATAATCCACGAACCATAAAGCCCATAAACTCGCAATTTCAACATTATGAACCACAATATCATAAGCAAATCCAACAAAAATTGATCAATGAGCATAAGCTATATGGGAATGCACAACCCAAAGACAAACATGAAAGCTCACATAAAGAATGTGCGTGTGCAATCATTGAGAGGCCATAGAGCTAGAGTTAATCTTCATAGTGATCGGATGGCTGAACTTAGGCAAGAGTAACTAAACATCATTGAGAAAAGTCAAACCACCAGAAATCAAGGGGTATTTGTTGAGTAAAAACGGAGGCTCCTCCTCAATCAATGAGTCATTTTTTTTTTTTTTAAACTTTTATTGCTTGTGGGCACTCACTAGTGGCATGCACGCTCAAAAGTATGGAGACCAAATTAGAGAAGTATGAAATCAATAAGGATGGCTTGATTGGTGTCTCTGAGGTATCCTTTTCCTAATACATGGACTTTAGTGAACCGAGGAAGGAGCTGTGGAAGTGAAAAATGATGGTAGATAATTAAGAGACTTAATATCACTCATGATATGCCAGTATTGGTCAATTCCTCTGAAAATATATAAGCTACACTGTTAGTGGTCCATAGAGAACTTTGATCACTTGTGCGGAAACCTTTACAATAACTTATCTCAAGAATGTGTACAGAATGAGATCATGAAATCAATGAGCATGGGCATTCAGAATAAACTATGAACAAAGAAGAATGAAATCTTACAAACAGCTTGAGAGGTGTTCATATGAGTCAAAATGCAGAGATGACAGAATCAATGTCAATGAGATTATAGCATCCAAGCACACATAAAGTCAATCACTTTCACCCACTCTAGTAACAGGTCACACCCTAGCGACTAAGCACAACACCCAAGGTCTTTCTAAGGAACTCAAACCTAAGAAGATCAAGGGGTTTTCTAAAAATATCAGCCTTTTGATGCTCAATGGGTACATGTTCAAAAACAACAAGGCCCTCTTCCATTAACACTCGAATAAAATGATGATGAATGTCAATATGTTGGTATGAGAGTGTTGGACTGGATTTTTAGAATTACTAATGACACTAGTATTATCACAGAAGAAGGTGAGAGTGTTCTGGTCTATACCATAATCATGAAGCATTTGCTTCACCCACAACATTTGGGCACAACAACTCCCTGCAGCAATGTACTCAGCCTCAGTGGTTGAAAGAGAGATAACATTTTGCTTTTTGCTATGCCAGGCAACCAAATTATTTCCAAAGTAAAAACACCCTCCAGATGTGCTCTTGCGATCATCAGCACACCCTGCCCAGTCGACATCAGTTGTAGTGTCAGTCGAGAACCAAATTTCATAACCCAAAGTCCCATTAACATACTTAATGATGCGTTTGACTACAAGAAGATGAGACTCTTTAGGACAGGCTTGGTAATGGGAACAAACACCTACACTAAATGCAATGTCAGAACGATTGACTGTGAGGTACAAGAGACTCTCTATCATACTTCTATAAAAGGTAGGATCAACATCAGTGCCAGAAGAATCTTTGGAAATGTGAAAAATGGTGCTCATGGGAGTACGCGCATGTTTGGCCGACTCGAGACCGAACTTAGACACAAAATTTTTGGCATACTTGGTCTAAGAGACAAACATACCTGAAGGAGACTATTTAATTTGAAGACCTAAGAAATAAGACAACTCTCCCATCATGCTCATCTCAAACTCATGTGTCATGCAATCCGAAAAATATTTCACAAGATGATCTATCATGGATCCAAACACAATATCATCAACATAAATCTGAGCAACAAGTATATGAGACTTAGCATGTTTCACAAATAAAGTCTTGTCCACACTACCCTTTTGAAAATCATTATCAAGAAAAAAAGGTAGTAAGTCGATCATACCAAGCCCGAGGGGCTTGTTTCAACCCATACAATGCCTTGTCTAACTTGTAGACATGGTTTGGACATTTTGGGTCCTCAAACCCTTTTGGTTGCTCAACATAAGCCTCTTCTTTCAAGTACCCATTCAGAAAGGCACTTTTCACATTCATTTGAAACAATTTGAACCCAAGAAAGCATGTAACATCAAGTAAAATACGAATAGATTCGAGACGTGCAACTGGGGCAAACGTCTCATCATAGTCAACACCCTCAACTTAAGTATAGCCTTGAGCAACCAACCTAGATTTATTTCTAACCACAATACCATTCTTATCATATTTATTTTTAAAGATCCACTTGGTACCTATCACATTCTTGTCTTTAGGTCTGGGAGCAAGAGTCCAAACTTTGTTAAGTTCAAATTGACCTAACTCTTCATGCATAACATTGACCCAACTATCATCTAGTAAGGCCTTTTTTATATTCTTAGGTTCAATTAATGAAACATAACACATATGAGATACCTCTTCCTGAATTTGTCTTCGGATTTTCATTCGATCTGAGACATTTCCAATCATCTGTTGAATCGGATGATTCAGTTTCACCCTTTTTGATGGTTTGAATTCTGGACTTGTAGTGACAGGAACATCAAAAGTGGTGCCTTTTTGTGCACTCTTTGGACTCGGACTTACCTTAGAAATTGGTGCTGGCTCACCTTCTTGAGCTTGGTCCTTTGCTTCTCCTTGACTTTATGGTTCAGTATGCAGGGTTGGAGACTTACCATTTTCTTTCTCATTTAACGCTGAAGTAAGAGAACCTGTGTCATCTATAATCACATTGATCGATTCCAATAAAGACAAAGTATGCAGGTTATAGACACGAAAAGCTCTACTAGAGGTTGAATACCCTAGAAAAATACCTTCATCACTTCGGGAGTCAAATTTTCCCAAGGGCTCTCTATCTTTGAAAATGTAACATTTACTCCCAAAAGTTTTGAGGTATTTTACATTAGGTTTCAATCCCTTCTATAATTCATATGGAGTTTGTAAAGTGCCGAGCCTTAAATACACACGATTTACAATATAAATAGCGGCATTTAAGGCTTCAACCCAAAACTTTGGAAGAACTTTCTTACTAAAGAGCATGACCCTAGCCATCTCTTGAACAACCCTGTTCTTCTCCTCAACAACACCATTTTTGTTGTGGAGTAATCGGTGCAGAAAATTCATGCTTAATTCCATGCATATCACAAAAATCCGAAAATGAACTATTTTCAAACTCACGACCATGATCAGTGCGGATTCTTATGATATGCCCAATAGAAACACCCTGTTCATTTTGGATTTTAAGGACTAAGGCCTGGAAAGCATCATACGTATAAGATTTTTTTATTAAAAAATTTACCTATGAAAAACGAGTATAATTATCAACGGTTAAAAAAATGTATCTTTTACCTTCAATGCTTTCAGTGCGAATGGGTCCTATAAGATCTATATGAACCAATTCAAGAGGATGTTTGGTTGTGAAATTGTTCACATTTTTATAAGGAGTACGAGTTTGCTTCCCAAGTTGACACAGACCACACACATGGTTCACATTCTTACCCATTTTGGGTACTCCTCTCACAAGCTCTTTGTTGGCAATCTTAGTTAAGTTTTTGAAATTCATGTGACCTAATCTTTGATGCCACAAGTGAAGGTTACTGTGATACCCCTGTTCTGTATTATGCCAAATTGGTCCTTAATTTGTTTATGATTATGTGTTTAGCATGATTTTGTGTGCCATTACGCGAACATATATGATTTTGAAATTTTATCTGTTCATCGTAGAAAAATCTGTTTGAATAATCTGCTTTGGAAATTAAATTGAGGGCCTTATCGGCCACAGAACCCGAAATTGATTACGCCGTTGTGATTGGCATAATTTTTAGAGCCTATGGTGAAATTTAATTGAAAAAAAAATTGATTCGGGTCAGGTTAAATACGTCATCCACACGCTTGCCAGAACTAGCGAGCATGGTTACCAAATGATGGTCAATATCCTTGGCCCTAAGAAAGTACCGCCCAAGTGGATAAAACCCTAATGGTGAGATATCAATCCTTTTCTAAACAACACAACAGCAGCCACTTTAGGTTCTTAGCAGCCGTGAGTCATTGAGAGAGAGAGAGAGACGAAGAAGTTTGTGGCAAACAAGGAGAGAGAGGAATTCTGCGTAATCAATACTGTGTGGGTAAGTAAATTGTTTATTCTCACTTCTATTATTATTATTTTTGATCTTCCATAGTTGAGTTCGTGAAACGCATGGTTTAATCATTCAGGTATATATTAATTTATGGACTGGTGTGAAGGGAAGTCTAGTATATCAAACCTGGGTTCTGGGAATTAATGATGGAAGAACATGTGTTGTGTGGTTGCATGAATCTCATTGTGGAAGAGATGTGGCTTTATCTTTTGTGTTGTGTTGTCAGGGCGTTGGTGCTCCTGTTTGGTATTGTTACTAAAGGTCTAGATATAATGTTTAAGGTTCAAACATTCATGTATAAAGAATGGGTATTATTCAAGGAAAAATTCTGTGCAGAATCATAGATTTTAAAAATTAAGAAAATCATATCAAACGGATGAATTTTGAACTGAAATTTTTACAGTAGATTAATTACATATTGAATTGCATATCTGAATTTTTTCATAATTTTTGGGAGTCAAAATCCATATAAATTGAGGTATTCAAATCTGTCTAGGAAACCAGTCCGAAACAGTAACTTTGGAAGTGTTGCTCTCTTTGGGTATAAATCCGAAAATTATCAAATTAGTTTCATTAGAACCGGTTACGAGTCTAGTTTCGTACATTTTTGGCCTTGCATTGATTGCTCGTGTATATTACGAGAACCATCAATTTCTTTAAAGTGCTGCAGAAAACAACCTGTTTAGATATAATTAATTGTAGATAATTATCTTGATAAGCAAATCAAGTGAAACCAATTGGGTTTGAAACTTAGGATATATTAGTTGATATCTGGAGAATTTTGGAATTTTTCGAATAGCATGGAGTGGGTTTTGTAATTTTCAAAGTTAGCGAATAGATTGGGAAAACTTGTTTAAAACGCTGTTTTATCTTAAAGTTATTTTTAGTTAAGTTTCGATCGGAACCCATGTCTTGGGTGATTTTAGACCTTGAAGAACATGAATTTAGATAATATTTAGGAGTAATGGTGAGTTGGGTTGAGCTGTGTTAGTGCGATTTAGTTTGGGGTTACTTAGTTTATTATTCCTTTTAAATATGTTTAAATTAGTGGTGACGTGTAGTTTTAATACTTTGTTCAGGGGACTAGTTGAACTTTCATACTTTATTCGAGGATTATATTATTTCGTTTTCAGGTGAGTAGTTTCATGCTACGTATTTTTATAAATGTTCCCCTACCTTGAATTGTTGGAAAATTAAATTGTTGTTTTAAGATTAAACTGTTTTAATAAATTATTATATTATCAATAAAATCAAATTATTTCTGAAACATGTGTGAACTTGGCATACTGTAAACTATTTGTTTTGGTCTCATGTTTATAATGATGAACTACCATGTTTTGCGAAACTGATGTGTATTGATTATTGGGACCATGTATGTATTTAGTCCAGGGAAATTATTCCACTGTGTGTAGTGACTCTGGCCACTAGGGAACAGATCCGGGTTGGGTCGTGATAACACTAGTGCTCAACGACTGTAAGGAAAAGACCTTAAAAAAAAGCTAGGTGACCTTCAATCAGATCGTCTTTGAGAAAAGGCCCAGGTGCCACCCTAAGGATGACTCTTGGTTCGGTATTGGATCCAACGGGGCTTATAGCCTTGAAAACTGTGTGGCATATTATTTGTTTTTATTGGTACCCAGAAAATTATTGGTGTTCATGTTATAATCTATTTTAAGTGGAACATGTCATTTATCATGTTCTTGCGAGACATGAGTATTTTAAGTGTTGAACTGTGGAACCCTCTTTTTTGAAACAGATTATATTTACCAAACTGTATGTCAATCTAGTTTCTGTGATATATTTCTTATTTTGGAATTGAACCCTATTTTCAAAACTATATTTACTATCCATGTTGCTACTCACTGAGCTATCAGCTGACTTAGTTGTTTATCATTTCCAGGTGTTAGAAGGACTTAGAGTGGACTCATAGCATAGCAGGGACTCGATTGCATGGACCTCTAGGGCATTCATTTATTTTAGAGTGTTATGTCAAGTTTGTGGATATTTATATTTATTTTTATTGAAGTTCATTTAGGATTATTTTTGATATGTGGGTTGTTTATATCCATAAGTTTGGATGGTTTTGATTACAGTTGATTTTGCTGTTTATAATTATGGCATGTCTGGTTGAGTTTTGGTTTTTTTTTTTTTTTTTTTTTTTTTTTTTTTGACTATTGTTTAGTTGTTCAATGTGATTATGGATTTGTGTTTTAGGCTTACGTGTGCCTTGGGCTAAGGCCCTGTGGACCACGGCCGGTCATACCCGAGTTTGGGGTATGATAGATACCACAGGTCAAGGTTATTTATAACGGTCGAGTGACAAGTTAGATTATTAGTGGTAACAATCCCATAGCAATTATCAGATGTGCGAACCCCATGCATGACAGTATTTCCTTTCTTATCCAAAATTTCACATTTATTTTTTGAAAATAATACTTCATGATGGGAATTACACATTTGACTAATGCTTAATAGATTAGTTTTAAGGCCGTCAACAAGCAAAACATTTCAAGTTTAGGAAGACCAGTGTGACACTTATCTTTCTAATGACTCTAGAAGTGCCACCATCTCCAAAGGTAACAATTCCTGCTTCATATTTATCAAGAGATGTGAAGTAGGATTGTCACCAGACATGTGACGAGAGCACCCACTATCAAGCTACCACATGTGTGAGTCACGTGCTTTCAGTGCAGTGTGAACAACAAAACACAATAAGTCGCTCTTTCTAATCCATATCTTGATAGTGGAAGTAGGACTGGCAATCTTGGTAGACGTCTTAGCGTTGTGAATACCTTCATGAATCTTGGTGTTCAGCCTAGACAAGTAAGGCTGTCTCCTAACACAAGAAGTATTAGAATTTCTACCATTTTTAGACATTTTACCAAACAACTCAAAACAATAACGATGAATGTGGCCATACCTCCCACAATGATGACAAACAAACACAGGTTTTACCTCCAGTTTGTCAATCTTACCCCTTTTGGGTTGATGAAGAGAAGTATCACCCTTGAGCTTTCCCTTTGCTTGAGTCTTCAGGTCATGTGATGTAGAGGTCTGTCCCCTTTGAAGTGTTGTAGCAGTATAGCCTATCCCACTTTTATCACCACTCATTTGTTGAGACCCGATGATGCCTTCAAGTGTCTTTGACCATTTGTTCCACATATCAATCGTGACTCTAGCAACTTTGAGTTCTTTCTCTTTTTGACCAATCATCTCTTCCAACGTGGCTTATGACATCTCAAGGATTTGAATCTTCTCTTCAAATGTGGCATAGATGCTCAGAAGTTCATTCCTTTTGGTTTCACACGCTAGAAGCTTTCCGCAGAGGTCTTGCCTGTCATTTGAGATCTTGATGACATCCATTTTTGCAGCTCCAATTTCTCTCTTTAGCTTGACATTCTCTCTTTCATATGCTTTGAGCTTGAGAGTGAGTTTGTCATTGATCTTGGGCAAATTCAGAGATTCATCGTAAAGCTTTTCATAAGCTTGTTGTAGGTCATCGCCATTAATCTCATCATTGTCTTCCGAGGTTTCATCATCTTCTTTTTGCTCCTTTTTCTCCTAGACCTCATCCAGTCGAGCAACTAAGGGATGAAAGTTGATAGATGGTGGTGAAGATGACTCTCATCTTTCATGAAATTAACTCAAAATGTCCCATGCATCTTTGGCCTTTGTGCAGTGAGCAATCCGTTGTTGTTCTTCGTTAGAAATTGCTTCACAAATGGTAGTCAGAACTCTTTTATTGCTTGGATTGCCAATACTTTCAATATCCTCTTCAATGGCTTGCCATCCCTCAGGGTCGTGAGCTCTCAGAAACATCCTCATTCTAATCTTCCAGAACAAGTAATTACTCTAATCAAAGGTAGGAGCACGGTGCAGATTCTGACCACAAGCAAATTCCACTGGCTTTGCAGGAGGTTAAGTGATAGTAGACCATAATGCCATGTAAGTACTATCTCCGTCTTCACCGGATTCGGTTTCTTCGGGTTTTTGCTCTGACCCACTTTCATCATCCCAAGTCACTATATAGACTTTGTTCCAGTTCTTTTTCGATGGACTTTCAAGAGCAATATGTCCAAACCCTGTACATTCGTAACACTTGACACCTTGCCCCTTTACAGTCTTCTTTTCAGTTTTTGGAGCAATTTTTGGTAGAAAAGTTTTAGGTTTCTCATTACTCTTATCCTTTGAAATAGGGTCCTTAAAATTAGGCTTCTTTTTCTTTAAATTTTTTTGAACTGTTTAGTAAACATAGCCGTCATTTTGGACTCTAGATCAAACTCAATCTCAAGGATCTTTGCAGTCTCATGAGCACTAGTAAAAGTCACACTATCTCTTTTTTTTTTCCTTTAGAAATCTGGTGGGTTTCATTAGTCTACAAGTTTCTAACCAACTGATCAAGCTTGAGGGTATCAACATTCTGAGCCTCCTCAATAGCTGTAACTTTTGATTGGAACCTTGAGCTTTCCCTTTGCTTAAGTCTTCAGGTCATGTGATGTAGAGGTCTGTCCCCTTTGAAGTGTTGTAGCAGTATAGCCTATCCCACTTTTATCACCACTCATTTGTTGAGACCCGATGATGCCTTCAAGTGTCTTTGACCATTTGTTCCACATATCAATCGTGACTCTAGCAACTTTGAGTTCTTTCTCTTTTTGACCAATCATCTCTTCCAACGTGGCTTATGACATCTCAAGGATTTGAATCTTCTCTTCAAATGTGGCATAGATGCTCAGAAGTTCATTCCTTTTGGTTTCACACGCTAGAAGCTTTCCGCAGAGGTCTTGCCTGTCATTTGAGATCTTGATGACATCCATTTTTGCAGCTCCAATTTCTCTCTTTAGCTTGACATTCTCTCTTTCATATGCTTTGAGCTTGAGAGTGAGTTTGTCATTGATCTTGGGCAAATTCAGAGATTCATCGTAAAGCTTTTCATAAGCTTGTTGTAGGTCATCACCATCAATCTCATCATTGTCTTCCAAGGTTTCATCATCTTCTTTTTGCTCATCTTTCTCCTAGACCTCATCCAGTCGAGCAACTAAGGCATGAAAGTTGATAGATGGTGGTGAAGATGACTCTCCTCTTTCATGAAATTGACTCAGAATGTCCCATGCATCTTTGGCCTTTGTGCAGTGAGCAATCCGTTGCTGTTCTTCGTTAGAAATTGCTTCACGAATGGTAGTCAGAACTCTTTGATTGCTTGGATTGCCAGTACTTTCAACATCCTCTTCAATGGCTTGCCATCCCTCAGGGTCGTGAGCTCTCAGAAACATCCTCATTCTAATCTTTCAGAACAAGTAATTACTCCCATCAAAGGAAGGAGCATGGTGCAGATTCTGACCACGAGCAAATTTTACTAGCTTTGCAGGAGGTTAAGTGATAGTAGACCATAATGCCATGTAAGTACTATCTCCGTCTTCGGGTTTTTTCTCTGACCCACTTTCATCATCCCAAGTCACTATATAGACTTTGTTCCAGTTCTTTTTCGATGGACTTTCAAGAGCAATATGTCCAAACCCTGTACATTCGTAACACTTGACACCTTGCCCCTTTACAGTCTTCTTTTCAGTTTTTGGAGCAATTTTTGGTAGAAAAGTTTTAGGTTTCTCATTACTCTTATCTTTTGAAATAGGGTCCTTGAAATTAGACTTCTTTTTCTTTAAATTTTTTTTGAACTATTTAGTAAACATAGCCATCATTTCGGACTCTAGATCAAACTCAATCTCAAGGATCTTTGCAGTCTCATGAGCACTAGTAAAAGCCACACTATCTCTTTTTTTTTTCCTTTAGAAATCTGGTGGGTTTCATTAGTCTACAAGTTTCTAACCAACTGATCAAGCTTGAGGGTATCAACATTCTGAGCCTCCTCAATAGCTGTAACTTTTGATTGGAACCTCTTGGGTAAAGACCTCAAAATTTTTCCAAGAACCTTAGCTTCAGGGATTTTTTCACTGAGTGTGAAATAAGAATTCACGATGTCACCAAGTTTAGCATAAAAATCATCAAACGTCTCATCATCACATATAAAAAGAGTTTCGAAAGAAGATATGAGACATTGAAGTTTTGACCTTTTAACAGAAGTAGTTTTGCTACCTCACACATACAAATACGACAAAACTCTTCCGGTGTGATGGAGCAAAAGAGGGAATTGAGAGCCTTACTATTCCAACTCGAGTTTTGATAGTCGAATGTGTCCCATTTATCAAGAGGTTTGGGAATATCAACACCATCAATGGTGACAATAGGTTCACTCAATCCATAGATCACACAGTGCCAAACTTTCTCATTGATAGATTTTAAAAACGCTCTCATATGAGCTTTCTAATAAGAATAGTTTGTACTATCAAGTAACGGAGGTCTATGGGTCGAGTTACCTTCGCGAATTGAATCCATGTCACTAATAACACAAAATCACACTTCTATAGTTTTTGATAAAAACAAAGAGTGACCTGCTCTGATACCAATTGAAAAACCTAAGCGATTCGTGATTAGATCAAGATTTAATTGTACCAATTCCCAAACAATTAAAACTAACAAGATAAATCATCAAGCACGTACGAAAGTGATTTAGATTGTTGCTTCAAAAACAATAAATTGACACAAACGGTTTTTATGTTGAAAAAATCACTATTGGAGCACCTCCAAGTATGATTAAAAAATCACGGGCGAAACGCCACAAATCAATTCACTATGAAGGAAAGAAAGAATACAAAATACCCAAACGAATTACCCAAACTCTAACAATTTTTTCTTCAATGATTTGTATATTTTCCACCGCAACCTTCATCTCAAAATTGATTAGATTGATATTGATTCCACAACATCCATGTCAACTCAACGACTGCGTACAGCTTCGAACACTCCACACTTGAATCTTCGGATTCCACTAAAGAAGAACACTCTTGAAGATGATCACTCAAACAACCCTTTGATGTGAATTGTGAAACCATGTGAGTTTAATACTCAAGCAAACATCAAAGGAAAACTAGCAAAATAGCCCCCCAAAAAAACCCTAGAGCCCTCAAAACAGATCTGAAAGCATTAACTCTAAAAACGGACTGAATCACATATTTATAGCAAACAGGGCCGCGATCTTCACTTGAGCGCATCACTTGCCGCTCGAGCAATGTCACTAAAACGCGTGCGAATAAACAAGTCTACGCTTGAGCGCTGGAACTTACGTTCGAGCGTAGCAACATACCTCCCAGTATGTTTGCAGACAAGCCAAACTACTAAGAAGATGCAAACTCTGCTCGAGCACAACTTTGGTCGCTCGAGTGGGAAGATCAAAAAATAAGGAAAAATTCCAACTCAATTAAACGAAGCTTGTTCGCGGAATTGACAACAAGGACCTAACAATATGCATATGTATATTTTTTATCAACGTTTTATCCGCTCTAAATACAAAAGAATGAGTCTAAATTAATAAATACATGAATTAGTGGTATACAATTTAAATATTGTGTTTAGGTGTCTCTTACAAAATCCTATTATTGGAATAATACAACTTATTGTAGGCTTATTTTGAAAGTTGACAAAAAAATTAATTTATTAATAAAAAATAGGCTTACAAAAACAATTAAATGCCAAAAAAATTAGTTTGTTTGGTATTTTTTTTTTTTGACATTTTAAATAATTTTTTAGAGTGATTAAAATTGATATTTTCATTGGGTTGACCAATGAGCTAAGATTTTTATAACAAAATAAATTCTTTTAATCAATAAACTAATTTTGAAGGCACAACCAAACCATTCCGTAGTCTCATTAGCATTTCCGTGGCACTCATTTGGACCAAATAGGACCCATAGGAACCAAACAATAAGTAACATTTTTGGAGTGCGTAAATAATGCATAAATTTTGATTGTTCTTGAATTCCATATTAAAAAAGAGTATTGACCCTACTAAAAAGCATAAATTTGATTAATTTTTATCTATTATAAAGTGTGTATTATTCACGCACTTAGGTCTCATTTGGAAAGATTTTTTTTTAGTAGAAAAGTCACTACAAAAACTAAAAAAACGAAAATGTATTAAAAAAAAGTTAGTTACTACTAGTGTAAAAAGACAAATATACAACAACATTATTTTTTTTCCAAACAAAAAGCTAAAACATTACACCAGTCAGTCTTTCACGTTTTTCTATACAACTAAAAAAAAGTCACTGGAAAATTATTTCCAAACATATTAATTTTTTTCACCTTCTAAAAAGATCATTAAAAAAAAATAAAAAAAAAATCAATTCACAAAGCACCCTTAGAGAGTAGTGTGTGTATGTACAAAATAGGACTCAACTATAAGCCCTCAGCTCGCAATAGTTGGGTCCTCAATTGGGTTGGAATTTGGAAATCATGAAGTAGATTGGGCTAGGGCTGTATTGGGTTTGTCTACATGCTAAGAAGGCCCACTGGTAGACTTTTGTCCCATCATGTATCTATGGTTGGTTTGTGATATTTCATTGTTTGCTTCATTGGTTGGTTTGTTTGCTTTATATACCTTCGACTAATTCCTGAGCTTTGAAATTAATGACCAAACAAATTTTTAATAGCCTTTTAGAGTGATTCAAACTCAAAATTTTAGATCTTATTTTTAAATCTTTATCACTCGGTTAACCGCTTTAAATTAATCTACCTCTTAGATATAGACATTTTTTAAAAAAGTATATTAACTCGTTTTTGAATGCAAAACTTTTATTAGGCTGAGAAATTTAACTTTAGGCGCTTTGAGGGAATTTGAAGCTAAGCTACATAGTACATAGATATCAGAAGTGTTGGAACACACTATGCATGCATCAGTGAAATAATTATATTAGCAATTACAATTGAAACAGTTAAATAGGCTTAGAAATTATTCCAAGCAGTTAGCGTGAGTCAACTTCATTTACACTCACGGACGGACCCAGAATTATGATTTTGGTGGGCTACTTTATAGTTTAAAAAATTAAAAGCTACTCTATATAATTTTAAAATTATTTAAAAAAAATTTGAGAGTGCGAACTTCTATAATTTTAAATTATTTTAAAATTTCTAATATAATATATAATATTTTTCAAATTTTTGAGAGTGCTTTGATCCATCATTGTTTACACCATCATGGTTGTTCGCTTTATAATAATATATATATAATTATTTTACTTTAAAGAAAGATCAGTACTACGACGTTTTCAAACAGCTCAAGCTTCGGGATACAGATTTGACCCCGGCGACTTCGCCACTCGTTGGTTTCAACTCACAACCGGAGTGGCCTTTGGGAAAGATTATCCTACCGGTCAAAGCGGGATCCGTGGTCAAACAGATGGAGTTCTGGGTGTTGTAGGTGCCATCCACTTATAATTTGATCCTTGGAAGGGGATGGCTTCACGCTATGCAAGACGTAGCGTCAACCTACCACCAGGTGGTGAGATTCCCCTCGGTTATGGGGGCAATCGAGGAGGTTTGGGGCGATCAAGTCATGTCGAAGCAATGCTTCGTGGCGGTCAACGGGAGCCGAGCTGCCAAAGGCTTCGTTCAAATGATTGAGGGACCGGAAGACCGGAGAATCCTTGACGACATGGGCACCAAGGCCGAGGACAAAACTGTCGAGGAGTTGGTGGAAGTGCGCATTGATACAGAGCATCCGGACAAGTTCTTCTTGCTCGGCTCAAGCCTTACAGCCCAAGAATGGACCGACATGGTTGAGTTTTTGATGGCCAATATCGAAGTCTTTGCATGGTCACTTTACGACATGTCCGGTCTCGATCCAAGTTTTATATGCCATCATCTCAATGTCTTCCCCGGAGCCAAGCCGGTCATTCAGCGAACAAGGAGATCGGCGCTGCATCACGCCGAGGTAGTTGCGGAGGAAGTAAAAAACTTGTTTGAGGCGCGAGCAATTCAAGAATTGTATTACCCTCGGTGGATTTCAAACACGGTCGTGGTGCCCAAGAAGAATGGGAAATGGCGAGTTTGCATTGGACTACAAGACCGTCAACCGTGCTTGTCCGAAAGACAGCTTCCTTCTGCCTAGAATAGACCAGCTTGTGGACTTAACGGCTGGACATAACATGCTCAGTTTCTTGGACGCCTACCACGGCTACCATCAGATTGCCATGCATGGGCCCGACCGAGAGATCACCTCGTTTACTACACCAAGGGGACTCTTCTGCTACCGAGTCATGCCTTTTGGTTTGAAGAACGCCGGGGCAACTTTTCAACGGATGGTGACCAAGATGTTCGCTCCTCTGCTAGGCCGGACAATGGAGGCTTATATTGATGATATGGTGGTTAAGAGCCGGCATCAAGCAGACCATTTGTCCGATTTGGCCGAGATGTTCGCCATTCTCAAAAAGCACAAGCTACGCCTGAATGCGTCTAAGTGTGCCTTCGGCGTGGGATCCGGAAAATTTTTGGATTTCCTAGTCACGAACCGAGGTATCGAAGCAGACCCTACACAAATCCGAGCTGTGCAAGAGTTAAAATAGCCTAGCTCGGCTAAGGATGTGCAACATCTGGCCGGAATGGCCGCTGCGTTTAATCGATTTATAAGCCGGTCATCAGATCGTTGCCGCCCTTTCTTTCAAGCCTTGAAATCAAAGTTCTCATGGGATGCGGAGTGTGACCGGGCTTTGGCCGAGCTCAAGGAGTATTTGTCTTCAGCACCGTTGTTGGTCACACCAGAGCCCGGAGAAGAACTCTACCTTTATCTGGCCGTATCGCAGCATGCAGTCAGTGTAGTGCTTGTCCGGTTGGAAGGAATCAAACATCTACCCATCTTCTACGTCAGCAAAACCTTGCTACCGGCAGAGTCGAGGTACTTGCCGCTGGAAAAACTTGCGTTAGCTTTGATGATGGCTTCAAGGAAGTTGGCACACTATTTCCATGCCCATACCATCATCGTCTTGACCGAGTTCCCTCTCAAAGCTTTGTTCGAACGGGCAGACTTCTCCGGTCGGATTCTTAAGTGGGCACTCGAATTAGGACAGTTTGATGTGAAGTTCCAGCCGCGCACAGCCATAAAAGCCCAGACTTTGGTCGACTTCGTTGCTGAATTCTCACCTGGAACTCATCCGGTATGCCCAGTCGATATTGCCGTGGCAGATGAAGAGGTGAATGCAAGCTCGACCGAAATACCACAGCTTGGCGGCATTGGCGATGCGAAATTTGCGCGCCCCACCGAAGCCCCTTCAGTTAATACGATACTCCAGCCCGATGATGCGATGACGGAGTTGGCTATCACTGACCAACCCGCTTTGTCCGACACCACATCACCGAGGAGGGAAGAAATGGAACCCCTTAGCACAGAGCCTGCGGCCGGCATAATACCGCAACCTGGCGATTTGCCTACGGACTTAGGCATTACGGATCAACTTGCTGAGTCCGGCGCCGAAACACCAAGGGGAGCTGAAGTGGAACCGCTTAGCACGGGACCGAAAGCCGAACAGCCGAACAGCCGAGCAACCGTGATCCCATCAACCTTCAAGCTTCTCAGGACCCCCCAGAGTGTTGGAAGCTTTTTGTCGGCGAAATGTGGAAACTTTTTGTTGATGGAGCCTCGAACCGTCACGGTGCTGGGCTGGGTATAGTTCTGATTTCGCCAAACGGACTGATTATTGAACATTTTATCACCCTTGGCTTCCTAGCATCCAACAATGAGGCCGAGTACGAGGCGCTATTGGCCGGTCTCAAGAGCGCGCTTCGGATGCAAGCATCCGAGCTAATGGTTTACAGTGATTCCCAGCTTGTGGTTAACCAAGTTTCTGGGCTTTACGAGGCAAAGGATGACAGAATGATGAAGTACCAAGCTCTGGTCAGAGACCACATCAAGCGATTTCAGGCGATCAGGGTCCAGTAGATTGGCCGAGAAGAAAACTGCCGAGCAGATGAGTTGACTGGCCTTGCTTCTATGGTCGACAACACATCTCCCAAACCTCTTTTGATTGAATTCCTTTCGCGGCCCAGCATTGAGGAAATCGGGCAGACAGAAGTACTCTGCGCCGAGCTAGGTCCTTCTTGGATGGACCCTACAATTCTCTTTCTCAGAGAACGGACCCTTCCAGCCGACAAGAAGGAAGTGCATAAAGTGCGGGTGAAGTTTGAGCGGTTTTGGCTCTCTCCATCAGGCGCTTTATACAAGAAGTCTTTCACCGGTCCCTACCTGAAGTGTGTGCACCCTAGCAGCGTGGAAGCCTTCATTTGCGAAATTCACGAAGGCATCTGTGGCAGTCATATAGGGGGCAGGTCCTTGGCCTACCGAGCTATTTCGCAAGGCTACTGGTGGCCGTGCATGCAAGCCGACGCCCAGAAATATGTTCGTAAGTGCGAGAAATGCCAGAAGTTTGCCCACTAGATCCACCAGCCGGCCAGGGAACTTTTTCCCCTCACTAGCCCTTGGCCCTTTGCGATGTGGGGGCTAGATATAGTGGTGGCGCTCCCAATAGCACCAGGCAACCGGAAGTTCTTCATCGCGGCCACAGACTACTTCACCAAATGGGTTGAAGCGGAACCTTTGGCAACAATCAAGGAGAAAGACGTGAAGTGGTTTGTCTGGCAGAATGTGGTCATGCGGTTTGGCGTCCACAAAATTCTGATCTCTGATAACGGCACCCAATTTGACGGCTGCCTATTTAGGGGGTTCTGTGAAGATTTGATGATCTAATTCCACAACTCTACCCTAGCTTACCCGCAGTCCAACGATGAAGCCGAGGCTTCGAACAAGACCATTCTTGATGGACTGAAGAAGAGGCTTGAGAAAGCCAAAAGAAAGTGGGCTGAGGAACTCCCCAGTGTCCTTTGGGCATACCGAACAATCTCGCGGCGATCTACCGGGGAAACTCCTTTTGTTTTGGCATATGGCATGAAGGCGGTCATCCCTTTGGAAGTTGGTATGCCCACCCTCAGAAGTGAAAGTTTTGAGCCCGAGCTGAACACCGAAGCCATTGCCTTGGAATTGGACCTAGTGGAAGAACGCTGGGAAAAGGCTCTTATCCATGTGGCCGCCTACCAACAAGAGCTTTCAAGGAAATACAACAAAACCGTGCACCCCAGACCGTTCAAAGTGGGTGATTGGGTCTTGCGGAAGGTCATGGGCAATACTCTGGTGCCAGGCGAAGGAAAACTAGGGGCAAATTGGGAAGGACCCTACAAGATAACCGGTTTGGCGGGCAAGGGGGCATATCACTTGGAGGACTTGGATGGTAGAGGAATACCCCGGCCATGGAATGCAGCCAAATTCAAGTTGTATTATTTCTAGCTTTCGCTCTCTTTTTTTTGTGCAAAGGAATTTTTTGCCTTACACTTCATGTAATATTCATTTTTGTCAATATATGGAAGTGACTCATATTTGCCTTAGCATTTTTTATTGCTTTGCGTTTTGCGTATTCTCAACCGAGATGTTTACTCCGGTTGAAAGAGTTGATGTTTTGTTCAACTAAGGTACCCTCAACCGAGATGTTTACTCAGGTTGAAAGAGTTGATGTTTTGTTCAACTAAGGTATTCTCAACCGAGATGTTTACTCCGGCTGAAAGAGTTGATGTTTTGTTCAACTAAGGTACTCTCAACTGAGATGCTTACTCAGGTTGAAAGAGTTGATGTTTTGTTCAACTAAGGTACTCTCAACCGAGATGTTTACTCCGGTTGAAGGAGTTGATGTTTTGTTCAACTTAGGTACTCTCAACCGAGATGCTTACTCCGGTTGAAAGAGTTTATGTTTGGTTCAACTTAGGTACTCTCAACCGAGATGTTTACTCCAGTTGAAAGAGTTGATGTTTTGTTCAATTTAGGTATGCTCAACCGAGATGTTTACTCAGGTTGAAAGAGTTGATGTTTTGTTCAACTAAGGTACCTCAACCGAGATATTTACTCAAGTTGAAAGAGTTGATGTTTTGTTCAACTAAGGTACCCTCAACTGAGAATGTTTACTCAGGTTGAAAGAGTTGATGTTTTGTTCAACTAAGGTACCCTCAACCGAGATGTTTACTCTGGTTGAAAGAGTTGTTTTGTTCAACTAAGGTACCCTCAACCGAGATGTTTACTCCGGTTGAAGGGGTTGATGTTTTGTTCAACTTAGGTACTCTCAACCGAGATGTTTACTCCGGTTGAAAGAGTTGATGTTTTGTTCAACTTAGGTATTCTCAACCGAGATGCTTACTCCGGTTGAAAGAGTTGATGTTTTGTTCAACTTAGGTACCCTCAACCGAGATGTTTATTCCGGTTGAAAGAGTTGATGTTTTGTTCAACTAAGGTATTCTCAACCGAGATGTTTATTCCGGTTGAAATACTTGATGTTTTGTTCAACTCTGGGTGTACTACCGAGATGATTTATTCTGGTTATATGAGTTAATTAATGAAAATTTTCTTGGCGAGATATTTTGTCCGGTTGAAGTTACTCAACTCTAGGACTGTGCAAACACTTGGTGAAACTAGATTTTTTTCATTAATGAAAAAAGAAGTACAAAAGGAGGGGCAGAGAGCCCGGTTACATGTGCAAAGCAAAAAAACAAAAAAAGAAAGAAAGCTAAGCTAATGGGGAAAGGTTGGTGAATTCATCCTTGGTTGCCTCCAAGTTGACCGTTGGAGATTGGTCTTGGGCACCGGGCTCACTTCAGCCGGGCTGCTCCTACTCTTGGTGGTCCTCTCCCTCAGCATCTGCCTCAGCCTCTGCTTCAAGACCTTCCTCAGCTTCAGCCTGCAACATGCTGAAGACGTCGTTGGCATATGGAATGAGATAGGTCGGTAAGAAGGCAGGCGGCGGAGTGGCAAACACGTCGGTATCAAGATCTTGACCGAGATGTTCGCAGGCAGACTTCCAGCCCGCTTTGAAATAAATGTCTTGAGTTACGAAGACCTGCTTCTTGTAGCTGTCCTTAGCTTCCTTGAAGCCGGCGTTGTTGGCATCTTCGTACTCCTTCTCCCTTGACTTCTTGATTGCATCCAGTTCGGCCTGGAGCTCGTCCCTCTTCTTTTCGGCTTCGTCAAGCTGGCCGAGCAACCTGTTGTTGTCAGCATTGGCGATTTGAAGTGAGGACTTTGCTCGGCCAAGCTCGTTCGCCTTTTGCCGCAGTCGATGGATGCGCTCCATGACCAAGTGTTGCTTTTGGATGGCCTGCAAGAAGAAAATTTGATCAGAGAAGAAACCGTGCAAACACTTGTAAAAATTACAGTAGAAGATTGAGATTCTTACCCTGGCCATGGACTTCACGGCGGATTTCACCAACCGGGTGTCAGGGACGTGGTCACTGCCAACCACGTCGCTCGGCAGCAAAAGGGCTTTTGAAAGGTCGAAGGCGAGCAAGTGCTCCTTATCACCCTTGACAGAAGCGTTACCCGAGATGTCTTTACCCCAGTGTTTCAGCTGCGGTCGCCATGATGGTATGGGGTCGGCGGTGACGGCGGGTTGCTCGGTGGTTAGCTCGGCAACCAACTCGGCAGATGGGTCTGCGCAAGGTCTTTTGCCAGCCCGGCGAGTCTATTGTCTGGCCTGCCCGGCGGTTGGAGATGCCAAGGCAACCACGGGGCCGCTGGATTGACCGGCAACTGGCGGGTGGGTAATGATGCTCGGTATCTCGGTTGAAGTGGCTGTGAGGAGGTTCTTGATGCGGCTTCATTTGGCCATCTCTTATTCTTCGGTCAACCGGATTAGCGGCACGTCCGGTAGAGTTGGGTCTGGAGGAGGTGCTGGAGCACGTAGAAAGTCTATAACCTTGCTCCGGCATGGAGCTGAGTATCTGTAGGTTGGAGTGTAGCCGAGCAACTCATTACAATCCCGGTGGCTGTAACGGAGCACGGTCCGGATGGCTTCTACGTTGGGATATTGGTAGTTGGAGTGCAAGGCTTGAATTGCTGCAAAAGAAACAGGAAAAATGGTTAAGTACAGAATGTTGCAGGCAGGAAATTAACCGAGCAAATTAACGCGGTTTACATGTGGAACCAAAGTTCTTGCTGATGAACCTGCCCGGTACGTCGGCTGTTTCATAATTGCTAGACACCCAGAAGAAGTCGTCATCATATAAGTCCTTGTCTGGGGTGCCGGTTACTATTTTCTCTTTGCCCGGTCTTATTTTTAAATAATAGGCCAGGCCGTCGCCGGTGTGCCCATGGGTGTATTGTCGTAGTATCTCGGCTAAACCTAAGTTTGTTCCTAGCCGGTTGTTTAGCTTGTGCACGCCATTGATTATTCGGTAAGTATTGGTCGAAACTTGGGTGGGTGCTAGCCCGGTGCGGCGCAGAAATTCGGTTATCAAAGGGTTGACCGGGAAGCGGAGGCCTCCTTCAATTACTGACAGCACGGTGAAGGGGCATTGGTCAAGCCTGCCCCAAGGAGTTGTTTCCATCTCGGCGAGCTCTATATGGACATCTGCCGGGATACCGTATTCTTCCCTAAAGATGGCCAAGGCAGCAGGTGTGTCCACAAGGAAGCGGAATTTCCCCATGTGTGACCGACTAATTTAGCTCGGCTGAGGTGGTTTGGCATAGGCTGGGAATTAATGGCTGCTCGGTCATTGAGAGCCTCAGAATTGGTCTTTGGTCCCCTTGGACTCTGCAGGAAAACGGAGGGTAATTGTAAGTGGGAACGCGGTCGCGCAAAATGAGCTAGACTTGAGCTCGGTCATGGATTGTGCCAAATCACCTCGGTCGTAAAGGCTAGCCAAGGAGCTCGGTCGCTCAAGCGAACCAGAGATTAGCCCGGTCGAGCGGCCAAGTCCTTTTTGCTACCCCGATTTCTACTAAGGTTGGGACAAACTAAAGATTTGCTCGGTCTGAGTGATTTTTGGGATCGGATGAAGATCTGGAGCCCGATCCGCCCCAAACCTTCATTGTTCATCAGGGAAATTGAAGAACAGCGAAGAAACTAAGGGGCATTGAAGGTTTTGGGTGGGGGAGGCCCTAAAACCTACGAATTTGGTGCTATAAAGAAAAAAATATGAAATGAAAATAGTAATAACAAGGGCTGGGGGACTTACCAATGAAAGGTAGAGGCTCCTTCTTCGAACGCGAGTTCAGGGATGGTGAGAGAGAAAGGGCAAGAGCTCAGAGACGCTTGAAACGGAGGAATGTCAGTGAGAATGAATCAAAGAGGGAAAGGGTATGTTTATTGAGGAAGAAAAACCGCCCAAATTCGAATTTCAGGAGACGGCTGGGTTGGCTGCTCGAGGACCAATGGGAGATTGACACGTGACCCCATTAATGGCAGCGTCAGAGTTGAAGAGACAGGAAGGTCAGACGAAGTGTTGACCGAGCAAGACAAGGAACCGAGCGCGGAAATTAGCCTGGTTTGCCTCTTGCAAATTATCAACCGTGGAAGAGTTTATCCCGGTCGGAACAGGTAATCCCGGTCACGCTGGTGCGAACGGAATTAAGGGGTAATTGAGAGGGAAAAATATGGTCTGGATTGGGCCATGGTAATACCAGGCAAATTGTGGGCTGAACACATTTGGGCCGTGGTATCCCGGGTCCAGCCAGAATCGATTTTGCTCTGTAATGGCAAGGGCATGTGGGACCGAGCTACTTCACCTTGTCGGCATGGAGGCCGGTCAAGTAAGGGTTCCACGGTTTATGCGTTGCGCGATTGGAAATCACGCATCTATAGCTCGACGGGAAGGCTCATGCCTGAAGCTCGGCAGGAAGGACTTTGGTTGACCGGTATGACTAATCTCAAGCTTGGTTTCGCCAGAATGCAGTCGAGCATGGTTGGAAAGGAGCTCGGTTGTTGGGGGCACTTGGGCATGAATCGCAGCATGGCCGTTGACAGCCGAGATCCTACAGCCCGGCTGCCGAGCTCCCAATACAGTGGCCTGGCAGTCGGGTTAGGTGATGTTCAGTAGGATTTGTGCTGAAAAATGGAATAGCAGCACCACGTGTCGAGAGACGAATGTGAGTAGATTTGGGGCGCAGAAGGTATATAAGTAAGTCTGCGCCCCCCATGCTGTGATAGATGAATATTGGGTAAGAGAAACACTTGTACTCAACTCTCTCCTCACTCTCTCTATCCTCAGGTGTATGCTAACTTGGTCGTCGGAGGAGTTTTCCGGCCACACACTGTCAGGTAGCTCACTGTTGTTGTGCACGCAGGTGATCGGACAGAAACAGAGCTTGAAAGAAAGGAATACGGACTTTCCTAAATATTTACTCCCCGTACAAGTATATTTATCGTTGGATGATGTAATAATTTTTTTTATCACAGATATAAAAGAAAAAAAATGATAACTTAAAATTTATTTATTTTTTTCTTAAATTTTATGTTCCATCCAAACATACCCTTAGGTCTCGTTTGAAAATAGACTATTTTAATATTTTTTTGACTTTTTTGTTAAAATACGAGGTAAAAAAACTAGTATGTTTAAAATGACTTTTTAATTTTTTACGAAAAGATGTACAAAAAGTAGAGAGAAAATAAAATCTTTGACTTTTTGGTATAAGTTATAGGTTTTTTAGTTTTTTTTAATAATTTTTTAACTTTTAGGCTAAACAAGTACATGTCAAACGAGGCCCTAGTCTAGAAATTTTCAAATAATGTATTGTACATTATTATTTGAAATCCATTATATTGAAACTCTCATGTGCCGTTTGGATGGATAATTTTAAATGAAATGATTTGAGGTTGAGTTTAAAAAACTAGAAGTTAAAATAAAATAAGGTCCAGTTAGAATAGAGAATTATATTATTCGGACAATAGTGGAAGTATAACTTTTATTATAAAGGGTTTCAAATAACTATATTTATATTAATATTTCAAATTCATTATGAGAAATCTGTCAAATTCAATTGCGAAAATCATATCTAAGTTATTCTTGAACAATTATAGTGCTTAAATCCTTAATCTATAAATCCGACTCTAATTCAATTTAATCTTGAATATATCTAAACTAAAATTTAAATTCACATGCAAAAAACCATTTCATAAGAAGGTGGGTGTTTGTATTTACACCATTCTGATTTGTGAGAGAATAGTAAATTAGTATGGTGTAAATGAATGGGGTAAATATTGGATGTAACATTAATATTACATAATGAAATCACATCTAATGAGTAATTTTAATTTGTCGTAAAAATTACAATATTATTAGGGTGACAAGAGATAAGACTTTTCACTTCTCATTTGTAGTAGAATGGTGTTACATTATATTCAATATTTTTCTCAAATAGATGCACCAAAAGAGGATTGATATATTGTTGTATTTTTTACTATTTTATATCACTAAGTTAATATGATAAAATATTATTTATTTTTATTATATTCTCAATAATTATTTTAAAAAATAAAAAAATTCAAATGAATAATAAAAAGAAAAAAGGGGACATTTACACACATATTCTAATTTAGGAACTTATATTTCATTAAGTTCTAACTAAGATTTTTTGAACATTCAGTCTCATTAAATTTTTAATAGTCAAAATTACCTTTCAAACAATGATTGTTCATCATTTATTATTATCTATAAAAGAATATAATGATTTGACGTTTATTTTGATTTTCAAAACTTTAAAATATTAACTTTCAAAATGAAATTTTTTGAAAAAAATTATGTGCCATTTTTTTTTTGAAAAAATTGAAATATTTTTTTGTGCAAAACTAAAAATTTTGTGTCTTTAAAGGAGTATGATGATGGAACATTGATGTGAAAAATTGGGGAAAAAAAACTTTAAAAATGAAAAAATTGATAATGTTCTCAGTTTTAAAATTGAAAAAAATTGATAATGTTATTAATTTTATTGGATAGTTGAATCAAACCAATAAGTAGAAGGGAAAAAACATTTAATTTCATGTTCTATTTTTTTTTTCCCCATTAGTTAGTGAAACAATTATCTGAAACATTGCTTAGCAAAATTAATAATATTCTTAGTTTTAAAAATTGGAAAAAACTGATAATATTCTCATTTTTATTAAATAGGACTTATTGGTTCAAAAAATCTTAGATAGAATCTGAGCTACCATAACATTTGTAAATAAGACTTTTAGGTAAGTCAAGAAAAAATTGGTGAAAAATTTCTTTTTTGGGGTGTACATAGCATTAGGTTCAAGAATTATTTTATTTTGGTGATAAGCATATGATTAATGAAATTATTTAGTGAGAAAACAAATTATTGTTTTGAAAGCTTTTTTTTTTTTTTTTAAAAAAAAATTTTACCCCACTGCCGTTAGACTGTTAGACCACCGTTGGCCAATCACCAGAGGTGGGTGGTGGTGGTAGTGGTGGTGATATGGATAGATTGATGATACGTGGATAAATAGGGAATGGCATACAGACAGATATGTGACGTGCATAGATATATTGACGGTAAACAAATAGATAAAATAGATAAGGATAATATAATTTTTTAAATTGTTTGAATTTTTAACCTCAAAAAAATAGAATTTGAAACTCTTATCAGACAAATTTTAAAATTAAATTTAACTTGAATGCCGTTATATAAATTGATGAGAAAAATGATCACATACTGCGTTTTTCTTTCTGACTGGAAGAGCGCATCAAGCGCATGCATACCAGCAAATGGGCCCATGACTATGCAGTTGCTCAGAACAATTTAATGACAAATGTATATCTTTCGGAGCTATCTTCTTTTTCTTTCTTTTAATACCATTTTTGTATATTTTCTTTAAATTTTTATTTCAAAAAGCAATTAATAAACATCAGATTTGGGTTGTCATCTTGAAAGGAGATTAGATTTCATAGGAAGAGGACCACAACCTACTGTGAATGGCAGCTCCAGTGCGTCTTTTTACAAAACATTTTACTTATTTTTTTGTTTCAATGGCAGACCCTCCAGAAAGCAACCCTCCTCAAAGCCTTAAATATGAAAAACAATAACAAACAAAAACAATAGAGAGGCACAGAAGAAGAGTCTGTGTGTACGTTTTTAGGATTGTTTAAGAGTCATCAGTGACGCACTAGTGTCCAAATACTGACTCATGCCAAACCCCCTAAACAACAGTGTCAACCCTTTTGCTCCCTTTATATAAACCCCTCACCACCACCACAACCACTTCCATATTTTAAGTATTGTTTTTTAAAATGTTTTTTTTTTTAAAGTTGTTTAAGTTAAAAAAATTAGCTGTTTAGTTACAATTGAGATTTTTCTTTACACAAAATCCATCTATGTTTGACATTTTCCCAAAAACAAGTCTTGATTTTTTTTTTCTAAATTTCATCTATAGTAATTTGTCTTAAAGAATTATCAGTACGGTAAAATTGAACGAGAAAAACACTAGTATCACTACAAGAAAAAGCATTTTTGCCGACCACTTTTAGCTACCAAAACTAATTTAGTCGCCAAAAGTCACGGAATTGGCTACCAAAAATAATATTAGTCGGCAAAAGTCAACTTTTTAGCTACTAATTTTTTTTAGTAGGAATATGATCGTATTAGGTAGTTGAGATTAAATATATAAAATTACGTAAAAGTCATTATGTCGAATGTGACTTTATTTATATTGTAAAATGAGGGGCAAAATAATTATTTTATCGCCAATTCCATGTGATTTGGATTTGAATACTACCTCCTCTATGGGACTGCTAGTCTCCTTAGTAGAAGATATTCCCAATCGCTTGGGATAAAGGATTGTTTTGCGAAATTAGTTAAAAGTTGACTTTTTGACCTCTTTTTTTTTTCTTTTTTACTTTTTTTTGAAAAAATGTATAAAAAAAATAAAGAGATGATATGACTCAAAATAAGTTAAAAGTCAAAATTTGATTTTTAACATTGTTCCCAAATTGACCCTAAGTCCCATGACCATTTCTCTAAGCAAACACGTTTTTGTAGGGTTCATGGGATTGGTACTATTGAGGAAAACAAAGAAGGCCTTTCCCTTACGCCCTGTTGTTTGGACAAAAAAATTTTTTCATAATTTTTTTTTAAAAATATTTTTAGAAGAAAATATTTTTTATGTTTGGTAGTGGTGATGGGATGAAGGTGATGGCATGGTGATGGCGTAGCAAGTGGTGGCCGTGTTGTTGGTGGAGATGAGTGGTAGTGTGATGACATTGTTATTGGTAACATTTTAGTCCATTTGCCTTTTAAAAGTGAAAATATTTTTTGCCTTAATAAATTTGTTTTTCTTATACTGAATAAATCATAAAATATGAACGGTTCGGATTATCAAAATTGGGCCTAAAAGTATACCCGAAGGCCTGCAAGGACGGGCGCAAGGATGGAAGCTGCAAGGAGAGGATCCTCACTCCTTTCCCTTACGCCCTGTTGTTTGGACAAAAAAAAATTTTCATAATTTTTTTTTTAAAAATATTTTTAGAAGAAAATATTTTTTATGTTTGGTAGTGGTGATGGGATGAAGGTGATGGCATGGTGATGGCGTAGCAAGTGGTGGCCGTGTTGTTGGTGGAGATGAGTGGTAGTGTGATGACATTGTTATTGGTAACATTTTAGTCCATTTGCCTTTTAAAAGTGAAAATATTTTTTGCCTTAATAAATTTGTTTTTCTCTAACTATGAAAAATATTTTCAATTAATTTTTATTTTTTATTATACCAAATGTCAGAAAATATAAAAAATATTTTCCATACAAACAAGTGAAGCATTAGAATACTTGATATAAGAAACTTAAAATGCTTATTTATAATGTATGGAATATGTGGGGATATATTTTCTGAGTACCAACATGTGGTAAGGTGACGCCGACGTGTCAGCCGAGGTACCACATGTCCTGGTCGTTGTGCCGAGGTAATCTCGGTTAGGCCAAGGTTTCCTCCGAAGATATCGGAATCCGAGATAAGCGGATCGAGGACAAGAGTCCAAGAATGAAGAGGAGACTTAGTCAAGATGAGGATAAAGCTCTTAGGGAGTTTATCTTTATCTCTTGAAGAGTCCAAGGTAAGTCCAGAATTGGAGTCCCTAGAAGTCAGGCTTCTAGTGGGACTAGGATTGAGTTAACTATAAAAAGAGAGGCACCCCCGTGAGTCTAAGGTACGCAATTTATGTTTTGAGTAGTGAGTTTAGCACTTGATTATCTTTGAGAGATATACTGATTTGATCGTCGGAGTACCCCTGGGTGGAAGAACCACCGCCGGAGCCTTCTCTTTCTGTTACAGGTTAGCTGAAGCCATCTATTCTGCTGGTGCTCTCTAGCTGATTACTAAACGGGCAGTGTGATCAGAAAATCACTCACACAATTTGGCGCCGTCTGTGGGAAATTAGAAGAATAGATGGCCAGTAACGGACAGAAGGAAAAGATTGGGGACGACACTCCTGCTGGGAGTGGCAGACCTATCGACCTTGATATCGAAGGAGACAACCACAATGCAGAAACTCGTGACCAGGGCCACGGAGAGAAAGACATCGGCCAGGAGGGCGACACTTCGAAGAAGACAGACCAAAGCAAGTACTATAACGAAGATAACCTCTAGGTATGGAGGGATAGGTGCCTGCGGAGGGATAAAGAAGTAAAAGAATTGGCAAACAAGTTGGCAGACCTGTCGTCGGTCGTCAACTTCATGATGCAAAACAATGTCATGCAGCCACTGTACCCGCTGCAGGACACACCAATTCCAGTAACTAATACCCAAAAGGGAGGAAGGAAAACAATCCCCGAAGCCCCTCAGCACACCAGGAGCTGAAGGCACTCTCATCGACCTTCCAGGAAAGTCGGACGAGAGGAGTCCCGAAGGACGTATCACACGAAGGACCCAGATCCCAAAGAACATCGGCATGTTCAAGGACAGGCGCTCTGCTTTGACACAACCCATGGAGAAAGATCAAAACGGGCCCACCACGAGGCCGAAAGTAGTGTCCGAAAAGATTGAAATCCAAAGACAGCTGAGCTTCGGGAGGGAGTAAAGAAGACTTGAGAGATTACCTCAAGAGGAAGCAACAGAATGCTGAAGCCGAGGTAACTTCCCCGGTTAAGCCAAAGACACCATTCTCGGTGAAACTGGACAAATTTGAAGCACCAAAGAGATTCAGTATGCCGCCCAAAAGACAGCGTTTCTCTGCCCAAAATCGACCAACTGGTAGCCACCAAAGAGATTCAGCATGCCGAGGTTCCAAATTTATGATGGCAAGTCAGATCCAAACTTTCATGTTGGACTATACTTGAATTCAATGGCGTTATATAGCGGGAACGAGCCGTTGCTCTGCAAAGTATTCCCCTCATCCTTCAGGGAGATTGCATCAGATTGGTTCCATAAACTACCGAAGGGAAGCGTAAAGACTTGGGAAGGCCTGGCCGAGATGTTTGTGGCCAGGTTTGTGACGAACAAACTATAGCCCTTGAGGGTCAACGCACTGATGGCTTTAAAAATCACCAAGGATGAAGGCCTTAGGGCCTACGCAAAAAGGTACTACGAGGTGTTCAATCGAATAACCGAATAGAACCAAGAGGTGGCGGTCGTGTCTTTCAAGAAAGGCCTGAAAGATAACTGTCCACTACGGAAGACTTTGGCAAAGATATTGCCAAAAAGCATGGAAGAACTCATAGCGAGAATCGAGAAGTATGCCAGAGCCGAGGAGGATACGTCGGGAAACAAAGAGACAAAGCAGGCACCGAAGCGAAGCCGAGGCAACAATGGGCCGACCAAACAAGAAACCGAGTTGAGAAATAAACAGGCGGTAACAACGGTATTCTGGATCCCAATCCATAAAGTCTTAGATTAGATTCGAAATCAACCTTATTTCAGGGCTCCGGCAAGAGCACCAGGGGAATTCATGGGAAGGAACGTTGGTAGACGTTGTGCCTACCACAATGAAGAAGGGCACCCAACTCAAGGTTGCAGAGCCTTAAAAGCACACTTGGAGGACCTGGTAAGACAAGGCCTTCCGAGGGACTTGGTCGATGAGGCCAGGACAAGGGAAGAACAGGCAAGGTTGTCTCAAGCACCAGCAGCACCGCCTCTCTCAGCACAACTACCACAAGCAGGAGGACCGAGGGTAGTTAATGTGATCCACTCAAGGGTCAGCACAGCAACCACAGGCAAGAGGACCACGGGTGGTTAATGTAATTCACTCAAAGGTGAACGAAAACGACATACGAGAGGAGACCCATAAGGTAAAACATCTACAACACGTGAACCAGGTCGAACATAAAAGACCTCGGCCTGAAGAATGCCTGGGACTGACGATAGCCTTTACTGAAGCCGACCTAGAGATGGGCTAGCATCCACGTAATGGTGCCTTGGTAGTATCCCTCTAGGTTGGGGAGTGCCAAGTGAAACACATCCTGATTGATCAACGCAGCTCTTGCGACATCATGTATGTTAGATGTTACAAGGAGCTGGGCCTTTATCCTGATGACTTGGAGCAATCCAATGGCCCGATGGTTGGCTTCAATGGAACGCCGACGTGGCCACTGGGCACAACAAGCTTGGAAGTACAAGCCGGCACTAAGAAGATCAAGACAGAATTCATGGTGATTGACACGCCCTCGCCATACAACATCATCTTGGGAAGGCCCTGGTTGCATGCAATGGGGGCAGTTCCCTCAACGTTGCATACTCTACTATAGATCCCAACAGAGCATGGGATTGAAGAAGTCAGAGGAGATCAACTATAGGTAAAGAATTGCTCCAAGGCAGCAATGAAATCCACCTGCAACATTCGAGAACCGGAGGAGGCAGAGATTGAAGACGAGGACATGAAGGTCCTAGAGGATGTCGGCAAGGAGCCAGCCAAGAAGAGTGAAAAAGCACTGAAGAAAGTCCTCGTCCAGGAGGATGATTGTAGACACCCCATTTTTGGCCGTCCTCAAGACTTGGACGTCACCATTGGAACACTTGGTGATTACCCTTGTTTGTGTTTGTCTTGAGTTCCCGGAGGTCTCGGTTGGGCGCCTTGCCTCAGGATCTCTCGACTCGATCGTGTTGTGTCTGGTTTTGCACCAAACACTTGTGTTTTGCCTTGGAGGGGCAGGGAATGCCTTGTGAGGCATCCCCACACATCACCGGCCATGGCTTGAGGCCACCGGCCAGTGATTTTATTCCATCGGCAATGTATATTGCCGGTCGGCACTCTTTGTTGCCGGTCGGCCATTTATTTTGCCAAAATGGCAATTTTGAATGGCCGATCACTGTTCATCTACTTTTAGTAGATATTTTGTGCCAGCTGTGATAGCTGGCACCCACTCCGCTTCCCTCCATACAGTGTATGGAGGGATTTCCCTTTTGGATGGCTTGTTTTGAAAGCCTTACAAGAGGGAGTTGCCTATAAGAAGAGGGCTCCTCTCTTGGCATGAGGGTTACAAAAAATTTCAGAGGGAACTCTGGATTAGGGTTGGGGTTGATACATATTTCCTATCTCTATATCTCTCTCTTGTGTGTGTCTAGTGTGTGTTTGTCCATACTATTGCACACAAACACATAGTGTTACACCTTCTCTTGGTTGTTGAGGGACCAGAGGGTTGTTCTTGGTGTTCTTGACTGGATTTGAGCTCAAGGAGGCAACAAGATCATCATTTGTGAAGGAGGACTTCAAGGGTAAGAAACTAGCCCTTTTTTACCCCATTTTTGCACACTCCGAGTGAGGGCGAATTTGTAATAAGTGTGGGTGAGTGTGTGCATGTCTTCCAACCCCCACTTCTGTTTGTTTAGAGTGTTTTGTGGTTTGGAGGTGTTTGACCCCTCTTAAGCCTTTGAGGGGCTCCATTTTGTGCCATTTTGAGTGAGCTCCGGGACTTTGGTGTTTGAGCCTCCTCACCACTAAAATCTTGAGGGATTTCAGTGGTAAGGATGGTGCCTTGAAGTCCCAAGAAGGAGAGGGCCACCCCTTCTCCTCGTTGTCCTTGAAAAGGACCATTTTTGGCCTCTTGAGGAAGCACCTAGCTTAGGCTCTTGTTGATCATGCCTTAGCTGATTTTTGTGCTTATTATGTCATAATATGCCTCTGTTTTTAGTTGGTTTGGACACACCTTGCATGCCTTGCATACATGTCTTGTAATGCCACATTTTTGCTTTAACATGCTTTAGGTGTAGACCCTTGTTCTAGCATGATTTAGGCTTAGCTTTGTGAAGTTTACATGCATATTTTGATGTGCTAAGGGACTGTTTTAGGTCGTTTGAGTCATTCATGTCTTGCTTTGTATAGCTACCATGCAATCCCTCTTGAATGCCTTAAGCTTTGGCCTCTCTAGCATGCCATCCTTGCTTTGTTTCAGTGGTTTGGAACCACTTACCATGTTATTTCAGTCCTTATAACATGCTTGC
>NW_021024834.1:1457166-1501048 GCF_004153795.1 Camellia sinensis | reverse complement strand
ACCCAGCCACCTACTCAAATCTCGACAGATCAAAATCTTACTTCTCCGTCACCGCTGCAAACTACACCCTCCTAACCAACTTCAGTGCCTTCCTCACCGTCTCTGCTTTGGTTCCCCAACAATCCTCTCTTGTCAAAGAGTACATTGTCAATGTCAGAGACACCCAAAAGCTCGACATAACATTCAACCCATCTCCCAATTCATACGCCTTTATCAACGGCATCGAAGTCGTTTCGATTCCCAACAATTTCTACATGAAAGGCGACAATCCTATCCCTCTTGTTGGCTATCAACAATTTATCTATATCGATAACAAGACTGCTATTGAAACTCTGTACCGGTTAAACGTCGGTGGCAACGAGGTGTCTGTGAATGACGATACCGGCATGTACCGGCCGTGGCATCCAGATGACATGTATATATACGGCGCGGCCGTTGGTTTGGTGCCTCACCTTGAGGTCCCAATTCGGTACACTAAGACACCGAATTACACTGCTCCGGCGACTGTGTACACTACGGCTCGGACCATGGGAAATGACCCAAAGGAAAACTTGAAGTACAATTTGACTTGGATCTTCACCGTTGACTCTGGGTTCCTGTACCTGGCTAGGCTTCATTTTTGCGAGTTTCAACTGGTGGTAACCACAGAACATGAGAGGATATTTTCTGTGTACATGAATAATCAGACCGCTGATCAAAAGGTTGATGTTATACACTTGAGTGGGGGTCGCGGAATTCCTGTTTTCAAAGATTATGTTCTTTCAGTCCCAGTCGTCGATGGTCTCCGGAGTAAGGTGGATTTGTGGCTGGCGATGTCCCCGAATATGGACTCCAAGCCCAGGTACGCTGATGCAATCTTGAACGGTTTAGAGATCTTCAAATTGAGTAAATCGGACGGAAGTCTCGCCGGGCTCAATCCTGAATACGTTCCCGCACCGCCGGCACCATATCCAAAGCTACCGGGCAAACAGAATAGTAAAACGTCGTTGTCGTTGGTCTTGGCCGTCGCCGGAGGTGTAATCAGCGGAGTATTCTTGATTTCAGTGATTGGTTTCTTGATTTTCCGGTGTCGGAGGAGGGTGAGAGACTCCGGTGCAAGCGTGGTCAAGTCATCATGGGTCCAATTTTCAATTTTGCACACGTCGAAGTCCACGAAGACTAACGCTTCATCACTGCCGCCTAGTCTCTGCAGACATTTCTCAGTCACAGAGATCAAATCTGCTTCATCATTACCGTCTGAAGGGTTGTGTCGTCGCTTCTCACTTGCTGAGATTCAATCTATGACCAACAACTTCGATGATGAATTGGTCATTGGAAGTGGTGGATTTGGTAAGGTCTACAAAGGACTCGTTGGTGGTGAGGAAACCACTGTCGCTATAAAGCGGTTGAATTCAATGTCTAAGCAGGGTGCACATGAATTTTGGACAGAGATTGAGATGCTTTCCAAGCTTCGACACAATAATCTTGTCAGTCTTATAGGCTATTGTGAAGAAGGCGATGAGATGATCCTTGTTTATGAGTATATAGAGAATGGTACCCTTGCTAATCATCTCTACAAAATTAATACCAGTGGAAATATTTGTCACATATCATGGAAGCAAAGGCTCAACATTTGCATTGGTGTTGCACGTGGATTGGACTACCTTCACACGAGTACTCAGCAATGTGTCATACACCGAGATATGAAAACCACAAATATTCTGTTGGACAAGGCTTGGGTAGCTAAGATTTTAGATTTTGGTTTGTGCAGAATGGGCATCACAAGCAATTTTGGCACGCACGTTAGCACAGACGTTAACGTAAAGAAGTGTGAACAATGCCAAAGGTTCGCACCTTTGATACACCAGCCAACTGCTGACCTGAACCCTGTATCCAGTCCATGGCCATTTGCCCAATGGGGCATGGATCTCGTTGGGCAGTTCCCCCAAGCAACTGGGCAAAGGAAGTACTTGCTGGTAGCAACAGATTACTTCACGAAGTGGATAGAAGCAGAACCTCTTGCCAAAATCCGAGATGTGGACGTCAAGAACTTCATATGGAGAAACATCATCACCAGATTTGGCATTCCACGAGCAATAGTTGCCGACAACGGAACGCAGTTTGACAGCAAACTCATCAAGAACTTCTGTGCGAAATTCAAGATAAAGAATTACTTTTCAACACCAAGTTTTCCCCAAAGCAATGGGCAAGCAGAAACATCCAACAAAGTAATTTTGGATGGGATAAAGAAGAGGCTGCAGGCAACAAAAGGAAAGTGTGTAGATGAGTTGCCCAGTGTACTCTGGGCATATCGGACTACGCCGAGAAGATCAACAGGGGAAACCCCCTTTGCCATGGCTTACGGCACAGAAGCAGTCATCCCACTAGAGATCGGCATACCAGGGATCAGAACCCAGGGAGTAGAGAATGGAACTAATGATATACTTCTAGCCCGAGATCTGGATCTCTTAGAAGAAAGAAGGGAGAAAGCTGCAATTCAGCTCGCAGTATACCATCAGCAGCTTGCTAGAGCTTACAATAAGAAGGTCAATCCAAGGGATTTTCAAGTCGGCGACCTAGTCCTAAAAAAAGTTGTTGGCAACAAGAAGGATCCCAGAAAGGGCAAGCTTGGCCCAAACTGGGAAGGACCCTACAAAATTACTTCAGTATTGGGTAATGGAGCATACCGGCTTGAAGATAATGAGGGCAAAGAGTTGCCAAGACCCTGGAACACTTGTAAATTGAAATTTTTCTATCATTAAATGTTCTTTGTTACTTCTTACCGACATCATCAATAAAATTTTAGCAGAGTTCTCCAAAGACTTGTGAATTGATAAAAGATGCATAATGATTGTTTCTGAATAATGAGAACCCAAGTGGAACTCGCAATTTACGAGTGGGCAGAGAGAAGACAAAATTGTTTATCTTCACTTATTGAATTTTGTAGCAATTTACAAGTTGAAGTTAAGCTAAGATGGTTCCTTATCTTCACTTGTTGAAATTTGTTGCAATTTACAAGTTGAAGTTAAGCCGAGATAATTGTTTATCTTCATTTGTTGAAATTTGTAGCAATTTACAAGTTGAAGTTAAGTCGAGATAATTGCTTATCTTCACTTGTTGAAATTTGTTGCAATTTACAAGTTGAAGTTAAGCCGAGATTATTGTTTATCTTCACTTGTTGAAATTTGTAGCAATTTACAAATTAAAGTTAAACCGAAGTATGCTTAACGCTTGTTGAAATTTGTAGCAATTTACAAATTAAAGTTAAACCGAAGTATGCTTAACGCTTGTTGAAATTTGTAGCAATTTACAAATTAAAGTTAAACCGAAGTATGCTTAACGCTTGTTGAAATTTGTAGCAATTTACAAATTAAAGTTAAACCGAAGTATGCTTAACGCTTGTTGAAATTTGTAGCAATTTACAAATTAAAGTTAAACCGAAGTATGCTTAACGCTTGTTGAAATTTGTAGCAATTTACAAGTTGAAGTTAAACCAACCGAAGTAATGCTTAACGCTTGTTGAAATTTGTAGCAATTTACAAGTTGAAGCTAAACCAAAATCATTGTTTGGCACTTGTTATAACTCAAGAAAAGTTTACAAAATAGAAATTAAAAAAGTATATGTTAATCCTTATTGAAATTTGTAAGCAATTTACAGGACAATTACTTGCCGAGGTAAATCGTCAGGTGGCATAACCGAGGTGTGTCACCCCGAGAAGATTGCACAAAGAAGGAAGTGTACATAAGACATGCAAAATATTCTAAGTATAGAATCATGCAAGAGCAGTTAGAAGAAGACAAAGATACAAGCATTCAGAAAAAGAAAGATGAGTTAGCATTCACAAAAAGGCGCATCGGCCATATGCAAAACTTACATCGTCTAAAGAAACAAAGAAGTACAAGAGTACAAAAGACAAGAAAAGAAAAGACATGACATCAAAACTAAGATTCCCCAACATCGACAGCAGGCTGGGTTTGAACGTCAGAGGACTGCTGAGAAGATACCTCGGCCGCCTTCTCCGCCGCGATCTCGGCATCAATTTGGGCAAGGGTCTCATTAATACTCTTATCAGCAAGAAGTGAATCCGATGATACCTTTGGAGGAATCACATCCTTGGGAACCTCCTCAACCTCCTCGTCTTGAGTTAAGTCTAGGACTTGTTCATTTTGAGGAGGGGACTTGGGCGCAGTAGCCTCCTTTGCTTTTCTCACCAAGGCATCATCCTCTTTCTCATCTTCAGATTCTGAATCTTTATCGAACTGAGCTGGTGGAGGAGGTGGAGGGAATGGAAGAGGAATATCATCGACATTCCTCAGAGGCGAATCATCAGGGACATTGAGTTTTTTTAGAAGAGACATCCAACCAAGGGTGAAACCCTTGTTGCATGCCTGCTTCACTTGAAGTTCATAAGCCCCAGTAACGTCGGCCATGCCTTGAGTGTACGCCTTTTCATTAGCTTCTTTGATTTCGGTGTCTTTGGTGGCCAGGGCCTCCTGAAGCTCCTTTTCGGCCTGGGCCATTTTCTCCTTGGCCTTTTTTCTCTGGGACTTAGCAACCTTCCTTATGGCTTCGGCAGAATCGGCCTTCTCTTCGGCCTCAGTCTGGGCTTTGATAGCAGCCTTAGCCTGATCCTCCAACTTCTTCACTTTTGATTGAAGGTTTTTATTGGCCTTTTGAAGGGCAGAAAACTCCCTCTTCATGTCGACCAATTTCTCCCGATTTTCAAAGGCTTGCATGGAGAGAGAATGGGCATACTGAATGGCCTGAAAAAACACAAGGCAAAAGTTATTTGAAAAATTTTACAAGTATGAAAAGGAGAAAGAAAGACAAGTTACCAGGTGAAGACACTTACTTGAACAGAACGTTGAAGCATGAAAGCATAGTTCTCATACTCGCTCATCTTGGCGTTCCTGTCAAGATCGCCTGGAAGAAGTAGAGCAGTACTGAGCGCGACGCCGACATTGATGTCATTGGCGCTATCACTAGCCATAACAGGCTTATCTTCTAGAGTAATTTCAGACGCCCAGGGGACGTCTGGTATTTTGGACCCCGAGGTCGTTGTAGAGGATAACCTCGGCTTCTTTGATTTTTGAGATTCTGATGGCTGAGTTTCAGAGCGCCTCTTCCCAGTAGAGGGTTGAGATTTGTCACTCTCAGCCAGCTTGGAAATAGGTAAAGTATCCTCAAATTCAACCTAAGTTACTTTAGCCTTTGGCTGAGCCTTTCTAACTCTTTTCAGCTTTGGTGGGGGCATGGTTTTTGTTGGCTGAGTTTCAACATCAGAAGGGAGGCTGGCTAAGAGGTCTTTTGCAACTGGTTTTGGGCGGCCCATCTCGGCAGTAAGGACAAGTCGTCGCCGACGTTTTCGTTCTGATATTGGGACCAGGTATGGAGCCGAAGTTGATGGCTGATCAGTTGGATCGGATGTTGATCCTTGATTTGTTCGTGATGTGGATGCAGTCAATGGAGTTGTAGCAGAGGGTGGAAAAAGGCTTTTCTTCTTCCTTTTGGGAACGTTGGGCAAAGTTGACTTATATGTTGGAATAAAATTGAGAAGCACAGGCGCTTTCCTTCTATGGACTGGCAAGTCCAGAAGTTTCTTCAAATCCTTGTTGGGAACAAAAGATTGGCGAAAATTTTTCGGTGGCTTACGAACAGCTGCAAGAATAACAGACGTCAGAAACAGACAAAGTATTTAAGACTTTGAAAGAAAACAGGCAAAGCTGAATACTGGGCTCTTACCTTTGCCCTCTAAAACTAATTGAGGAAGAGGGTAGAGATGGATGTCCTCGTCTGGAGCAAACTCCCAATTTCCCGAGGTAATGAAATAGTCATCTTCAGCCCCCTTGTTGGAGTCTGGGAGGTCGGCTACGATTTTGAATTCTGTAGATCTCGGCTTAAGGTAATAAATGTAGCCTTTTTCTTTCAAATTAAGGGCACACATGGTATAGCAATACTGGATATCGGCTAGGGTGATTCTAGCGTTTTCCTGTTTAGCTAAGGCAATGACACCATGGATCACTCGGTAGGAATTGATTGCCAGTTGCATGGGGTTTAACTTATAATAGTGAAGAATCTCACAAAAAAGGATGTTGAGTGGGAGCCGAAGTCCGCACTCAGTGAAAGCTACAATGGGAAAGGGCATCGAATCATCTGTGGGCATGATGGAGTCGTTATCTCCAGCCAGCCTCAGATGGACATCGGTAGGGATAGAGAACTCTTGCCTAAAGTACTCAAGTTTGGTCGGGGTATCTACCCTATGTCTCCACATACCCATGATATCGACCTGAATTAGAGAGGTTGGATTTCAGAGAAAAAATGTTTTGAGAGGGTTAATAAGACCTCGGCAAAAATATAGGTAAAGTACTAGTTTCAGTTTTTTCCTAAATTATGGGTTCTGCACAACAAATCCCAAACCTAGATCTATGAAAGCAAGGGTTGAAGGCACGGATCTGGAAGACAGAAAGGCAAAGACGTGCTTTAGAATCAAGAACAGGGATGGGCTATCAAGAGCATAAAGAATACGAGAAATAAAGGGTCAAGAACAGTAACAAGAGTGCAAGAAAATGGTGAGCAGTATGTATTCAAGATATGGGCAAGATCAAAACCATTTGAATAAATATGTTCAGATATGTGATTCGCAAGATTTGAAACAATAATGGCAACAAGTAATGAAGAATATCAACAGAATTGAAAACGAAAGGAACAGTAGCTTACCAGAAAAAAGTAAAGCCGGTATGAAGATTGCCGAAGTCAGACGATAGTTACAGATGTAACAAAAATGACGAAAGCTTCACAGGAAGGGAGAAAGGAAGGCAATTGCAGAGCTTGAGGACTGGAACAATGGCGTATTCAGGAGCTAGAGAGAGAAAAAGTGAAGAGAAATCGAATGCAAAAGTGAAAAATGAACAACGGGGGAAAGGTTTTGTCAAAAATTTGAAACGGCGGCAAAACGGAGCATTGAATGCGCCTGGAACAACGCATATGTCAGACGGTGCACACAGACACAAGACGGCTTGCAAGCGCGTCATAGGCACGGTCCAATGAGGTGAAGACGCGTGAATGAAACGGTTGAGTAAATGATGCGTGACAGCTCACACACGTGAAAGAGTTCACTGGAATTCTTGTTCTCTGAAGAGAACATGTTGGCCTGAAATGAATGATCTCAGCTGAGGAGTTCTTGAGCTGATATACAGGAAGAAATACCGATATAGGTTCCATCACCTAAGGATACCGAGGTAATAGAACCTAGGGGGCAGTTGTGGGGATATATTTTCTAAGTACCAACACGTAGCAAGGTGACGCCGACGTGTCAGCCGAGGTACCACGTGTCCTGGTCGTTGTGCCGAGGTAATCTCGGTTAGGCCGAGGTTTTCTCCAAAGATATCGGAATCCGAGATAAGCAGATAGGGGACAAGAGTCCAAAAATGAAAAGGAGACTTAGTCAAGATGAGGATAAAGCTCTTAGGGAGTTTATCTTTATCTCTTGAAGAGTCCAAGGTAAGTCCAGAATTGGAGTCCCTATAAGTCAGGCTTCTAGTGGGACTAGGATTGAGTTAACTATAAAAAGAGAGGCACCCCAATGAATGATCTCAGCTGAGGAGTTCTTGAGCTGATATACAGGAAGAAATACCGATATAGGTTCCATCACCTAAGGATACCGAGGTAATAGAACCTAGGGGGCAGTTGTGGGGATATATTTTCTGAGTACCAACACGTGGCAAGGTGACGCCGACGTGTCAGCCGAGGTACCACGTGTCCTGGTCGTTGTGCCGAGGTAATCTCGGTTAGGCCGAGGTTTTCTCCAAAGATATCGGAATCCGAGATAAGCGGATAGGGGACAAGAGTCCAAAAATGAAAAGGATACTTAGTCAAGATAAGGATAAAGCTCTTAGGGAGTTTATCTTTATCTCTTGAAGAGTCCAAGGTAAGTCCAGAATTGGAGTCCCTATAAGTCAGGCTTCTAGTGGGACTAGGATTGAGTTAACTATAAAAAGAGAGGCACCCCCGTGGGTCTAAGGTACGCAATTTATGCTTTAAGCAGTGAGTTTAGCACTTGATTTTCTTTGAGAGATATACTGACTTGATCGTCGGAGTGCCCCCGGGTGGAAGAACCACCGCCGGAACCTTCTCTTTCTGTTATAGGTTAGCTGAAGCCATCTATTCTGCTGGTGCTCTAGCTGATTACTAAACGGGCAGTGTGATCAGAAAATCACTCACACAGTATACATGCAATAAATAATTTACAATCAATTTAAACATACAATCCGTTAGATTGATAATTTAAAAGGATAAAATTAATTAAAATTAAGTCTGAATTAATTTTACGAAGGAAAAATGAAGTGCATGGAGCACTTCCCCTCCGAAATTAGTTAGAAACGCCAGGAAGTGCACCTCATAATAATATATTAAAATATCTAATTAATATTAAAATATCTAATTAAATATATTTTTTATTAAATATTATTTAACCAACAAAAGGAAGGAGACTTTCCTTCCATTTCCTCGGAGAAGGGGTACTGCTGCCCCTTCTGGGAGGTCTTCTCGAGTATTTTTTGATAATTTAAATTGTTCATATTGTAAGATTTGTTAGGAATATTTTTCATGAAAAAAATCAAGTTAATCGAATATTCATAACCCCATGATTAGGTCCTAATTGTTTTTAAAAATTTATGAAAGTTATGTTAACCGTTAATTTTTATAGAAACAAATGTGCTTTGGTTATAGGGTTACATATATCCAATCAACTTAATTTTTTTGTATGAATGAACTACTCAACAAACCCTACAATATGAACAATTTAGATCATCAAAAAATACTTAGAACAATCTCCTACAAAAGGCACAACAATAACTGCTATGCCTTAAGGTACAACAATACCCCCTTCTCCCCATTTCCTTCTTCCTTTTTTTCCCTCACAACTCTTTCCTTCATTTTCCTTCGTATCAATCCAAACAGGTAGGGGCACTTGTTAATCAAAACCTTTAAAGAAATAGAATGTCTAACCATATTTTTGAGGGGCATTTATAGGTTTCGTTTGGGAAGAGCTAACTTAGCTTAACTTTTTGGTTAATTTAGGTTGGTTAAATTAGTTCTGTTTGGGGATAACTTTTGGCTCTATGATGATTGTAAGAGAAAAAATAAAATGATTATGATTTAAATATGATATTTTATCTTATTAACTTATTTTATACATTGTCTTTTTATACTTTTTTAGTCTCAAATCAAGTTGCCAAACGGCAACATAGGCTCTCTTGAGAAGTTGGCGTTCAATATGAAATTATTTATTCTCTTTTAGATAGACTATTCTGTACTCTATTTATGTCTAAATTTGTAAAGAATATTGTGAATTGAATTAAATTGACATAGTGTAAAAAATTGAGGGAAAAAATGATAAAATTAAAATTATAGAAACCAAATTAATATAAAAGACAAATTATATAATTTTCATTTTTATTTTTTTTACCAATTTGCGAGACAGGGCACTGTAAATAGAATGAAAAATATGACCACAAATTCAGGACTTGCCTTCATTTGGCCACAGTAGTCCAAAGACAGTCTCAAAACACAAAACTGTGGGGGACAAATATATTCTTTTGTAATAGAGCCACCGATTGGTAAAGCAATTAATAAGTGAGACACATATGAGAACACATTTATACACAATTTTTTTTTTTTTTAACGAGTTTATACACATCCTCGTGTTCCCATTTTTTTTGAATGTATAAAAAGAGACTCATTGGAACCTTAAGATTCCTCAATTCATCTAATACCTACTTAAACTAGGCCCCACCATCTCTACAATCCAAGATAATTATCTTAATCACACCACTTCGTAATTTTGATGGTTAAGGGATTGCATTGCCTTGAGATATAACATTTGTACCATTGCCAAGAGTGGTGTAAACATGATTATATGTTGATCGTTTTAATTTGAGAGAGTATTTAGATTTGGTAGATTTATTTTGGGACCAATTTTGATGATTTGAATTGTTCACTTTTTAAGATTCATTGAGCAAAATATTCATGTAAAAAATCTAAATGATCGGACATCAATAGCTATATGTCTGAATCAAATTTGTATTATAAAAAATGTATGACTATTTTTAAAATTATATTTGTCGTCCACTCTTTAAAAATAAATATGATTTAAACATATAGCTACCAATGTTTAATCATCTTAATTTTTTTACATAAATATTTTACCCAATGAGTTCTAAGAAGTGAACGGTTCGATTATCAAAATTGGTTTTAAAATAGGCCTACCAAATCTAAACACTTTCTTAAGTTGAGATGACAATTTGAGAGAAATCAAATCCTAAAATGATAATGTAAAAGTTAAATTATGACAATACAACACCTTATAATATCAAAACGTCATAATTTAATTATGGTGTGATTAGAATTTGACTTTTTATTAACTTTGTATGAGAAATTGTGATTAACATGATAATATATCTTATTTTTGGTTTTAAACTTTTGTTATGTCCTTAAAAGAGAATTAAGACAAGTGCTACGAAATTGATGGTTTATTGAATTTTTGGATAAATTATAAATATATCATTTGAAATTTGATTAAAATACGAATTGTTCCTTATGATTTAAAAAATTATAAATATCCAGTTGCTAGGATTTTTTATTTAACAGAATTAACTAAAAAAATGAAATTCATAACTATCATCATATAACATAATAAAATTATATGAATTAATAATTGAAATATATTCTTGACATAATTAAAAACTATTAATTGAGTTGATAATTTATTAATAAATGGATCATTTGTTATAAAATTAAGCCTTGGGAGTGGAATGTAATTTCTAAAATTACAAAAGATAATTCATATTTTAAACAAATTTTAAAAAATATTTATATATAATTTACCCTTAAGTTTTTTATACTTACACTTTATAACTTTGGCAATTCGTACCAAACACTAGTTTTTAAGTTCGGTTTTTCTTTTCTTTTTTTCTTTCTAAATTGCAACTTTTCAAAAGTGGCCTATATTGCTCCAATGATGTACATTTTACTTCTTTTATTTTTTAACAAAAATATAAGTATAAAGGCCAATTATTGACCACATCATGATATAAAAAGGAAAAATTACTTGAAAAAAGTTAAATCATTTAGTCCTTTAAGTTTTTTTTATACCATTTAGTTCTAATTTATTACCAGATTTTTAGGGATGTGATTTGATTCCATTTGTTTTTACATCAATACCCTTTTCAATGTAGTTTCCTTAAACATTTGATTATGATTTTCATAGGGCTTCGTAATATCAACGTTTTTGTGGGGATGTTTTTTATTCATTAACATTGTTTTCGCCAATTCTGTGATCTAACCGTAAACAGTGCCCACCATTATTATTGATTAACATTATATCATTGTTCTATATTTTGATTAACTTTGTTTTTGTATTGATTAACATTGTTTTCCACCATTTCTTAATGATTACCATTGTTTTTCTTCATTAGCATTGTTTTCACCATTTTTTTTCTGGAGGCAGAATACGGTTACCACCATTTTTTCCGGTGGTGGGCATCATCTTTCCCCGGTGACCACTGTTATTTTTTGCACTGTAATTGGACAGTTGAAGGTGTTGTATTCCTGCGTTGGCACTGTTGTGGTTAAGGCATCGAAAACAGGTGTGTGGTTTTTATCCAAATTTTTTAAAAAAGCGCCGCCACAGTAATGTTCAGAGGTACGGATCAAGGACTGACGGATGAGGGATTCTGGAGCGATGTCGAGTTTTATAAAGAGAAGAAGCTTATGTTGTCTTCTTATGTGATTTCGAAGACGAAGACAGAAATGGCGGTGCTGGAATTCGCAGACAAGCATGGATTTGATGTTGTGAGTGTGATTCCTTCTTTGGTAGTTGGTCCAGAGAAGGAAAACAAACATTAAATGAAATCAATTTGACGTTGTGAGTGTGATTCCTTCTCTGGTAGTTGGTCCACGACTCTTCGATTACCGGGAAAACAAACATCTACAGAGTAAAGGGTTTGGGCATTTTAGTCCATACGACGTTGGGGTTTTCCTCATTTACCCTTACTAAAAAGCGCAAAACATAGTGTACCACGGGTTATTTTGTCATTAACATTAGCTTGGGACTAATTGGATCATAAGATAAAATATAGGACTAAATGGGTCATAAAATAAAGATTTGGGATTTATTGGTGCCTCGCCCTAAAAAAAACCCTAGTCAAATTTCGGTGTTTTGTCAAATTTTGTTAGACTTGTTCGACCTCGTTCCTTTAAGCCACTCAAGCTTAATTAATATATTTGAGAGGTTGTTCATTATTAATTAATTTTGAGTTAGATGCTTTAATTTGATATTAGTGTTGAATATTGAGTAGTCTATTGTAGGTCAAGTCTTCTTCTGATATCTAATCTCTCGTTTCTCATCTAGTTGTCACCTCTACATATTATTCATGCTGCATAGGCTAGGAAATATTAAACTTGTCTCACATTGTCTCTTTAAATCACATAAACGTGATTAATATATTGCCAAAATGAATTTTTGAATTAGATACTTTAACTAATTTGGTGTGAAATTGACATAAAAATTTGTATTAATTGTTATTATAATTTGACATAAAAAGAAATAGCCACCCACTGAAATGAATGTATGTGGAAGAGTCGCCAAATTTTTTCCACTAGCATGATCACGAAAAATGTCACAAACTTTATAAATTAACTTGGATTTGCTTAAGTTGTTAAAAAGTGGGGTTCAACAAGTCAGAAGTCATAAACACAACTACTATTATTGTGTCTACAGTCTGATACAGATCCAGTGTATTGAATATAACTATTAGTTTTCTATCATATAAAAGTTGCTGAAAAAAATAATGTTACAATGATAATTTATTTTTATAATTTTATATTAGTGTTTGATAGGTTAGTTTAATTGTATATTGGGTGCGTTTGATTCAAGGAATTAGGGACTAGATACTGTTTGGACTTGAATACATTAAAGGGAGATGTCCATCGTTTAGTGCAACTATAGTCCACCATACATAGAGTCTAGCCGGACTTCATATCCCTTATATGAGGGACTAAATAATTCTAGGGGAGTGTCATTATTTTCATAGGATTGGTATCCCACAAAACTAATATGTGAAATGTTCATTTTATCCTCATGCTATTACTTAGTAAACAATTGAAAAAATGGTAAAATAATCTTTTGAACATTTATAAATTATAAAATAAATTTAATTAAAAATAATAAATTAAAAATTATGGCCTTAAAAATTAATTTTTTTTAGTGTTGTTAAATTAAATGATAAAAAATTAAAATTAAAAGTATTTATAAACTAAATTTTTTTAATGTTGTTATTACATTTTTTCCTAATCTTTTGAACATTTATAAATTATAAATTAAATTTAATTAAAAATAATAAATTAAAAATTATGGCCTTAAAAATTAATTTTTTTTAGTGTTGTTAAATTAAATGATAAAAAATTAAAAATTAAAAAATATATATAAATTAAATTTTTTTAGTGTTGTTATTACATTTTTGAGAAAATTATTTATAAGTCCCATTAGGAGAACTTATTTAATGTGAAGTCCTGTGTAATTTCTTATAGAGTTTTAAGTCCTATTTAGATAGGAATGTATTCTACAAGGTCCTATGAGTTGTGAATAAATGGTATTAATATATTATCCTATAATGGCAAAACCATATATAAGATATTGAATATTATCATAAATCATATTTATTTGAATGTGAATTTGAATTTCAAAATATACGAATAAGTAACATTTTCACATTCAATTTAAAAAATAAAAACCTAGTAAGTTTGCGAAATATAACGTGACACGTACATAAACATTGAATACAATAACGTCACAACACAAATTCAAAGAAAAAATACAACCCAAGCAACAACAACGAAACCTAGAATGCAAGTTACAATACATCCATCAATTACAGCAACTTAGCTGACCATTAATGATCTAAAAACCCAATCCAGAAACTCCCTAACAATGCATTTAGGTTCAGCCAAAAAAATTAAGTGGACTAGACTCAACTTCTTAGGTGCTTTGGAAGAGAAAAGAAAACATTGAAAAATCTGATGATTCAATTTGGGAAATTACAAGTTAATAAGCTTATGGACAGCGTTAAAGCTACATTCATTAAGCATTTTTCGAACTCAAACCGAAGTAAAGGGATGAACATCTTAAGACCAAAAGTGAAGAGAGAAAGGCATATGATAACATTCTTCTTAGGTAAGATTTCAACACTCCGTACATGGTTCAGGTTCAGCCAAAAAAATTAAGAGGAAATTAAGCCAAAAAAATTCAAGTTAAGCCAAGTTACAATACAACCATCCATTATAGCAGCAATTTAGCTAACCTTTAAATCTCACAAAAAGCAGTTTTTGTCAATTAACACAATCTTCACACAATTAAATCTAATTTTTACCAATATTTATCAAAAAAAAATCTGAAGTTTACCAATTTTTCTCAATTAACACATTTGCAGTGTACAAATTCAAAAGCCCCAATTTCCGATTCACAAATTCAAATTCAAATCCAAACTGATATAAACTGATATACAAATTCAAATCCAATTTCTGATTTATAGTTTCAAATCCAAATTGATATAAAAGCCCCAATTTTTGATTTACAAACCCAAAATCCAAACCCTAGGCAATGTGATGTCGAGACTTACCACACACAGAGAGAGAGAGAGAGAGAGATGCTTTTCTGGTAGGTGATGATAGTCCAAACCACCGATGATAGCTCCAATGATTTGACGACGACGGTGCAGTGAGGAGGGCTCCGGCAGTTTGATGAAGACGATGGAGAGAATGGTGCAGCAACAAGAGGGATGAGAGGGAGCAAAAGGACAAGAGGGATGAGAGAAGAGAGAGCCTGAGTTGCTTGGGTTTGGGGTTTGAATAGAGGAGAGAGAGAGAGAGAGAGAGAGAGAGAGAGAGAGAGAAAGAGAGAAAGGCCACGCACGTTGGTTGAAGAGAGATGATGATTCGTGGCATTCGAGCCTCTAATTGTCGAGGCAACAAGCATTATTGGAAAACAATTTAATATTTTTTTATATATTATTATTTTATTTTTTTTTAATGTTTGAGATACTAAGTCTATTTGTTGTTGATAATATATAATTTTTTGAATTATTTTATCAACTCTTTTTCTAGTAAATTTTATATCTCTAGTAGTATCATTATTTAGTAGATTTTATAGAAAATTATAGCTTTGTTGCCAGTTTGCTATTAATAATAGTAATTGATTATGATCTAACAATAGATCTTGAACATAAAAATGATAATAAACACTCATAAAAAAATAAAAATAAAAAAGCTTCTTATTATAGTTGCCTCTTATATTTTAAAGATGTTTTGATTTTTAACCCACAATACTTCCAAAAAAAGAATAGTATTTAAAGATTTTGACCGTTACCTGAACGAAGTTGGCATAAAGCATTGCCAAGCTTCCAGTTTATAGAGGTGGCTAATCTCAACATTTCCTTCCTTAGATCAGGTTCAACACATATATGTTTCATTTCTTACCTCAGACTACTTTAGAAGTTGTTTCTTTGGTTATGTAGGAGACCTAAGATTAATAATCTATCATATAAAAGTAACACACTCTTTTTTGAAAAGAAAATACTTTTATTTATTGAACAAAAAATTTACAAGAAAAGGGGTGCCTGTAGACCATTAGATGGCTAGAGTATTGTTTGCTCTAAGAAGGCTTGAGATCCAGACTTCTTTCTTAGTCTCAAGTATACTCTAAGTAATTTGTGTTCCTTTTTGCTCTCCCTTAAGGCCTTTATATAGGCTCTTGTGGACTTCAAGTCTAAATTTCAACCTAATCTATAAACATAAAATATTTTACATATTATATTTTATTGTTGATAGAAGACAAACAAAAGATAGACAAGTGGTTATGGTTAGGTGATCACGTGTTATTTATGAAAAAGAGACAAGCTGATGGAGTGGTCACATGGGTGTGTAGCTGACTCAACCCTTGGTTTTGTAAATATGTCCATAGTTTTGTCAATCCATTGCATTCTTCAGATTCCATACTCCTTCGTCACCCATGATATCACTAAGATCATAATTCTCATCATATTCTTTAAACATTGCATCAATCCTTCTAGATCTTGCCCCATCAAATAATGTCCTGAAAAGTTACATCATTCTTTAGGTAAGTATGCTCCAGAGTCTACATTTTCTAAGTAATCATATATTGACTCATAAGGCAATCTTAGAATGACGGAGTTATTGTAAAGTTTGTTCTTCCATAATGAACTAATTTAAACCCAACCCTTGTTAATTCTCTAGTTTGTTGGAATATTAAGAAAAATCCTCTTGCCTTTGCCTCTGTTGGATCAATTATAAAGGGTTCTTCCCAATTCTTGAACTAATCACATTTATAGGGGATCATGCCATTCTTATCTTTTATTTTTATTAGACAATGAGCCGCATTTAGACGTCCATCATTTACCTCCGTTTGTGCAGTTATAAACGTAATGGGTGCCATGCTTGGATATTCTTTATGGACTCCACAGATTCTCTTAAACATGAATTGTTAAAACTTGGTGATCTCAGTGAACATGGTACTCTGAGAGTGAGGTGACACGTCGAATGTATTGACTATTTCTAATTTCCACGTTTGAACCAAAGGATCTTTTGGGCTGATGACCTTGATTGAATGAAACTTTTAACATTCTATAACTGTACAATGCGGTTCGTCCGTTGAAATAGCACTATTAAGTTTCCAAATAGGTAACACATTTTTCATACCATTTCAGAAATAGCTTAAGAAATGTACATTTTTTTATTTTATCTTGGAGGTCAGTGGGGAGTTGAAGAAACGAATATAATACTTCTAATCATGAAAAGGTTTTTGCTACTAAGTGGGTCATTCTAATAAGCTCGTTCATAGAACAGCTCTTTCCTGCAGCCTACATTTTTCTAATAATTTTAGCACTGTCTTGTGTCACCAAGTCCAGCACTTCTTGAGTTTCTGCCAGGAGTGTTTCCTTCTCTGGCGGTGTAAGTCTTGTGGATGTGGATGCCATCTGCAAGTTCTCAAGTTAGAGTATCCGCTAAACTATTTTTATTACCATTAATATGTTCTATATCAAAAGTAAATTGTTTTAACCAAAGTTGCCATTGTAAAAGCTTCCCTTGCCTCTGCATGTTAGATAAATTCTTATTTATAAAACCTAGTAGGCCTTTGCAGTCAGTTCTTATTAAAAACGATTTTGGTGCCAAAAATATTTTAAAAATTTATATTCCTTTTACTATGGCCAATAATTCCCTTTCCATGGTAGAATAGTTACATTCAGCTTGATTAAAACTTCTACTACAATATCTACATAATTAATTATTTCTTTTATTTTTAAAACTGCGCTACAGTGATTGTTACTTCCATTAGTTTCTAGTAGTAGCTCATCATTTTCATTAGGAAGAGTTAGGGTAGGTAAATCTTTACATTTTTCTTTTAAGAATTTAACTGGTGGAGTCGGTTGAGTTCCAAGTCCAACTCTCATCCCTTTTTAGTTTCTTTTGTAAAGATTTCCTTATTTTGGCTAAGTCTTTTATAAAATCTGAGGCATATGTTAAACATCCTAAAAATCTTTCTAATTGTTTTCTATCTGTGATTTTCTCAAGAAATTTATTAATTTTTTTTGAGAACATGGCTTTGTATTTTTATTGTTCCTCCTTTGATTTGAAGTCCTAAAAATTATTCTATTCCTTTTTGTGCATATGCACATTTCTTTTCACCTAATATTATTTCATGTTTTTCACATTTTTCTATTATTATATTAATATCTATTCTATGTTGTTCTATGGATCTGGAAAAAATTAAAATATGATACCCAAAAAACAACTTAAGAGGGGGGTGAATTAGGTTTTTACAATTAAAAATTAATAATACCCTAATAAAAATTATAACTAGCACAATAGATAAATATAATTAATGAAAAAATAATTAAAACAAGTGTTCTAACAACTATGTTAGTTAATGATTTTAGCACAGTGAAAATGTGAAATATAGCTACGGCAATTTAAATAAAATAAAGAGATAAGGAAGAGAGAGGCAAACAAATTTATAGTAGTTCGGCTTCAACTCAACCTACGTCCACTCCTCAAGCTTCACTTGAGATTTTTCACTATGCTCTAACTTCACAGGGGTGCGAGCAACCTCTTTACAAATGGAGCAATCCGTTACGGATTTTACACAGACTTTCGAAGTCAAGAATACTGAGTGTACTACACTCTTACAAGGTTGAAAAGAATTTGTTTTTGCTTTTACCGAAAGCTACAAGAATTATCTCTCAAAGATAGATATAAAAATAAAGCTTTGGTTTTTCTGTAAACCTCACACAAGAAAGATGGGCTTAAAGCTATAAGGCTCAGTGTATAATTTCTGAGAATAGATGTGAGTGATTATAGATCAAAGAATATTTCAGGTTTCTTGTAACTTGTTTACATTAGAGGCTTTGGTATATATAATGAAAATTATAACAATTTATAGCCGTTGTATTCATTTGAATTTATAGCCGTTTATAGCCGTTGTACTCCATCATTACTAATTTGAATATCTTCCACTCCATTAGTACAAATTTGAATATCTTCCACTTGAACATTTTGAACCTTTTGAACTGCTACTGTGCTGGGCAGTTTGAACCTCTGTTTTTGGGCTGTTTAAACTCATGATTTAATCAAATGTTAAATACATTCTAACAACATCTAGGATAAAGGTTTAGGTGAGAAATAATAGGACAAAATAAATTTTGATTATATTTTTCTTTTTCAAATAAATTAAAATATAATTAAATAAATCATCAAAACAAATTTTGGATTCTATTTTTCTCTTTCAAATAAATTAAAACATAATTAAATAAATCATGAAAATAAATAAGTCTAAAAAAATATCATCTATATATACAAGACAAATATTATTCAATTCTTTAAAGATGTTATCCATTCTTCTTTGAAATATTTGACGTGCATTTTTTAACCTGAATGGCATTACAAGCCATTCATAATGTCCTTGTGGAGCACTAAAGGCTGTTAGTGGGATGTTGTCTTTATCCATTTTTATCTGTCAGTATCCACTTTTACAATCCATTTTGGAGAACCAGGAGGCGCCGTGTATTCTATTGAGAAGACTTGCTTATTCGGAATAAAATAACCATCTCTTTTATTATTATCATTTATTTTTTTATAATTTATTACCATTCTAGCCTTTCCTCTTTTAATCTCAGCATTGATTTCTAACCATAAATGCTAGACTACTATGTGGACTTTTACTATCTCTAATTAATCCTTTTCGTTTTAGATCTTCTATCTTTTTTTTGAATTCCTTTATGTCATTTTAAGTATATACCGTTTGTTTTACTCTAATTATTTTATTAGGATCGATTAAGTATATTTTAGCTATACTTTTATCTTTATGCCAAAATTTTACGGATCTTCACTATATAAATTTTTGCATCTTTCTTGTTGTTCTTTTTGAATTTCTTCTTGAATACTAAGTTCTTTAATACTTAGTGCAGTTTTGCGCCCAGTTGGAGAGATTACCTCCTCACCACGCTTGCTGCATGTGAAGTCAATATTGTGATGTGTAATAGCCGCTTTTAGTTTTAAGACTTCAACTGGCTTATTGTTAGTTGTTAATATAACAGAGTGTAATGTTTATTGCCTATAATTACATCATGTGATGGTTGATCAGTTGCCCAAAGTTTAGGAATGATAAAGTTAACTGAATTGATTTGGATATCTAAATTTTCTATGGCATCAGTATGTATCATCGTACTATTAATGGTGGATTTTGCTTTTTCCACATATATTCAGGAAAGAGTTTGCTTTTCCCAAAACATACTGAGTATCCACTATCTAAGTAAGCACATAGTTCGTAGGTGTTAAATCCTTCTATGTGTATTTTTATTGGTATATATAGACTATTAACATTAGTGAATGATAATGACATTTTATTTTCTTCATTCCTTTTGTTATACCGTTTTACAAATGTATCGTATTCTTTTTGTGCTTTTTCTTCATCGTCTTTTGTCCATGCCAGAAGATTCTCCTCATCTTCATATACTGGCACGCTGGTAGTTCTATAACCTATTATTCTTTTGCTAACTGAACTCCTTCCACATTGTATACTAGAATTATCTATAGAGTGTCTTTTTGACGATATACTTACGTTATCCATTTCATCATTATTTTCTATTGTGCTAGAAGTTTCTATTTTAATATTTCCAGTATCATCGATTTTAATTATATTTTTTCTTTTTGTAATATTTTTAGGATTATTAAAATTTGCTATCCATCGATTTTCTAATTTGATCTCAGTAGGATTTATTCTTTTAGGTGTAGGTATTCCATTGGTAGGTTCAAATTTATCTGCTTCTATAATTTTATGCTGCATTTTAGGATCTATGGTATTATCTAAGTTGTATATTATTTTTTAGAATATCCTTAATGGATAGGTGGTTTCATGCATATCGATTCCTACGGTTTTTATTTTTAGAGTTAAAAATTTATTTATGAATCCATCTTTTAAGCTAATATAATATTTTGATCTGCAATTAAAACCTAATGGTCCTCCACACAGATTACTTTTTATTCCACTGATTATGGATCTTCCAAAATTTCGTTGTCTAATATCACACAAAAATGCATATATATCTATATCTTGTCATTTGTCAAATAACGGTGTTATTTGTATTTGTACACTCCTTATATGCATGTATTTATATTTATTATCTTTATTATTCTTTAATATATTTTTATAATTTATTAAATTTATTTCTCCTACTTCATATTCACAATCCTTAATTTCAATATCTCCTTCCATCCTTTCACATATATATTTACTTTTTAATTTGAATATTGATTTTTGGTATATTTCGTCCTTTCTTATTATTAGTAATATCCAATCTTTTTCTATTTCTTTTTCTTGAGAATTTTCTATGACAAATTGTTCTTCTCTCAAATTTTCTACACTTGTTTCTTCTGTCATCACACTACAAGAAAAAACATATTTGGCGACTAAATTTTTAGTCGCCAAAAGTCGGTTTTTAAGTTTCCCCGACTAAATTTTTTAGTCGCCGATTTGGACGTTGCTAAACGGTTGGGAAAGGTATTGGCGACTAAAAAACTTTTAGTCGCCAAAAAGCAAGTCTTTAGCGACTAAAGCTTTGGTTGCCAATAGTCAATTATATTTTTTAAATTATACATTTGGCTACTAAATTTTTAGTTTCCAATAGTCAATTATGTTTTTTTAAATTATACATTTACTGACTAATGTTTTAGTCGCCAATAAGTCAAGGAATCGGCGACCAAACAGATTTAGTCGCTAAAGCTCATTTCGGAAAAAACAAAATTACACCTTGCTCTTGTGGAGATTCAAACCATCAACCTCCCACACCATAAACCTTATACTACACACTTCGTCCACTACGCCTCCATAACATCATATGATTATATATGCAACATATATTATTTATATAGTACTTAGACCTGTATTAATATCAAAGTATATATATAAACATAATTATTTTTTATTGAAGATAATTTATGTAAAAATAAATTATTTAGTAGAAAAAAAAAGGACACCACTTTTGGCAACTAAACATAATTTTAGTTGCCAATTCTATACTTTTGGCTACTAAACTTCTTTTTAGTCGCCAAAAAGCCATACTTTCAGCTACTAAACATGTTTTTAGTCGCCGAATGCTTCACTTTGGCTACAATTTTTTTTTTAGTTGCCAAAGGGCCTTACTTTTGGTTACTAAAATTTTTTTAGTCGGTAAAAGCCTCACTTTTGGCCACCAAATAGATTTTTAGTCGCCGAATGCCTCACTTTTTGCTACTAAATTTTTTTTAGTCACCAAAAGGCCTTACTTTTGGCTACTAAAATTTTTCTAGTCGTTAAAAGCCATATATCGGCGACCAAACAGATTTTTAGTCGCCAAAACCTATACTTTTGGCTACTAAATTTTTTTAGTCGCCAAAAATTTTTACTTTTGGCTACTAATGCATTTTTAGTCGCCAAATGCTATACTTTCAGCGACGAAATGTGATTTTTTAGTCGCCAATAGTGCTTTTTCTTATAGTGTCATAAAATTTGACTCTTCCTCAGTGTCGTTATAGCCTTCGTCTTCTGTTTCTATTTCTTCTTCAATTAATTCTATTATTCCTTTATTATTCTCTAAAGCTAATTCTAAAGCTTCTTCTTCTTCTAATTCCACATAATCCAAACTTCCTTTGCTTCTATTTTTTTTTAATTATTCTTTCTATGTCTACATTGATTAGCAAAGTGGCCTATTTCTCCACATGTCCAACATTTACAGGTTTTTTTTCCTTTTGGACAATCATTATTTTTTCTAAAAAACCTTACTCTTTTGTTGAAATTATATGGGTTTTTTTTATAATATTTTCTTTTATATTTTTCTCCTGTTTGCTTATTAAAACTTTTTCTTTTATAAAATGTTTTTTTTTTATTATATGTTTTTCTTTCTGAAGGCTCACATTCCCATGAATTAGGTGTTTGCCAGCAATGTAAATATTGTATTTTTCATTTTTCTTCTTTACTTCATTTTCATACATTCTTGCCCTACCCATTTTCTTAGATATTTAATTCTATGACCCAATGTGTCACTTGTGGCATCTCCTAATTCTTTTAACCATTTTTCATATTTTTCTTCTATATTAACATGTATAGGATATGGTAATTTATGAAAAAAAACATGGCTAAATGAATTTTATTTCTACCTATTTGATAATAATATTAGGAGTATTCACATATATATTTTTCTATAAATTCCATGTTACATATTTCTATGTTACTTAATTTCCTGACCTGTTCTCTTTTTCTTTTATCTTCATCCCACTCTTTTCCTACGAATTCTTCTTCAATATATTTTACGAATATGTGTAACATACCTCTGGGGTAGCTTCTATTGTTAATTTTTCTTTGTCACTTTCTCTTAGATTGTCATACCAGCTTGCTGCTATACCTGTAAGGCTATGTTCAATATAATTTAGAAAACTTTGCTTACTCCAACTGCTGCTATAGATATTTAAGACATGGTGCATACCTCTCTTCCATTGTTTTATTACCTCACTTGTGTTTGTAGCACAATCAATATCTAATAAATATCCTGTATTACTTATTGGCTTTAATGGTACCTCCCATAAGAATACTTCCTTCCTAGGGGTAAAATCAGCATAATTTGATGTTCCTCTAGGAAAAGACCCTCTATTTAGATACTATAATGTCTTGTTCTTCTTCTATATTCATAATTTCTCGTATCATTTTCTAGCTGTTGCCTAGTAAAATTTCTAAAATTTGAATGATTTGGATTAGGTGCCATATCATTAACGTTGTTAGTTTCTTCTTTTAAGGCATTAACTTTTTCTATGTCTTCGAAATTTTCTAGTACATTATTTCCTTTTTCTTTTTCTGTGTCATTATTTTCCATTACTTGTTCTAATTCTTTTAGGGAAATGTGTTCTATTTCTCCCAAGCTGATTAATCCTAATTATTTATAGATATCTTCTTCTAATTCTATTCTTTCATTATTTATTTCTTCTATTATTTCTTCATCCACCATATCTAATAGTTCAGCTATTTGTAATATTATTTTTTATTTTATTTCATTATCATTTTCTTTTTCAACCATTTCTTCTAATTGTTTTAAGCTATAATTACTTAACTCCATTATCTTTTTTGTTTTGCAGGTGGGATTAATTCAAAAGGCTCTTCCAGATTATTTCCTGTATATGGATAGGGATATAAATCTAATTCTTTTTGTTTTTCTTCAAAAAAGGCTATTTGTTTTTCCGGATCTTGTACAAAATGTCTAATTTCGTTTATTATTTCTAATTGATTAGTTCTAAGTTTTTCATTAATTTCTTTTAATAGCCTAATTAAGGTATTATTTTGTTCTATTCGTATTTGTGAAGTGGTATTGTTATTTAAATTATCAGATTCTACTTGTTCATTATATTTAATACTCATGCAAGAGTTACTAGCAAGGCCGAGAAATCCGGCTCTGATACCAATTTACAAATTTTTGTTGGATCTAATTTAATATTAACTCTTGTAATAATTTTTGTTGATAATTTACACTTGCCTTTTCTAAAGATATTTTATTTTTTATACTAGTAATTTTTTTGCTATAATTTATTAGAGATTGTCCAGAGATAATAGTCAAAAGAGAATTTAATCTATTTAACTCACTTTCTAATTCAAAAATATACTCTAAACTATTTTTTATTTCAGCTCTAAGTGTTGTAATTAAAAGCATATAATTACAAAATTTTATTTATTATTTTTATTTATTTATTTTTATTAGTTTAGGTCAATTTATAATTTTTTTGAAAGTTATTGATGACAAGGATTGCTAAGGTGACTTTGATTTGATGAGGTGGATGTCCTAATAGGATTTGAGCCAAATTGTGGCCTACAATTTCGAGCTACCAGGAATTACTGTAATTTAATAGACTCTCACTTATATCTATTGTCCATATAATAATAATAAATAAAATAAAGATTAAATTCATTTTATCCCTAAAATTATTACAATTTTTTTAGTTTCATCCCTAAATTGACTTCAACTATTTAGGTCCTAATTTTTTTATGGGTCATTTACATACAAGTCCCATTTTGTGAACTTATACTCCATTAAGTCTTAAATAAAATTATTTGCTCTTTCAAGTCCCATTAATTTTTAATAGACCAATTTATCCTTCCAAGACCTTCTCACGCCGCCTCTGTCCCCTCCATCTGCTGCCTTAGGTTCTGAAGCAGCAGCAACGTCGTGTATCTTACATCTCAGATCTGCCATTGGTGCCAAACCCCCGACGATCTCAAAATCCGATTTGACGCCGTGTGTGTTCCAACATCGTCTTTGTTGGCATCATCTTCCACACCGATGTGACAATATTGTGAACTCTTCTTCATTTCACTGCTTACTCCATTCAATACATATATACATGTGTATATACATATAAATCATATGTATGTATATATATCTGCATGTTAATTTATCTATTCTACTACAGCATCAGTGAACTTGGATTTTGAATGTTCTCATGGTTTTGAAATTGTTCTTCTGAATTCTAATTTGAAATTGAAAACATTTTCGGTTTATAATATTCTCAATTTTAATCATGAAAAAAATTGAGAAATTTCTCAAAATTAATAATTATAAATTTCTTAGTTTTGATAATATTCTTAGTTCATACTAGAAAAAATTGAGAAATTTATTAGTTTTGATAATTATAAATTGAGAACATTCTTAATTTTAAAATTGAGAACATTCTCAGTTTTGGGATTAAAGGACAAAACGTCTTTTTACCTATAAATGGGACTTAATGGTTCAAAAACTTTTTGACAGGACCTAAGCTACCACCAAATATGTAGATAGGACTTTTTGATAAGTAATCCTTTTTTTCTTTTTATTTTATTTCAATTCATATGATCCAATTGAAAATATTTGTATATATTAGTAACGGTTGAAACTTGATTTGATGGGTGAAAAAGTTATTTCAAAATTTGAATTTAAATCATAAAATTAATTACTTATTTTTGTCGCTTTTTGAACTAAACAAACTACACACACTGCATAACCAATTTCATGTGTATTTTTGGTCACATGGTTAAATTGTTCAAATTTTGAAATAATCTTTTTGACTATCAAATTGGGTTTTAGCGCTTATTTATTTAGATAACCGTCTTCAATTGGACTAGGTGAACAGAAATTAAAAATTTTAAGAATTAAATAGATGAAACTAGTAGTTTGAGGATAACCAAACCAAACCAAGTCTTAAGTCCTATCAAATGGGGTCGGCTACATGAATCCTTCTTCTCCACGCGGCCCTATCAAAGGCCATTTCGTTAGTCAAATTAAGTAGATCTATATCTCTATTTACAATACACAAAAAACAACTCTTAAGCTCATGGAGCATCATTTGTGAAGGTGGTCTACAAGGGTGAGAAACTTCCCTTTTAATCCCCATTTTTGCATCTTGTTTTTACCTATCTTAAAATTGTTTTTGATCTTAGTGTATAATACAAAAAAGTTCTATTTTTAGACCCTCTTGATTGTTTATTAAGAGTGTTTTGTGGTTTGAGGGTGTTTGACCCCTCTTAGGCCTTGAAAGGCCTCATTTTGTGCTATTTTGTGCTAGTTTCGAGACTTTGGTGTTTGGGCCTCTTCACCACTGAAATCTTGAGGGATTTTAGTGGTGAAGATGGTGCCTTGAAGTCTCCAAAAGGGGAGGGCCACCCCCTCTCCTTGTTGTCCTTGTAATGGACCATTTTTGGCCTCTTGAGGGAGCACCATGTTAGAGTGTGTATTGATCATGTCTTGGCTATTTTTTGTGCCTATCATATCATGATATACCTCTGTTTATTGTTGGTTTTGGTACACCATGCATGTTTAGCATACCTACCTTGTAATGCCATGTTATTGCCTTAATACGCCTTAGGTTGTTAGCCTTTGTTCAAGCATGTTTTAGGCTTAGTCTTGTGAAGGTTTCGTGCATATTTTGCCATGTTTTAGGTCTGTCCATGGTTGTTTGGGTCGGATTTGGCATGCTTAATATAGCCCCTTTGCATTCCGGCTTGTTGGCCTTAAGTATATGCATGTATAGCATGACATTCTTGTCTTGATTTAGTGGTTTAGAGTCATCCACCATGTCATTTCAGACCTTATAGTATGCTTGTATGCTTGCTTTAGTTACCCCCTTTGATGCTTTGAAAGCATGTGTTGCATGCTCCGTGTTTTGACCATTGTGCATGCCTCTAAATTGGAGCCACTTAGATGCCATCTAAGTAGTCCTTTAGCCTTGTTTTAACATGCTAAAAATCTGTTTTTAGTTGTTTAATGCATGCTATGATTGTTATGCTGAATGTGCTTCAAAGCTTCACGACTTGCCTCAAGTATTTGGACCATGCTCGCATGCATTTGCCTATCTTGTCTAACATGATTTGGGCATTATTTTATAGCATGATTTTAGGGCTTATAATGCATGCTAATTTGTCCATGAATACCTTCTTTCAAATGTGTTTGAGAGTTGTTCAATTTGTGCCTAAGTGTTGGCCTTTCAACATATGTATGTGTGCATGTGTATTTGGTCCCTCATTATAGCACTTTGGCCCTTGTTTTAGGCCTTATTAGAGCTGCCTAAACCACGCCTAAGTCCACCTTGACATTGATTGGCATTGCCTCATGTTTGCTTGTATGCTTGCATAAGTTTGTTGCCATGCCATGTTGCATAACATCTTGCATGCATGCCTTATTCCTTGACTTGGTGATAGGAATTGGGCTTTGTTTGTTTGATTGGTTTGCATTTCATTTGACATGAAAATTGCATACTTGATTCCTTGGGCCATCATGCATGGAAATGCGTGATTGGTGGTCCGAGAATCGAGGCACATGTCCTTTTGAGTCACAAACATTGATAAGGGGCATGAGTGGTGCATACATGCTTTGAATTGTGCTGCCATGCTTTGCCTTGCCCTCTGTTGCTGTGAGTTGCAGGTTCTGCAGGCTTTCTTTGCCGACCGGCAGTGTAAAGTGCCGACCGGCAGTCATTTCTCTGCCGATAGCTTCATTTTATGCCGGTGGCCACATCCCACTGCCGGTGACAATTCCATGCAGCCGGTGATGTCTCCTAGCCTCCAAGGAAGTAGTCCTGAAGTTTTGGCAGCCTCCAGAGGAGTAAAAGAAGGAAAACAGAGGCAGCCTATGCATGGTAGCGCATTTCCGAGCGGGACCGGGCATGCATTGCATCAAGCCCTCCTCCCGAGGCGGTTTACTGTTTTTCTAACTTTAGTTAATTGCTTAGTTGATTAGGCAATTTGTAATATTTAATTAGCTTGCGTAGTTAATTATTTGTAATATTTATTTGGTCCTTCCGAGCGAGGGCAAATCTGTAATAAGTGTGCGTGAGTGTGTGCATGTCTTCCAACCTCACGTCTTTCTTCCCTTTTATTTACCTGTTTTTGATGGTAGATTAGGGCACGTTTAATTTAGCATACCTTATGCTATGCATGCGTGCATTCATGCATTTGTACTGCATGCATTAGGCTCGGTACATCACGCTAACTACATTGTACTTCAATCCAAAAATTGAATATGTGATAGTTGATCGCATTTCACATACCATGCTTAGGTTAGCCGAGCCTATCTAATTGCATCCTGTATGTGTTGCATTAGGCAATTTAACATGAACTAGGACACGCATGTTTGGTAACTAGTTTCTTGTTTTGGCACGGAGTACGATGTAAGTATTTCCGCTTTAGCATATCTCATGAGTGTGAATGTTGCCATGATAGCATGCTTAACATGTGGCTAGATGCTTATGTGTTATAAACTGTTTGGATGCCTGCGGGTGAAGGTTGGATTGTTTGAGTTGGAAAAACTCATTGAAATCCGTGTTTTAGCCTACTTGCGAGTAGCAAATTCCAAAGCACTTTTCAAAAACAAACGGATATGCAATGCTTATTTCCAAATTAGGCAATCTAGTCTATACTTGTTTGTTGCGTGCACAACATAGTAATTCTAGGCTAATAATTGGTTTAAGAACACATAACGTTTTCAAAAACGGATATCATGGTTAGTAGAGACCGGTCTTCGAACCGGGCGAAAGGGGGTGCTCATAGCTGACCTTCCCCGATTGTACCTAAGCTCCCGAGCCGAGACAACTCCGGTGATGACGAACATGTGGCCTTCGGCACCGAGTCAGGGTTTCTTAAATTTTCCCATTAAAAAATATTTAGGTGGCGACTCTGTATCTGGCAAAGCAGTCCATGTTTGGCACTACTTTTTCAAAAATCTGTTTCTCAAAACGATTTGCCAGATTTGGACTCTTTGGTTCAGATTAAGAACCGTGACACAAATTGAGTCCGAACTGTAGCGAGGGCCCCCTTCGGGGGACGTCTACACCTACAATTTCGAGCTACCAGGAATTACTGTAATTTAATAGACTCTCACTTATATCTATTGTCTATATAATAATAATAAATAAAATAAAGATTAAATTCATTTTATCCCTAAAATTTTTACCATTTTTTTAGTTCCATCCCTAAATTGACTTCAATTATTTAGGTCCTAATTTTTTTATGGGGCATTTACATACAAGTCCCATTTTGTGAACTTATACTCCATTAAGTCCTAATAAAATTATTTGCTCTTTCAAGTCCCATTAATTTTTAATAGACCAATTTATCCTTCCAAGTCCTCCTCACGCCGCCTCTGTCCCCTCCATCTACTGCCTTAGGTTCTGAAGCAGCAGCAACGTCGTGTATCTTACATCTCAGATCTGCCATTGGTGCCAAACCCCCGACGATCTCAAAATCCGATTTGACACCATGTGTGTTCCAACATCGTCTTTGTTGGCACCATCTTCCACACCGATCTGACAATATTGTGAACTCTTCTTCATTTCACTGCTTACTCCATTCAATGCATATATACATGTGTATATACATATAAATCATATGTATGTATATATATCTGCATGTTAATTTATCTATTCTACTACAGCATCAGTGAACTTGGATTTTGAATGTTCCATGGTTTTGAAATTGTTCTTCTGAATTCTAATTTGAAATTGAAAACATTCTCGGTTTATAATATTCTCAATTTTAATCATGAAAAAAATTGAGAAATTTCTCAAAATTGATAATTATAAATTTCTTAGTTTTGATAATATTCTTGGTTCATACTAGAAAAAATTGAGAAATTTATTAGTTTTGATAATTATAAATTGAGAACATTCTCAATTTTAAAATTGAGAACATTCTCAGTTTTGGGATTAAAGGACAAAATGTCTTTTTACCTATAAATGGGACTTAATGGTTCAAAAACTTTTTGACAGGACCTAAGCTATCACCAAGTATGTAGATAGGACTTTTTGGTAATTAATTCTTTTTTTCTTTTTATTTTATTTCAATTCATGTGATCCAATTGAAAATATTTGTATATATTAGTAACGGTTGAAACTTGATTTGATGGGTGAAAAAGTTATTTCAAAATTTGAATTTAAATCATAAAATTAATTACTTATTTTTGTCGCTATTTTGAACTAAACAAACTACACACACTGCATAACCAATTTCATGTGTATTTTTGGTCACATGGTTAAATTGTTCAAATTTTGAAATAATCTTTTTGACATTAAATTAGATTTCAATAGTTACGGATATGTACAATTTTCTCTGATTGAATTAGAAAAATTGAAATAAAAAAATTTAGAGACTAAATAAATAAAATTAAAAGTCTAAGGACAAAATTAAAATGATGATGATGATAATAATAATAATAATAATAATAATAATAATAATAATAATAATAATAATAATAATAATAATAATAATAATAATAATAATAGTGACAATTTAGGAAAATAAAAGTGAAAATCTATATATCTATCTATATATTATATAAGCAAAAGGAAGTTTTTAATGAGGAGCCTTATGCAAGTTTCAATATCTCATACTAATTTTCTTAATTTTAAACAATTAAGAAAATCTCCATTGGTTAGCTTCCATTTAACCATATAAAATAAAACTCTAATTAGTCTATAATTTATTTGATAATCCCACATCAGGAAAAAAGGAAAATGTGAGTTATTTCACTTATATAAAATGAATCTCATACACCCATTTAATATTGTAGTGTTATGCATATTTTAATTCAATATAGTTTAAATTTTAAAATAAAATTTAAAAGTTTTAATTGGTTGGTCTTTTGATCTAGCCGATTAGGCTGAATCATTTTTGGTTTGTCTGATTCGTTGGCTTAGCTGCTATTTTAGCAATTTTATCAAAATATATTGGTTAGATTTGTTTGATTCGAAATAAACTAAAGATTGATCTGATTAATGATTGAACAACTATACTTGATTACAAATAAACTTTCTACTCAAACAATTGTTAACTTTTATTTTGTAATCCCACATCAAGAAAAAAAGAAAAATTGAGTTATTTCACTTATATTAATCAAACCTTATGCTCCCATTTAAAATTATAGTGTTGTGTATGATTCAATTCCAGACAGTTTAAATTTTAAAATTAAAATAACATTTAAAAGTTTTAATTAATTAATTTTCATATAATTTAGATAGTCTTTTGACCTTACCGATTAGGCTAAACTCTTTTCGGTTTGATTGATTCGCCGGTTTAACCGTAATTTCTCATACTGATTTTCTTACTTCTAAACAATTAGAAGAAAAAAAAAATCTCTATTGGCTAACTTTCATTTAACCATATACAAATAAAACTCTAATTAGTCTATGATTTATTCTATAATCCCATGTGAGACCCCTAAATTTTATAAATCTTAGTAAGACCCTTACTTTTGAATTATTATTATAAAAGCCCTTAGTTCCTCGTTTATTCGCAAAATTAACCCTAGAACTAAAAACGTATCACGGATGACCCCGTACAAACCCTAATCGATCTCGTTAACTTAGAAATCATTTCTAACACTCTAGTATTAATTATTTAACTCTCAAATTTTAGATTAGTTGCTTAAAATCCTAATTTTTGATTTTTATCATCTTCATTCGGTTGTGTGTCTTTTATTTCAAAGCAAAATCATTCGAACCAAAGCAAAATCATTCGAACCAAACTATTTTTCCTAACATTATTTTAATTAATACTACACTTGAAATAGATATTCTAATCAATTCCAAACCCACACATTTTATTTTAATTACATTTTGAGACCAAATCATTCTTTATACATATAAAAGCACACCCCCAATATTATAATCTTTTTTCAAAATATCTACAATATGTCTATACATAAATAAATGAGAAAAGACCCACAAATCTATATCATATGGCCAGCCACCCTAGCATATACACTTGTAGTGTACTTTTGGAAACAACATTGCATGATTCATGGAGGAAAATTTGACCTTGGTACCATAATTCAAGGAAATTTGACTTGTACTTGTTACTAGCTTAGTTCCAATTAAACATAACCCTAACTAGAACTTGTTTAAGTACATAATTAATATCCTAATCACCCTTCATTCCAGTACATTGAAACTAAATCAAAGAACTATTCAATTGAATTCGAACCAAGGGCAAAATAAGTTTTTTATCATTTTTTTTCTCTATAAATATACCACTCATCTCTACCTTTTGAGCACAAAACACACTCACACACGACATATTCAGCTAAGAAAGAGAGGAAGAGAGCTTTGGTGGTAGATGAAAGGAAAAAAAGACAAGAAATTATGCAAACTCTTCAACTAGGTAACAAATAAACCACAACATAACTCTCTCTTTCATTTTCATTTTTCAAATACATGTTATTAGAAGTTTAAAATGGTATTTTTAGATGTGTTTTGATGGTATTCTTGTGTTAAAAATGAAAGGAGTTGAGCCTTGATTCTATCCTTCTTGTATTCCTTTTAATCGGTATAAGACTACTTTTTTCTATATCAATCTCTCAAAATTTCCAAAGGCACACCTGCACCTTAAATTATTATTTAGCATGTTTTCATCACAAGAGAAGTGGAAAATTTCTCCTAGTTGATCTCTTTTCTCACCAACTTCTTATTTCAAGAACTGTGCCAGAAAAATCTGTTTTACAGCCAACTTTTGAAAATTCTAGACAAATGTAAAAAAATATTATGGACCTTTAAGGAGTTATATTTCAAGGAAAATTGGTTTCATTGAAAAAGAGTGAGCGGTTTGTAAGAAAATCCGATTATTGTAACGATCGATGAATCTGGACAGCGCTAGAGTGTTTCTTAAATAACTAATAATCTAGGATAGCTATTCCATTTCTGAAACATATTCTAAAAACTAGATTAAATTCTTTACAAGCCATAGGAAGGCTGAGTTCAAGAAAAATCTGAAATAGCCCTTTCGATTTTAATCTTTAAGTGGTACTGAATTTGAAAATTTTGTTTAGCATTGGTATTTTATGCTGTTGTGTTCATGAATATTTTTATTAATATATGATCATGCATTGGTATGATATTGCATGTGTTATGGTAATATACCTTTTTATTTTAGTCCCTTGATGATGCTCATACTTATGCAAATTTATTCTTTGTTATTTGCTCGTGCTAACTAACTTAAAACAATAATTTAAACGAAAAACTTAATGGGGTGGCTAATGAGGTTTCAATCACATGAATATTGTTATGAGATAAGATTATGTTTGAATAGAATCAGTTAGCAGGACGTGTTCCCTTTTGAAAGTTGAAGTCTTGCGCAGGTGATTGTATCAGAACCCTTGAATGGATCGGTTCTATTCGGACTCTAGGTGTTTATAATGGATAAGGTTGGAGGAGGTTATGGGCAAGGCCTTTATTTTACCATCTCTTCTAAGGTTCTCGGTTGGCACTACGCTGTATATAACCGTTGGTAGGCATCCGGAGTAAGGTTTTCAAAGCAGCAAATACCGAATAATTTGAGTCCAATTCTTGTGGTTGGAAGGATGATATCTCTTTGGAGGATTTCTAGATTACTAACATCTAACCTTGTAATCCTTTATTATTGAATGATTATCATGCTTCATTACGTGCTTGTTATAATTGTGATGGTATATTGGATTGGGAAAAAGGGAAGTGGTGTGTGTGTGTGTTTACTGGGCATTCAAAGCTCATGGCATTTTATGCCAGCTATTAAAGACTATTAGACCGGTTGAAGGCAAAGCTGAAGTGTTTGAAGACGTATGGCTATCCTATGAGAGTTAGGAACTAGTTATGTAAAAGCGTTTTGAGTTTATAAGTGATTAATCCTTGTTGTAATTAAGACATGTTTTGTAATTAATATGTATATTACTTGTAACCTATCCATACACTCCGTCAACTCATGTAGGCCTTGTGTTAATACTTGTCAAGATTTGTAAAAAAAAGGTAGCTTTGCTATCTAAGGTGGTTGGACTTAGAAGGGAGACTATATTGACTCCTTCGATCTTCCTGAGATCTTGCTTGGTTATTAACCAAAGGACTCATTAGTGACATTTCATACTCTTGTAATCTTAGGTAAACCCTATATTTATTTGTTAATATATTATCTAATGTTCCCGATTTTTTGGGCGTCACATCCCACATCAGGAGAAGAATGAAAAAGTGAATTGTTTCCCTTATATAAAGTGAATCTTATACTCTTATTTAATATTGTAGTGTTATGCATGTATTAATTCAAGACATTTTAAATTTTAAAATAAAATTTGAAAGTTTTAATTAATTAATTTTTATGTGAGTTGGTTTGTCTTTTGACCTAGCCGTGTCACGTCCCACTTTTTATTATCCGAATAACATTACCATATCCATTAACATAAATAATTTTTCATTAATACTATGTAGAACTTTACATACATTACATCCATAAATAAAGGAAATGTCCTCTCATCGTACATATATTGAATGTAACATGAATTATATTTAAACAAAATGCTCATAAGCTTATATCTTTATATAAAAATCAAGGGTTTAACTTTTTTTTTACAACAATGACGTTCCCCCAACAATATAAAGCCCTGTGGCCAACAATTATAGAAGATAGCCGATCTTGAAACAGCTCTCAACTTGCACCCAAAAAATGATTAGTAACATGGGATGAAGTTTAGTAGAGATCTCGACATGATCCTAAACAATAACAATATATAGATGTCTATGATCATGAATGCACCATGACGTATAATATAAATAACGTGATAGTTTAATATTCAAAATATATTTATATAAGTACATTGTCTCCAAAAACGTCCATTTGAACACCACAAGGTGTAAAACTATTTATTTTCTTTCCAATTATCTAGTTTAGTTCCAAAAGTATTACTTCGCAACACAACCTTGTTTCTTTGGATCTTCATGTTAATATAAAAGAATTATATCTCAACATTTGTTTTGAAGGCACGTTCACATATACGAGTCATAACCTAATCTCATAACTTAACTCACTACACATACTTATGCAACAACACATCTACTATCTTTCCTGGCCATAGACCCAAGGGCAAGGAACATCCATAACAAGATACCGTGAAACAAATATTTCTAAATATAAATAACTGAACATAATACATACTTCCATTTCCACCGACTTATAGCACGGATGAAAAATAATACAACCCACATAACATATAATGTTTTACTGGCCTCACCTGGAGGGGAACGACCTCAAGGTCACACTTTACCAGGTGCAAACCGGAAGAGAGAGGAACTTATCACAAGGTGACACACTTTATAGGCTCAATACGGAGAGAAAAGGATCTCATTTTACACTTTACCGGGCGTAAATTTAAAGGGTCGAGGAACCTCTGTTAAGGCACCATGCACCATACACATCATCTACTCAACAATAACAATGTCTTCCTCCACCGATGACCAACGAATAAAACCTCTAAATAAATAAATAGATACACGACTGATACAATATAAATCCATAACTAATTCCACCTTTTCAAAACAACCATTTCTCATTCCATTTCATAAAAGAGTTACACACACCATTTTATATCCAAAACCAAATTTGTTGTTTCAAAACCATCAATTACGTCCACCATTGGCTAAAACTTCACATTTTTTTGCTTAAACCCATCCAATTCACAAAATATAGCTACAATACAAAGTTAATCAAAACCATTACTAAATCCAATTAAGTTTCATTTTAATAACTAAATTGCTATTCCAATTCTTTAACACATAACTTGGTTATTACACATCTTCACCCTTTAGGATTAATTAAGCCCATAATGATTGTCACGTCCCGAAAATTTACACAATACAGATTCATTAACTCCTATTATTTAATGTAAACGAAAACCAAATCTCAATATTAACATTATCCTCAAATCTCCAACATTTGTATTCATTAACCATCAAGAAATATACAAAAAGAATGTTCCACATGCGATTATATATTTAATATTTCTAAAATATGAATCTATAGAATGTAGCAAAGAAGTTTAGTACGAATTAATGCCCTTCAGGGCTACAAATTCCAAGTCTTAAGCCTGGTTACACAAAAGTGGTTTCAAACTCATACACATAAAGCCACCGGCTTATCAAAAATAATTGCAGCAACGAAAAAAGCCTTGTGCTCTCAAAACATATCTCCACACATCTAACTTGGTGGGATCACCACATCATTTCCTACACAAAATCTTATAGGGGTGAGCACAAAACCCAAAAGGAAATCCTTAACAAAGTATCTATATTTTATACAATCTCATGGGATGAATCATATGTCAAATCATGTTCAAAAATATATATTTTTATCCTTTGAAACTTTTGTGCAAAATGCAATCTTGAAAATTTAACAATTCAATGTAGTTCAACAGGGCAGTAAATACGACTCAAGTAATCCCTAGGTTGGTGTCTAAAAATAGGCATAACAAGTACTGTCAAATCCCCACTTTATCGGTAGCTAACCGGAAGGCACGTGGTACCTTCTCTGCACGTGTTTTGGGTCTTTTACCATGGACACTTGGGCCAACTTAACCAATACCAATTACATCCCTATCTGGACTTACCAACGTATTTACCCCAAGATAATCAATATGATCTGTTTCACAAAACAATGTCCTTTTTCCAATGTAATAATTAAAATCAATCGCATCAATGCTAAAATGACATGGCGATGCAAAAATATTCAATGCATTAACATAATCCCTTTTCAATTTCCCCCATACAATTCTCCATTTGTGATCACTTTCCACATATCTTATCAATGCAATATCATAATATATTACAAGAGATAAAATAATACAACATTAACCTTCAGGTATTTTTCATACATTAATCATCTTAGTATAATTCTAAACGATGATATAACAACATCAACATTCATGGATTCTCCACATGTAAATCTCTATTTTTCCACTTGGTCATTTCAAGACCAACCAATAATAATCTATACAACAAACTTCAATTTAACCATTTCTCATTTTTGTTTCCATGAAATGTAACGCCCTCAAAATATATATTTATATATATATATATATATATATATCAACCATTCATAAGATTTATAGACATAAAAGAAATGTTATAATTTCATTCATTAGAGCCTATATTACAAAAGATATTACATGCATTACATTTTCGTAAATGTTCATCTTGAAACTATAGCATGTAATTCTAATTGAGAACAACAAAATAAATGCCCTAAGGGCTTACATCTTTCCAAGACTTCGCTTGGTTACAACAAAAAAAGAGTCTAGTCTCCATACAAGTAAAGCCCTCGGCTTGAATAAACATTCAACACAAAGACGAAATCACAGAAGTGGAGCCTGCAGCCCCTCAACCTCCCAAGCTATGTCCTTGGAGGTGGCATGTCACCTGTACCTGAAAATGGTTTCCTAAGTAGGGTGAGCCAAAGCCCAGTAGAGATATGCTAAACCATATATGAGAATTAACTAAAATATGAGCATCAGATAAATGTGCAACATTCTTAACTAAGACATATTCTTTTCAAGGTCATTCAATATAGATAACCAATATCTTAATTCATTTCCATCCTTCCATTTCAGGTAAATCAATTAACCAAATTCATTATTATCAAGCAACCAATATGAGACTATAACTCAATGGTTCACAATTCAATACATTCATCGATTCCAGCACTTCTATTTCTTGCCATTTTACGGAACCACGTCCGAGGGAACCGACACCCATAAATATATAAGATTTCGGGACTTTCACCCTGGACACTCCGGCCAACTTAATTATCAATGAAGTCCATCTCCTATTTTCTCCCAAACAATGGAGTACATCTCATATCTCCTCCCAAACAATGATACATATACAATGTATTTAAACACTTTGTCATATACAACGACTAATCAAAACACATATTCAATGATTTAATCAAACCGTCATATTCAATGACATAATTCAATTGATTAGTTTCAATCCTCCTAATTCTCATGCAATTTCTACAACAATCATAACTATCCTCCACCGATTGCCCAAAACAAATATATCTAAACTGATAGATAAATCTATCAACAGATAATTTATCAAATTTCCATAGGTGAGTGATTTATCAAATCCAACTACACCATTCATTTACACATTCCCCCAATTTCATATTCTCCATACTAATTTCATTAGTTATACAAAAAGATTATTTAGTTCAAATTAGGGCGATCTTCTTCATTTCCCAAATATTACACTCAAGACCAAATTTCACCAATTATACCCAAGCAATATCATGTTCAAGACCTCTCATACACATATTGTACCAAATATGGAAAACCCCTTTTTCAAATATCAAAACCCTAACCTTAACTTCACCCAAATCTTCCCAAATCCCACTATTTATACAAAATGACAAATATTTAGGTTAAAGCTCATATTAAAGAGTAGAATATCCCAACCTCAAATGTAGAGCCCAAAGAGAAAGAATGAGAAACTTGAAGATGCCCAAAACTCAAATTTCTTCGGATAAAAAAGAAGCCCACGCAAAACTCTATCTTTTTAACAAAGGGAGTAGGGTAGAGAGACCCACGATCATGGAAGATTTGTAGAGAGAGAGACAGTTGGATTAGGGTTTTGAGTGAAAAAGAGACCAAAAAGTGATATAAAATCATGCTGCTGCGAACTGATATACGCAGTCCTCGCACGAGCGAATGAGTCGTTGCTTGAATGACCAAACACAACAGTGACATCGCTCGAGTGCAAGAAGCGTCGCTCGAGCGTAGAATGCAAAGCTTCAGGTCTGCCACCAACGTAGACGCACGCTCGAGTGCAAGAAATCTCGTTCGAGCGAAGAAACGATTTCACAAGGCTCGCTCGAGTGCAAAAAGCCTCGCTCGAGCGACGCACCTTCACCTTCCTAGAAAAGCTGCGTCTGGAAGAAAAACCTGAAGACCCTCATTTCTCGCTCAAGCGCAAGAAATCTCGCTCGAGCGAAGAAGCAAACTATACAAGGCTCGCTCGAGCGCAAGAAGCCTTGCTCGAGCGAAAAGGCCAAAATCTAGGCAAGAACCATTTGTACCAAAAGACAACCAACCTGTTCCAAACTCGCCCAACAAGTCCAAAAACTCAAATTCAAAGAATAAAAGGGATGAAACAAGACATAGACAACAACATACCATCACGGAACCCGAGTCTAAAACACAATAAAGGTCGGGATAAAACTAGGATCGCTATATGAAATTTCCTCTTTATACACAATCATAGGAATATGTCAATCACATATTCACCATAATACTAGGCAGCCATAGATTTCATAACATCTTATCATTTTTCCAAAATAAATTCCCAATTTCTAGGGTTTCCACAAAATTAGGTTTTTTCCTCATTTTTAAAAGGATTTTTCCAAGACAACATCCCTCTTTAATAATATGGTTCATACCCTCAATAATTTTTAGAGAACATTGAGAAAACCCACTTTTAAAGTCATCAAGAACTCATGAGCCAAAATCAAAGTTCAATACTATATAAGAGGAGTTCCAAAATTAACATAAACTTGCAAAAATGTATATATAACTCAAAGAGAATCCCTACCTCAAGCTTGGAAGAGGAATGAGAGAAAAACCCTAAAAATGGATGTTGATGAAAACTTGATTCAATCGGTGAGAATGTAGCCCTCGTCACCCTCTTCGATTCGGTGAGAGAAGCCCTCACAAATTCTTGGTAGATCTTGCTAAATCTTTGAGAAAAGATTGAAATTTGGTGGGTTTGTAGAGAGAAGGGAGAGCAAAGATGGATATATATATATAGAGAGAGAGAGAGTCGAAAAAGTGGTCAAAACACCCCTTTGACATCAGTTTTGAGAAAAAAGAGCACGAAATTCAAGATTAACACGTCAAAATCCACACGTGCGGTTTTAATTCTACACAAGCGGAATCCCAAATCCACACGAGCGGTTTGGTATTGCTCTTCACGAGTGGAATGGTCCAAAGGCGGCCTAGAAAATTCACCCAAATCCGCTCAAGTGGTTCCTAATTCTGCACGAGCAAAAATTCTGTCCAAAAAACCCCTTTTACTGAGTGGTTCCGCTCAGGCGGTTTCACCAATCTGCACGAGCGGTTTTGCCAGGCCGCCCAGAAAAGGATTTTACACACCACGGCAAGTTCTAACCCCCAAAACTCAAAATTTTCAACTCGGAAACATTAAAAGAGGTTAAGTAAGAGTAGAAAGAAATTTCAATGACTCAAAATGATGAGTGAAACACCAAAGGAAGTACATACCACTCTGTTGGAGAAAAATGGTTGAATAAGAAATTGCCTCATAAATGTGTATATAACTCACACATTTAAGGCTCATCAGTTTTACAAAATTGATTGGGCAGTTTTGCTAGCATTAGTTGCCAGCCTTGATGGCTAGAGGCTCCTCCCCTCTCCCCCATGGTGTATAAAAGGAGGCCCTATTCCTTGAAAAGAGATATAGAATTTTTCCTTGACATCCATACACTGTCAGTCTACTTCTCCTATAATTTTCTTCCTGAGAGAGAGTGCTGCCGTTGTTCGTTCGCTAAGCTAATCAGAAGGTGCTTCTGTTGTAGCTAGTAAAAATCGTCGTATCCTGGGAAGTAGACGCCGGCGTACCTCTAGCACCCAGCGGTGAGGCGGCGAATCTATTTTAAGGAGACTGTGGTATCACACAGGCTTCGGTTTGCATCCTTTAACCATTTTATATTTTATCTATATTTTATTCAGCATGTTATTTTTCCTGGGATTGAAGGTTTGTTTTGTTCATCTCATAATTTTACGATATGCAATGTGAAATTATGTAATGTGAGTAGTTTTTCCCAACAAACACCACTGTTGTGCCCTCCTTTGCTACCCTCCAACCCTTCTTCTACCCTCTATTGTTGTCTTTATCACCATTGTTACCCTTCTTCCCCATTTTTAATCCTCTCTTAGAAAAGACTAGATTACAGGGATGGTTAAAAAGATAGCAGTAGTGGTAGCTATGACGAGGAGAAATGAAAATGAGAGAAAGTTTAACACGAGACGATGAAAGAGGACTTGGGGATGGCAGGAGAGGAATTGAAGATGGCAAGTGAGTGTATGATAGTGGTTTTCGGAAGCAAATTATTGGCGATTAAATAAACAACATAGAAGAGGAAAGATGAGGGGTAGTTTTATCCTAAAAAGGCGTCAAATCACGTCTTTGCAATTATTTTTCAAGATTTCATCCTTTTGCAATGAAATGTATTTACTTTTTTGGCATTTATTTGAAATTTTTCAAAAAAGAAAAATAAATAAATGTTGAATAGTGTATTTTTTTTTTTTTTGTGTGCTCTCATTTCTTAGGAAACATTGTTTTGACAAACTATTTTCAAAAATTAATTTTAGAAAAATTATTCACAAAGAACCCAATGTTTTAGGAACCTTTAAAAAAAAAAAAAAAAAGAAGTTATTTTTTAATTTTTAAAAATATGCAAAAACAAAAATGACATGAAAACAATAAATGTGTTGATATTTTTGTTGTTTTTGTTTTTGAAATCACAAAAATGGGTAAAAGTACACAAAAACACAAGCAAGTTTCCCTATCAAATGAGTTTTTTTTTTTTTTTTTTTAAATTTCTTAAAAAAAAAAACAATTTAGACAATTGACCTACTTTTCACACTATTTGGGAAACTAACCTGTTTTTTGAAATCGCATTTTGAAAATGCGATTTTGAAATTGAAATTGCATTTTCAACATGCAATTTCACCTTAAAATCTCATGTTGAAAATGTAATTTAAAAAAGTGAAGTCCATGTCATTATAAATTGTATTTTTAACATACGATTTTAAGGTGAAATTGTATGTTGAAAATGTAATTTCAATTTAAAATTGCATTTTCAAAATGCGATTTTAAAAAGCAGGTTAGTTTCCTAAATAATTTGAAAAGTGGGTCAATTTTCTAAATTATTATTATTTTTTTAGAATATTTTTAAAAAAAAAACTCAAACAATTGCAACGTAAAAAAAAATCTCTTCTTTTTGCCAAATAAGTTGAAAAAGTCAAATAGGCTATAACCAAAGACTGCAATGAAACATCACTAGTCAACATTTTTTAAGCGAATAAGCAAAATAAGTTTACTTACAACTGATAGCTAACGGAGCCTAAGCATTGGTAGTACAATTGATTAATGAATAGTTTTAAATTAGATTCAATAACTCGGTGAGGATTATTTATTGATCTTATCTACACTTTTGGTCAATTCTATTTGCCAGTAATATCATGTCATCTGTTATATTAATAGGTAAATGTTCTTTTTGACTATGGATGAGTTTTTTTCAGTGAACGTGCCACTACTTTTTCTTTTGTAAAGGCGTAGAGAGAAATTCTACTCTTCTATTTACTGTGGTGATGAAAAATTAAATTATCACTATATTTATTTATTTAATCTACTTTTATCAAATGCAGTTGTGGGTTTTTTTCTACCAATTGGGGTAAGGTTCATAATTACTCGTATTACTATGGGACACTAATCTAGCCAACGCTTAGATCCGACCTACCCCCCAAACTTTTTTGATTCACCTGAACATTCTCCACTTGTGTGATTGTTGCTGGACGGTTGGATCGGCAATTTTGAGGGCTCAGTATAAAGAATAATAATTATACAAATTCCAAATATTCTCTCTTTTTGAAATTCTAAAATGTCAATTCACATTATTGGAGGGTGCTTTAATTAATTTTAAACCTTAAGTAAATTTATTAGGGAAGTCCATAAATTTAAAGGCAATTATTATAAATAAACAAAAAGAAAAAAAATAATTCAGGGGTGTCGACCGTGTATATAAGAGGGAGGGGAACCTAATATTTTATTTTACTTTCATTAGTTTCCTTAGGTAGCCGTTTAGTCAGAGGAGAGAGGAAGAGAGTTCTAAGCCGTCGCATCATCTGATTTTTTGAGCGTATTCACTGTCTTCGGTATGCCTTCACTATTTTCCTTCCTTGTTTTCTTTATTTATTACTATTATCTATGCTCATGTTTGTATTGAATTAGGGTTGTCGTGAGTAGTGTTGTTGCATGATGTTTGGTTGGGGTATTATTAACATTTATAGGTGCTTATACAAGTGGTGTTGGTGAAATTGGAGAACTAGCAGCACCTGGGGTGTATTGTTGTTCTCTTTGTGAGTTGTTGTGATGCGTTCTTCATTGTAGGTGGCGGCTGTGCATGAGCAAGTGTTGGGTGTTTGGAGGTTTTAGTGATTCGAGTATTGGAAAATAGGAATTAAATTGGTACATAAAATAAATGGTGCAACTTATATTTCTAAAATCATGCACTAAATAACAAACTTTAAAAATCAAGAAACATATCTAAATGATTGAATAAAATTTTGAAAATTTACAGTAGTTTCATCAAATGTTAAACTTAGTATAATTTTTTTTTCATGATCTCTAGGAATCAAAATTTACATAAAATGAAGAACTAAAAATTTGTTCTGAAAATCTGTGCTGAACTGCCTACTTTAAAAATATGGTTCTCTATAGATATAAATCTAAGCTGTGTCAAATCAGCGCTAGTAGAACTGTTTATGAGTCTAGTTTTCTACATTTTTGGTCTTGCATCGATTGCTTAGGCATATTAAGAGATTCGTCTATTTCTTTAATGCGATGTAGAAAGTGACCTGTTTAGACATAATTAATTGTAAATAATTTATACAATAAGCAAATCCAGTGAAACCCAATTGGGTTTGAAACTTAAGACATAGTAATCTCTGTTATTAGAATCGTATGATTCAGATTTGGTAGATAATCAATACGAACAGGTTATGTAAATCGCAAATAGCTATGAATTGTAGGCGAATCGGTGAACCGAATCGGTGAATCGAGAATCGATGTGATTTGCTAAAATTGATACGATTCGCTAAAATCGATATTTGGCTTTCTTTTTTTGGTTTTTTATTGTTGGAAAAGGGTTCACAAAACTTTTTAAAGGTCTTTTAGGATTACTATATGCCATCTTTTGACTTTCTC